>CM055823.1:35310749-35364095 GCA_029582265.1 Zoroaster sp. YZ-2022
AGTTAATGAACAAGGTCTTTTTATGGAATGCTCCGACTCTTGTATGTGTGACGCTCGTACATTTTTAGTTTGAATAATTCAGGAACTACCTGGAGTGGTGATAACTGTTCTGGTGAGTGTATTAAAAAGGTGGTGTAATTAAGATCATTGTTAAAAAATAACTGTTCATTGTAAAAAGATTTGTCTTTGGAAACACGTTGATAGTAAAGTATGAACCAATTTCCATCAAGAACTTCCAAATTGAAATTGTGTGACAGAATTAATGTTTTGGCCAGTTTGAAATGAAGTAAAGTATAGTTAATTATTGGATACAGCAGCCATTTCCATCAATCTATGGCCTGAAATGATTTAAACAAATCTTTAAACTTGTTTGTTTACAGTATGTGCACTGTCCTGTGAGAATGGAGGTACCCTAGACAGTACAACATGCCAGTGTTCCTGTGATGCCTACTGGAGTGGTTATAACTGTTCTGGTGAGTGTATTAAAAAGTTGTGTAATTAAGATCATTGTTAAAAAATAACTGTTCATTGTAAAAAGATCTGTCTGTGGAAACTTGTTGATAGTAAATTATCAACCAATTTCCATCAAGAACTTCATAATTTAAATTTGTTACAAAATTAATGTTTATACTTATGAAGATGAAGTTCTCTATTGGATACAAGAGTTACATGTACTCCCCTCAATCTGTTATAGTTCTGATGGATTTATCGAACCTTCCAAATAAAATATCTTTTACAGTATGTGCACTGTCCTGTGAGAATGGAGGTACCCTGGACAGTACAACATGCCAGTGTTCCTGTGATGCCTGCTGGAGTGGTGATAACTGTTCTAGTGAGTGTATTAAAAAGGTGGTGTAATTAAGATCATTGTTAAAAAATAACTGTTCATTGTAAAATGATTTGTCTTTGGAAACACGTTGATAGTAAAGTATGAACCAATTTCCATCCAGAACTTCCAAAATTGAAATTGTGTGACAGAATTAATGTTTTGGCCAGTTTGAAATGAAGTAAAGTATAGTTAATTATTGGATACAGCAGCCATTTCCATCAATCTATGGCCTGAAATGATTTAAACAAATCTTTAAACTTGTTTGTTTACAGTATGTGCACTGTCCTGTGAGAATGGAGGTACCCTAGACAGTACAACATGCCAGTGTTCCTGTGATGCCTACTGGAGTGGTTGTAACTGTTCTGGTGAGTGTATTAAAAAGTTGTGTAATTAAGATCATTGTTAAAAAATAACTGTTCATTGTAAAAAGATCTGTCTGTGGAAACTTGTTGATAGTAAAGTATCAACCAATTTCCATTAAGAACTTCATAATTTAAATTTGTGACAGAATTAATGTTTATACTAATTAATGTTTATACAGTTGATGAATCTGATAATGAATTTGTAGTTTTATTTTTGTGTAATATAAGAAAGTCATTTTGGCTTGTAAGTGGATTGCTGCAGTTAATTTTAAATTGTATCATAAAAACAGAGTTAACACCGTGCTCAAGTGGACCTTGTATGAATGGCGGTACCTGCAACAATTTCATTGACCATTACACTTGCACTTGTGCAGGAGAGTTCATGGGACCTAGGTGTGGTGAGAAAGGTAAGTATATAGTTTGATCTGAAATCTTTGAGAAACTATTGAGCAGATTCTCTATGTTGTCACATTGATGTATATTTGATAAATTGTTCTACTCTGGTTATACTCTAATTATAGTTGAATAGTTGAAATCTTTTAGTGTAGGAGGATGTGCTCTATTTGAAGTCAGCATTACTGATGATTTATAAAGACACAATTATGTTGAGATATTGCATGTTATTTTCCTTGCTTATAGAGTATGGTATCTGCTCGGCTTCGGGTGACCCTCACTACAACACATTTGACAACCTCTGGCATCACTTCCAAGGTAACTGCCGATACACTATGGCCAAGAATTGCATAGGTGATAACAGTACCAGCTTC
The DNA here is from genome assembly GCA_029582265.1 of Zoroaster sp. YZ-2022. Taxonomy (NCBI): domain Eukaryota; kingdom Metazoa; phylum Echinodermata; class Asteroidea; order Forcipulatida; family Zoroasteridae; genus Zoroaster; species Zoroaster sp. YZ-2022. The sequence continues at coordinate 35,312,708 of CM055823.1, forward strand.
TCAGTGGAGGTTGATAACAGACGAAGATCACTAAATGCTGCAGTTGCCTACACGTATGAAGTCACCGTCGTTGTTCAAAATTTAGTAAGTTCACTTTTGTTGGTGCATTTATAATTGCTAACTTAAAACAATGCGGGTAGAAAGGGTGGTGACAACTGACAGTGGCGATATGGTAATCATATAATTTAATTTAAATATTGTGTAGATACTTCCCTTTGACCTTTGAGGAAAAAAACAAAATCAATTTCAAGTATTAAGAGAACTCATTTCACATCAACAAGAAATTTGCAGCAGCTACCTCCCTCATAGTGGATGGTGTGTATTGTTTTGACAATCGGCCCACAGGGTTTTAATTAACATTTTAATGATAGCAAGGAGGATAACTTCTTCTCTGAAATAATTTATGTTAACATACTGCGTTAAATGAAAACTGTTTTGAAAGAGATTTTAATTAATAACATTGGCTCATGTGTAAGAGTTAGAGTAAGTCTTATTTAGCGAAAAAATGCCCAACAATTTTGTTTGTTTTTGTTTTGCCAGAGGAATAGAATTTTCCCTCTTTTTACTGGATCTAGTAACTAATTATAGATTTTTAATTCCTTGATAGCACTTTTAACAATTTCATTATGAATATTTCTATTCCTATTGGGGTTTGTTATTTCTTGGATCAAAGGTGGTCATTGAGACCTGCATCAAATTAACAGTACTTTGTGTATACTTTGTACTTTTGTAATCATTCTTAGTAGAGACAGCTCAAACTGTGAGATCTAATACATAGTAACTCATTACAATTCCTAGATGATTGAAAACGTTTCATTACATATGCCTTTTGAGTTATCTTAAGCATGCTTTATTAAGATAATCCTGTCATCAGTGAATCTTTTGATGTTTTTTTCAGACATTTGTTTTTGGACAAAACCGTGTAGTTACCTTCAACGGAGTCGGCCTTCTACCTCCAGCTACAACAAGTGGGATTGAGATCTCAATCACTGGAAGATATGTGGTAAATACATTTTCAATTAGAAAGGAAAAATATAACTTGTTTGCCCTCGCATACATTGAATGGTATCAACTGAAAAAGGATTTGAATATATAGGAATATACAGAAATGTAAAATATTTAATATTGATCTTTTTACTCTTTTTGTAATGAAGCGACTTGTGACAGATTTTGGTCTGCGTGTTCTGTGGGATGGTAGGAGCAGTGTGGAGGTTCGTGTAGGTGCAGACTTCAAGAATAAGATGTGTGGTCTGTGTGGTAACTACAATGGAAATAGCTCCAAAGAAGATGAGTTTATGAATCCAGAAGGAATCTATGTAAGTTGATTATTCTTTTAGAATAATTAAGGTTACTTGCTATGGCTTGAAGAAAAAGTTTGGTGTTAACTCTTTCTAAATTTACATTTTTTTAAAGTCAGTCAACAATGAATAAGTTTATCTCATTTAGAATTAAAACTTCAGGAGAAAGAAATTCTTACCCAGTGTTTTTGTAGGGAAAGAATCAGAAGCTTTTAAATAACAAGTTTTGACATTTTTATGCAGCTTTCAAATGTGGCAGCTTTTGGTAATAGCTGGGAGGTTGGCAATGATACAAACTGCATCTCACAGATTGACGACGTTGATCCATGTGCACAAGTTGTGGATGGGAGTGATGCTGATGTTAACAAGCTAAAATGTGAAATAATAAGAAACGCCGAAGGTAAATTGCCACGTAAATAACATTCATGTACTGCATTAATAAATCCGGATTTTCTTCCGATTTAGATGTAAATGAAAAATAGAAGGGATATTAAGTTTCACCAGAGTTATCGGATGAGGTCATTAAAACTTCCACAGATTAGTGTTTGGTTATAACCATTTTTTCATTTTTGGTCAAAAGCAGTATTTTCCTTCAAGGGAGGGCGCTATGACCACAATTTTGGTTAATATTTTACCAAAAACATGGTTATTGAAGATTTTGACCTAAAATTAGGATTTTTCCCATGAAAAGTACATAAAAGGCATATAAACTATTAAATATAAAGAATATTTTTTATACAATATATTTTCTGAACTTTACATCAAGTGTTATTTTGTGAACCTTCATTTGATTTCATCAACAGCAAACATTGTAGTTTTTATAAAATTGTCTTATGTAGAAAAAAACAAAACAAATGATCTTACTAGCTGCATAACAAGAATTCCATATTATCATATTTTAGAACCACACTCGTAATTGATAACGAATGTTAAGAGATTCCAGTATTTAAAAAATGACATTGTATCTTCATCAACTGTATTATGGTTGAATATTTGGATTATATTACAGGTCCTTTCTGTATAATGGTTGAATATTTTCATTTTATTACAGGTCCTTTCTCAAGTTGTCACAGCAGTGTTGACCCTGAGCCTTATTACTTTACATGCACGTTTGATGTATGCGCATTTCCTAATGTTTCTGATGAAGTCTTATGTGACCAACTTACTGACTACACTCAAGCCTGCAAGAATAAATATGTTGACATCGAGACATGGAGGAATGAAACCTTTTGTCGTAAGAATATTATATGATTATTTTGGAGAAAAAAATTATTAGAACCATCTACATGAATTTAGCTCATGATGATCAAATGACAGAAATAATTATTTTGTTGGTAAGAACTATTTGTAGATTTTCTAGCATCTGTAATGAAATGATTCATGTAACTAGAAATTACTACTGAAATCAATGCTTTGATGTTTTATAACCATTTGGTATGTTGTTATCATTACTTAGCATTGCCATGTCCAAGTAATAGTACATACAGTGCATGTTCATCAGCCTGTCCAACAACCTGCTCAGACATAGGGAGGCAGAACACTACGTGTAATGAAAGGTGTCTCGAGGGATGCGAGTGTAATCAAGGATTTGTTTTGGAAGGGACAAATTGTGTTCCCAGTGACACCTGTGGCTGTTTACAAGATGGCTTTTATTATGCGGTTAGTTTATGGTTCTCTGTCATCATTTTATTCTTGTGCATTATACTTGTACCTTCAACATAAAACTGAATATTCTGCACCTCATCATCATTAATGCTATTGAAATCAACTAGATTGATAGAAGAGAAAGATCTAAATTTAAAGGCACACTATCCTCATGATCAGAACAGAATTTCAACAGGGCATGGAATCAGTGTCCTAGTTTAAGATGGACACAGTGACTGAAAATTACTTGCTCATTTATGCAGCAGCAATGGTAATGTGACTTTATCATTTAATTTGGGGTATTATTTTCAGTCACTGAAATAATCTAAAACTAGCAGTCTGATTCCCAGACCTGTTGATCGTGACGATATTGTCCCTTTAACTTACATTTTTGGTATTTTTTGATGATATGTGTACTCTAATAGTTTACTTATACAAATGAATGCATTGTTCAGGTTGGAAACGTCCATTTGACCAACATGTGCAGCCAGAGATGTGAGTGTTTTCCTGGAGGAGTTTATAACTGTTCAGATGTTGCATGTGACCAGAATGCTTTCTGTGGAGTTGATAGTGATGAACGCAGATGCATTTGCTCTGAAGGATTCACAGGCAATGGATCTGTATGCACACCAGGTAAATACTTATTAGTGTGGTCAATATTGGGGAGGAGGGGAGGGGAGGGGAGGGGAGGGAGGGGAGGGAGGGGAGGGGAGGGAGGGGAGGGGAGGGGAGGGGAGGAGGGGGCGGGGGAGGGGGCGGGGGCGGCGGCGGGGGAGGGGGAGGGCCTCACGTGATTCAACTGCATTAGTTATACCTGCCACCGTAGTCTTGTACCTTTATACATATCGATTGACAAGTGAAAGAATAAGTCACATTCCTGGATCTTGTCAGGGCATCCGGTGAGTTGACTCTTTATATTAATACAGCTTTATCAAAGGTTGATTTTCATGAAGATTCATGAAATTTGAATGTAACATAATGCTTCTGTAGTTTTACATTGTGTGGAAACCAGTCAAGTTTCCCCATAACAAAGTCGCTTACAAATAAAACAAACATTTGTAAAATAAAGCAATTAAATAATTAAAACATAATAAAAAGTAAACATAAACATAATAAAAAACCATTCATAATTAAATGCATTAAAATATATGAAATAAATTAGTAAAGATGATCACAACCGGCTCATACTGAATGACAATAAAACAGAGTTACTTCAAATAATGTCCCCACACCAATTATGTAAATTCTGCTCAACCAACATGGTCATTGGTGAAACTGTAGTTCAGTCTGTAATGTAAAAATTGCAACTTTCACTTCTTCAAATAAAATAAAGAAAAGGGAAATACCTGTATGACCACACCTTCATGTTGCACTGTCATCGAGTCTCTCATCTTCTCCAATATTGACTGGTCTTACTATAAGGCGTCGAGAGGCGTTCAGGTTGGATTCGGCATCAATAATAATACAGAAGATTTATAATGCGCACATATCCACCAAGAAGTTCTCAAGGCGCTTTACAGTAAACAAGAAATCATACAATAGCATAACAATACAATAGCAAATGCAATATAATACTAAACAAAATATAAAAAATGCATAAATGAATGTTAGTAGTCCTTATAGGCAGTACACATAAGATGAGTTTTTAAGTTTTTCTTGAAGGAGTCAACAGATTGAGATTCACGAATGTACAAAGGTAAATCATTCCAAAACATTTTGATCCAAAGCCGCCCCTTAAAAATCGTTGTTGGTTGGATTGGGAATCACATCTCCATATTAGCTAGAATACTTCACAAATCTGGTCCAGGGAGCGCCTATAATAAAACAAGAATAGCAGGGCCCTTAAGTTGGACCCGAACCCGGACCTTTTGGCTCCTAGAAATTGTGGGTTCTAAATCCGCCATTGGTATGGTCACGGTGGAAGAATAAGACAAACAAAAACAAATTACCAACTCGCAATTGTCTTTTTATTCTGCAAAGTGTTTGTTGATTTCAAACTTTCTTTTTATTTCTTCTTTTTATTTCTTCTTTTTATTTATCCTTTTTATTTATCCTTTTTATTTATCCTTTTTATTTATCCTTTGTCTTTTTAGGTGTTCGTACTACAGCGCGAACACCTTGAAATTGTTTTTTTTCTCCTCCTTCTTCTTCGCGATGAGACGTATCGAACAAAAAAAAACATAGTTCCAAAGTTAACAGAGCCTTCAAAATTGACACATACTTAGACCATAAAATGTAGTTATCAATAGCAGTTTCAGGTAAAGTTGTGACGTCATGGTGACGTCATCAGATATCGAAATACACTACAATCCAATTTCATATCTCATGTACCACAAATGAGATTTACACAGACATGACCCAATCTGACCTCTCCTTCTGGTCGAATCCGGAAGTTTAAGTGAAAAATATATTCTGAAGCACTTTTATAGGGTCTGCAGTCTATATCTACTCTAATTAATTAGAGTAGATATATAAACGAAATGGTTTTTTTAATTAACGTCTACATACCCCTTAATAATATTCCAAAGAGTAGAATAATGTATCATAATTAATAATAATTTTATGGGTAGATATTTCGATGGTTCCCAAACGTTTGATTTGTTTGTGCACAAATGCATAGGGTTATCGGTCCTGAAACGTTTCAGATGAACTAATCACTTTTTAATTACTAATTAGAGTAGATATATAAACGAATTTTTTTTAAAAGTTAATGTCTACATACCCCTTAATAATATTCCAAAGAGTAGAATAATGTATCATAATTAATAATAATTTTATGGGTAGATATTTCGATGGTCCCCAAACGTTTGATTTGTTTTGCACTTTTTAATTACTAATTAAGAGTAGATATGTGAACAAAATAGATTTTTAAATAAAAGTGGCCGAGCGGTCTAGCTTACCGGATTCAAGTTCTGGTGTTAGCAACAGAATGTGGGTTCGAATCACGGCCGTGACACTTGTGTCCTTGAGCAAGACACTTAATCATAATTGCTTCTCTCCACCCAGGGGTTAAATGGGTACCTGTGAAGGCAGAGTTGGTTTGCTCTATATGCGCTAGAAATGGCAGCAATTGAGCTGTATACTCCCCAGGGAGCTGAGATGGTTTCAGGAATGATTTATGAGCCTCATGAGCCTTATGAGCAGGGATAATAATATAATGCGCCTTGAGCACCACTTAGTTGGTGGATACGTGCGCTATATAAATCCACACATTATTATTATTATTATTACCCCTAAATAATAATAATAAGTGTTGAATACTTTATCGTAATTAATTAGAGTAGAAATTGATATTTCGATGGTCTCTAAACGTTGTGCACAAATGCATAGGGTTATTTGGTCCTGATACGTTTGAAATGAACTAATCACTTTTTAATTAGGGTACATATATAAACGAAATACATTTTTAAATTATAGTTTATTTAGCCCTTAAAAATGTTCCAATAGTTGAATACTTTATCATAATTATTTGTAATTGTATGGGTATATATATGGACCCGGTATTTTTATTTTTCTTAATAATATTGCAGCCTTAAATATTTTTTATTGTTAACCAGTGCAGTTCATGATTGTCTAAAACTAAATGCAAAATGTCAGCAAATTTACCAAAAGAATTTCCGAAATTTTCTCGATATTTCCCAAAATAGTACTGAAACCAGGGGCGTAGCGAAGGTATTTTCTTTGTGGTGTGGAAGCGAATTTGCCAACTGACATCAGTGGCATAGCCAGGATTTTCAGAGTAGGGGGAGGGGGAACATGTTTAAATTATTGGGGGTGTCACCACCCCACCCCCCTCCCGCCCTGACTATTTTTTCAAAATTTTCTTTGACGGGACCCACCATTATTCGATAAAGTTGGCCTGTCGTAGCCACAAGTCTGTAAATTAAATATTAATTTTTGAGACTTTTTATTGAATATAACTACCATACAGCGTGCACCTGATCAAACATGTACATGTACATAGGCAGATACTCCATTAATGTACATATGAAGTATTAAAGGAAGGACTTGAGGAAGTTTTGCATCCTCTTAGACAGCGCCCTCATGTGGCACAGAGGATTTTTTCTTCGGATACGTTTACGGTTTAGCGATGAGCTCCAAACGTTTGAGAACTAGCATTCACCCATATGCAAGACGTGAGAACATGCAGTCATGCAAACATTTTGAACGTTAACCTGTAAGTGTCATTTATTCCTGAATACTACATACAATTTTGGCGACGAGGATATGGCCCACTTGCCACCGCCCCCTTTGTTTCTTCATTCCCCGGGAACACTGCCGTTGCCGTGGAAACAGTGGCACAGTTTGTTTGAAACTTACATGATTGCTAGCGGGGCAGACAAGTACCTGGATGAGCGCAAACGTGCATTCTTGTTGCATTGCCTGGGGCAGTAGCGGAACAAGTTACCGCCGGGCCGGGGGGCAGAGCGCACGGTCGCCCCCCCCCCCCCCCAGGCATCATTCCCTAACCACACGTGATTTCCGTTGCCTTGTGAGCTGTCAAAGCATGCCTATTTCGGGTGAAGTCACCTTAAAATTAATAAATATGCTTCTGTCTAAAATGCTTGTGGAATTGACAAGTGTGGACTACAACTTCAAAAGACAAATGAGCTCTCCCCCCTCTCTCGTACGCGCATGATATAACATCAAAATAAGAAAATACATGGCAAAAATAGCATTTATCATCAATATTTTAGACTTAGAGAGACCCGTCATGATTACACTTCATGTTTTCAGGGGAGCTCAAAATAAAGAAAGGGCCCGGTTGATTTGTGTAAGTTCCAGCTCGGGCCCGGTCCCCCAACCACCCCCACCCCCACCCCCACCCCCCACCCCCCACCCCCCACCCCCACCCCCCTCCACCAGAATGTTAAACAATTTTTTTTTAATTTTTTCTTTGGGGAGGGGGTCCGGGCCCCCCCCCCCTGACGGTCCGCCACTGGCCTGGGGCCTGAAGGACAACGAATTTTCGGAACCTTGCCTGCTACAACTACGAAAACCGAGTCGTCGTCGACAAGTACAGACAGAGCCAGTTCTTTAACTCCATCTACAGTAACATACGCTGACACACTTGCAAGATTACAAGATGTGGTCGCTGAGCGATTCCAATTTCGACAGAGGGCTCAAAGGTCGGATGAGCCTGTAGAGGAATACATCATTGCCTAATACATCAATTGGCTGTGACATGCGATTTCGGTACTTTGTGTGAGGAGATGATTTGTGACCAACTAGTGGAAAAAACTGGCTCAGACCGAATTCGGGAGAGATTACTGCTTGAACCAAAATTGACACTGTCTTCTGCGTTGACATTGAGTCAGAAAATGGAATCTGCATTTCGTGAATCCAAGTCTATCTCGAATACTGCTTCAAATTCATCACAAGTTATGGACAGTACAGTGCATGCTACACATGTCAAACGGTCAAAGGGCACTCCAACGAAATTTAAGCCACATCATACTGCACCTGGAGACGGTAAGCACGATTCACATTCATTTCAACAGTCATCCAGAGTAAAGTGCTATCGTTGTGGTAGTACAGAACACAAAGCTAACTTTCCAAATTGCAAGGCTAAAAATGTGGAATGTTCCAAATGCAAGAAAAAAGGACATTTTGCTCGTGTATGTAAATTGTTATGGAACTACTTCTTGAATGTAGCGCAGTAATATTTTGCATAGTAATTAGGGTGATTACACTTTATATACTTGGGCACGGCTTTTGAATGATCAGTAGCTGTCGGGCTGACCTAGGCGTAGGTACCGCCACCAATTCTTTTTGTTGGTATGTGAGTTTATTTACGTTAATAATAAATTATTGTTGTAAAGCTTATTTTGTATACTTAGTAATTTATTTGAGTCAGGTTCCCGGTTTGGCTAGTTTAAAGCCATAACATATGGTGGAAGATCCGGTTTTTGCTGGACATTTCTCAAATTCCGCACATTCCAACATTTTCTTCGGTGAGCCACACCTTGGTCAGTCGGACTGCTACTCAGGACGCATATAGGCTAGGGGTAACCTTATTTTATTTGTATTGTTTAAACCTTGTTTTTTTATTCCGGCGTTTGATTATTCTGTTATCATTATTGTGTTTGCTTAATGTAAATGTGTAATCATGAAATAAGATAATTTCTTGGCTGTCGTGTCAAACTGAAATGGAAGAACCTGGATACATAGTTGAAAGTCAAAAAGAAACAGTCATGTCGAAATACGAAGGTCATTTTAAAGATAATTATTCGGGCCTCCCAACTGAAAATTTGGATTTGTTTCTCAGTAGGTTTGAACTTAATGCCAAACTACGTGATTTTGCCCCGAATAAAATGCACCTAGCTTTAAGCTTAAGACTCAAAGGGAATGCAGCTATTTGGATTTCTACTCTTGAAGATAGCAAAAAAGACACATATGAACATCTCAAGAGTGCCTTGATTGAAAATTTCCAAGGCAAAAATCAGAAATGGGTTAATGAAACCAAACTGTCAGCTCGTACTCAAGCGAAGTCGGAATCATTAGATGATTATTTTTCAGATATTTCTTCGCTGAGTCACAAATTACACAAATCCGATCAAGAAAAGCTTACTCATTTCATTAGGGGTTTGCAACCATATTCTCGAGCTTTTGTCATTTCAAAAGAACCGGAGTCTTTAGACCGTGCACTTCATTATGCTCGTTTAGCTGAAATCGTGGCCGAATCACCGGCAACCCCAAGTGTTCATACAGCTCAGGTAGTAGAGCATGACCAACCTTCCATTCCACATAAAGACGATTTGAGTGTGAATGCTATCCAGCTATTAGCCCAGGAAGTAGCACAAATAAAGACAAAGGTTGATGAGATTGCGAATCATAGGTCGAATTCTCAACAAAATAGGGGCAAATTTAACAAACAAAAACAGTATGCCCACAACAGACCAGAGTATGATAACAGTTCGCAGTCCAATTTCCCTCCACGACAGAACAGATCAATCTGTTATAGATGCGGTAGATCTGGACATAGACAGTTTGAATGTTATTCTAAATTCCACATTGAAGGGTATCGTTTAAACTAAAATCCCCGCCTATACTTGCTGATACCCAGCGTAACCGTGTCTATGCTAAAGAAATAGGTGAAGGGGATAGTTCGAGATTCCAAACAGTAGACATAACGATGCAAGGTTGTTGTATTGATGTTAAACTTGACTCGAGAGAATTGTCTTGTCTTTTAGATTCTGGAGCTACAATCAATTTAATAAGTGAAAAATGTTTTCAAAAATCAAATATTTGTGCTCAAAGTAAGATAAACAAGTCTGAATTTTCCCAAGCAGTAACCGCCAATGGAACTTGTCTTACCATAGTTGGAGTAGCTGATATTCCACTTACTATAGCAGGTTTTGTGTTCCAGATTCCCATGTCCATAACTAGAAATCTTGATCGTGAGCTTATTCTTGGTACTGAGTTTTTAGTTGATCAAAATGCCACTATGAATTTTGGGTCCAACAAACTCAAACTTGAATGTAAACACCACAATAATGCGTTCAACTTATAGAATTCAAATTCCTCCAAAAACTCAATCCATATTCGAAGCTAGAATAAAAACCAAATTACCTGCAGGACTCGTAGGTACATGTCAGTCTACTCGTACAGTTGATAGTCTTGGTTTACATCTAGCACATGCTGTATCCACTACTAGAATGCATAAGGGTAACACTAGAATTACGGTTATGTTGCTCAACCCTACCGATAGTGTCATTGAAGTGTATCCAAGGACGAAGATTGGCACTTTCACTATAGTTAATGATCATGACATTCAATTTTTCGCATCTACAGTTGATAGACCCAGTGAGATGTGTTCGAACGTCACGATCAAGGAAAATGGTTCACAACAAACTTCCACTGCTTCTCAAACAAAAGAAGTTCTTGATCAAGTGAACATTCAGAACGAACATCTGTCCGAAGAGCAAAAAGAACAGCTACAAACAGTACTCACAGAATTTACCGATGTTTTCCAAACTTCAGGTAGCCCGTTAGGACACTATTCTGGTATAAAACATTGTATAGATACCGGTGATCATCGTCCAATAAGATCTCGTCCGTATAGACATCCTCCACACCTACGACAAATTATTAGAGATCAAATCCAACAAATGTTGAAGGACAAGATAATATCGCCTTCTACTTCACCTTGGTCTAGCAGTATTGTCTTAGTGAGAAAGAAAGGGTCGAATGATTTTCGATTTTGTATTGATTTTAGACCAATTAACAAGATCAGTGATCGGGATAATTTTCCCCTTCCCAACATTCTCGATTCTCTAGATAGTTTGGGAGATTCACAACCACATTACTTTTCAACACTAGATATGGCCTCAGGTTATTGGCAAATAGGACTCGAAGAGGAAAGTAAGTGCAAAACTGCATTTGTGACACAAGAGGGTCAATATGAATTTAATGTTCTTCCTTTTGGTCTCCATGGTGCCCCAAGTACTTTCCAACGTGTTATGCACGAAATCCTTAGAGGATTACATTGGAAAATTGCATTAATTTATCTTGATGTTATTATAATTTCAAAGACATTCAAAGATCACCTGGTGCATTTGCAACAAGTTCTTGGCAGATTTAGAAGTGCTGGCCTGAAACTTAAACCAAAAGAATTTACTTTTGGAAACAAAAAGGTACGTTACTTGGGTCATATTATATCACAAGAAGGCGTAGCCACTGATCCAGACAAAACCAGCATTGTACAAAATTACCCAGTGCCAACGAATGTGTCTCAAGTAAGATCCTTTCTGGGAATAACTGGCTATTACAGGAGATATATTCACAAATATAGTCAGATAACAGAACCATTGACAAATCTAATGAGGAAGAATACCTCGTTTGTGTGGTCAAATGAATGTCAACACTCTTTTGAAGCACTTAAACAGAAACTTGTCAAACCACCTATTTTGGCCTACCCCAAGTTTGATGGTACAAGATTCATCCTTCAAACTGACGCTTCTGTTACTGGTCTGGCGTATATTTTATCTCAAATCCAAGACGGTGCAGAAAAAGTCATCGCTTATGGTGGTCGAAGTCTGAGTAAGTCCGAGAAAAACTACTCTATAACTGAACTAGAAGCATTGGCAGTTGTAGGAGTAAAGAAATATTCTTCCTACTTACTTCATGGATCAAAATTCCAAATTGTGACTGATCATAGTGCACTTTGTTGGTTATTCAATCAAAAACCAACCACAGGTAGAATTGTTCGATGGGCTCTTTGTTTACAATCTTATGACTTTGAAATAGTACATAGGCCAGGAAAAGCGAACGCAAATGTTGACACACTAAGTAGAATGCATGACAATGCGTCGGTTCAATCTAAACTTATGTCAGAATACATGCTAAATGTACCAGACAAGAAAAAGGTTATGGAAGGTAGTGAACATGAACATGAAATACTCAACGATAAGTGGATTCCGTTTGATTTTGGAACATTAGATGATTGTTTCGTTCCCTGTAACTCGAAACCTCACGTGAGCACTATAAGAAACTTAAGATTTCAAAGAGCTAAACGGTTGTGTAATAGACATGGGGACAAATTGCATAATAATGTACCTCACATTCATGAAGATGTCAACATTGCGAACTTAAAACAGTCGCAAAGAAACGATGTTTTTGCAACCAAGATGATTAGATATCTTGAAGTGGATGACTTGCCTGATGATGAAAAACAGGCTCGTAAACTTATTTTTGAAGCTGAACATTATTTTCTTCATGAAGGTGCATTGTACCATGTATGGCAAACGCCAGCCAAACGTCACATGCCAGAAAAGACAATAGTTCAATTGTATATACCAAGTGATTATATCGATACGATATTGCTGGCTAATCATGATGACCTTTTAGCTGCTCATTTTGGATTTCATAAAACGTATGCTAAAATCAGACAAAGGTACTTTTGGAAAGGTATGCATAAGGATATAGATAACTGGATTCGATCATGTGTCTCATGCTCCCAAACACCCAAACATAAAGACACCCAAACATAAAGTTGTCGCACCTTTAATGAAAATGACTACCGCAGGTCCATTCGAGAGTTAGTGTAGATATTTTAGGTCCATTACCAATTTCTGGCTCAGGTAATCGTTATGTTTTATGCTTTACAGATCATTGTACAAGATGGCCAATTCTTGTTCCGATCCAATCAACCGATGCTTCAACTGTAGCTTCATGTTTTTATAAGGAAATTATTTGCAACCATGGTTGTCCTAGATTCCTATTAAGCGACAGAGGGACTAATTTTCTCAGTAAGCTTATGCTAGAAGTTTGTCACATTATGAAAACCAACAAACTGAATACCAGTGCTTATCACCCACAATGTAACGCAGTTCAAGAACGATTTAATGCTGTAATTTTGGATACAATCTCACATTATGTTATAAGTTTCATACAGATTGGGACGAGTATATTCCATCAATCCAGTTCGCCTACCGAACCAGCACAGCGGACAACAGTGTTGGATTCAGTCCCTTCTTCCTACTGTATGGCAGAGAAGCAGTCCTACCATTGGATGTATCACTACTCAAACCAACAGAACATCAAGAAAGAACAATAAGAGAACACATCAGCCATCTTGTAGACCAACTAGAGACTTTTCGAGAGGTTTCACAAAACCACCTTCAAAAAAACCAAGCGACTATGAAACAACGCTATGATGAAAAAGCAACAGAAATTCAATATGAAGTCGGTGACTGTGTATTCATCTTCTTTCCGAAGACGCAACCTGGCCTTTCAAAGAAGCTACAACAACGATGGTTGTTGTTGTGGTTTGAATGGCACTTATGGCATACAAACCGTATGCCCTTTGCGCCATGAAAATTTCTTATGCATTAATAACAAAATTCGTTTAGCGCCGAAGGCGCTCTCTAGTTAAAATACAGATCGTAGTGCGCATGGGTGCGCATGACGTTCCAGCAAAGAACAGCAGATTGAACCTTTGTTCACTATTCTACAAAAAAGGAAATGCACAAATAAGGGATAAAGAAGAAGCGTGAGTGATCCTCAAGTCACAATGTGCCACCAGTGTCCTGAAGGCCGAACCATATCAGTATACCAGCAATTTGAGAGCCCGGACTCCGCCGGCTCAGTCGCAGGTTCGCAACACCTCACAGGTGATGTCATGTAACACAATGACCCGCAAAACATCCCACGCCCCTTCTTAAATATAAAAGCTACATTACTCATCAAAGAGGTGTTAAAAAAAAAAAAAGGGACAAGCTAGGTACTGACATTACAGTTATGAATACATTTTAAAATGTCATAATAGTTTTGTTTGTGTTTTAAGAGTTGAGATAATGTCATTTGTGATTGAGTGAGATTGAGAGCTTTTTGGAGAATTTTTCTCTGGATGTTATATTTTTGACAATTTATGAGAAAATGCGTAATGTCATCAGTTGAAGCACAGGTTTCGCATAAACCAGTGGGATGTTTGTTAATTTTAAAAAGAAAATTGTTAAGGTTTTTACATATTCCTAGTCGAACTCTGTGAAGGGCAATTTCTTGATTTCGTTGTAGGCCCCATGTAGTAAAAGAAAATAATGAATCATATTTGATTTGTTTGAAGGTCATCTTTGGGGATTAATTTGCTCGTTTTCTTTTAGTTGATCTTTAAGAATGTGTTTGATTTCATTGTCTGAGAAGGGGATGATACTGTCAATATTAGTTTTTTGAGTGGCAAGTTTGGCGATTTTATCAACTCTCTCATTACCTAAAATTCCAGTGTCCAAGAATCCATTCAAGGAAAACAATATTCCCTTGTTGGATATTAATAAGTAAATGACGGATGTCACAAACGATTTTATTTTGAGGGTCATGTTTAGTAATAGTTTGAATGGCGCTTAAACAGTCACTAAATATACATGTGTTTATGGGTTTGACGTCTTCAATCCATAATAAAGCAATAAAAATAGCAAAAAGTTCGGCAGTAAATATGGAAATGCCATTATTAAGACGAATACTTTTGGAATATTTAAGCTGTGGGATATAGACGCCACACCCTACCGTATTGAGATTGGGGTTATAAGAACCATCTGTATAAATATGAAGAGAATTTTTCCAGGTGGTGTTGATAATTTCTGAGCTAATATTACAGTTACTATATGTATCAGTAAGTTGTGTAACATGACTGAGGATTTCAGTAGAAATATTAGGTTTATTGTACTGCCAGAGTGGAAAGGGGTTAATAAGAGGGAAGGAATTTAAAGGGGAATTTGTAACCCTGGCTTCAAATGGAGTTTTATGGGATACATGAAGCCATTTTTCTGTAAAATAATGTTTTTGCCAATTATCTTGAATAATATGTTGATTAGGATGATTTGTATGGGTATAAATTTTGTTATAATATGTCGCACAAAAACTGACGACGTAAGGCAAGTGGAGGGTCACCGCATTCAATTTGGAGTCTATAGAGCGGTGAACCTTGGATAGCACCAGTACATATTTTTAGAGCCTGGTATTGAATGCTATCGAGTTTCTGTTTCATTGTATCGGAGGCAGAGTCAAAAGCTTCACACCCATATTCTAAAATTGGTTTAATAAGGGCAGAGTAAAATTGATAAAGTGTTTTACAATTAGCACCCCATGCGTTCCCACTTACACATCTAAGGATGTTGAGCCTCTTTTTACATTTATTTAAAATACTATCAATATGAGGTTTCCATGTAAGTTTACTATCAAAAATAACACCCAGGAATTTGGCATGAGGGAGAACCTGAATAGGATGGTTATTAAGATGAATAGAAATGTTTATATGTTTCTTATTTGTGAAAAGAACAGCAACAGTTTTAGGAATGGATAATTTAAAGCCCCATTTTCACACCATGTTATAATTTTGTTGAGATTTATTTGAATTTTCTTTTCTAGGAAGGATGTGTTCGGTTGGATTCCAAACTGCTATATCATCTGCATATTGTGAGACTTTAACATTATCCAGACATTTGGGAAGGTCATTGACAGCAATGTTAAATAATAGAGGGCTGATAACACTTCCCTGAGGAACGCCATTTTCTATGATCCTTTCTACAGAAAGGGTGTTATTGATTTTAACCTGAATTTTTCTATTAGTAAGAAAATTATCAATCCATTGAATAATACGACCGTAAATGCCCATAGCTTGCAATTTAATGATAACGCCTTTCCGCCAGAGCATATCGTAGGCCTTTTCTATATCCCAAAAAATGGCAAGAGTGCTTTCTTTGTTAGTTTGGGCTTTATTAATAGACGATTCCAAATTAAGGATGTGATCTTTAGTACATCTTCCTTTACGAAAACCACTCTGATATTGTGAAAGGAGGTGATTTGTTTCCAGGTACCACCTTAAACGAGAATTGACCATCCGTTCCATTATTTTGCAAAATGTAGAGGTGAGAGCTATGGGTCTATAGGATCCAGGGTTGGTGGGATCTTTGCCTGGTTTTAGGATAGGGATAAGAATGGCTTCTTTCCATTTTGGGGGGCATTGAGATGTGTACCATATAATATTGAATATAATAAGATATTTATTTATTTATTTATTACCTTTATTTACCCAGGGTATGCCCAAACAGTTAAAAACTGGTTTCCATTGGGGCCCTGCATATGTCAACTTTAAAAATTAAAGCATACAGAAAATACGACAATCCACGTAAAAAATAATAATTAGATACAACATCACAGAAGTAATTAAAATTGTACATAGATTAAGATCAACAATTATAAGCTGTGTGAAATCTTAACATACAAATTTGGGCACCAACATATACGCCGAGTACGGGAAGGGCGAAAACCCTTCTTGGGAAAAAAGCGAGGAAATTCCCTTCCGGCTCCGAAATTTCGCGGCAACCAAGTTTATAAACTCCGTAAGTCAGCACAGAAATAATTAATTTTTAATGACAGTGTTAAGTACATATAAGAATGCCTTGTATACAGTATAAACATTATTGGATGAACGTTTTAATAGGCAGGTGTTTAATAACTTCACTGTTTATGCCATCCTTTCCTGGGGTAGTACATTTAGCGGAGTCAATGGCATAATTTAATTCTTCTATATTGAATGGATCATTTATGACACTATCATTATTATTTTTGAAAGAGAAATTATTTTCAGCTTGGGTTTTAATATCAATAAAACCATGGCAATAATTATCCGTACTGCTTACTTTAGAAAAACTATCCGACAATGTTTCGGCCTTATCTTTGTCAGTAATTGAATCTGTACCATTGTGTTGTAAAACAGGAATACTATTTCTGTTGCTGGATTTTCCAATCCGTTTAATCTTATTCCAAATAGTTTTGGTGTTGGTTTTTGGGTTAAGTTCATTACAGAAGCTCTCCCAATCTTTTCTTTTCGCTTTATTAATAGCTTTTTTAGCAATGGCACTTGCTCTTTTATAAGCAATAAGATCAGAAGGAAGGCGAGTTTTCCTTAATCTTTTAAGAGCATTCTTTTTGTTCGTAATAGCTACTTTGCATTCTTCGTTCCACCATGATTTAGGATTTTTTTTATGGTTGGGGTTGGTTTTCGATAGGGAACAGGTCATAGCAAAATCAAGTTGGTTCAGAAAATTGTTATGTGTCATCGATATTTTTAAGATTTTGAGGTTCAGTGATATGTTCATTACATGCCTCTTGGAATTTGTTCCAGTCGGCTTTTTTGAGAGACCATTTGGCGGTATGGATGGATTGATCCTATAAACAGAAAGATTAATTTCGATTTTAATTGGACAGTGATCACTACCCCAAGTATCATTTAAAGCTCTCCAATTGCAATTGGCAGCAATACCAGGAGATGTAAAAGTGACATCAATGCAAGAAAGAGTGCTGTGGGCTGAATTAATCCTTGTGCCCTCACCAGAATTAATGCAGACCAAATTGTTATCAGCAATATTTTCAATAATTTTGCCATTGTGATCAAGTTTAGATCTTCCCCAGAGTGGATTATGGCTATTGAAATCACCACATATAATGCAAGGACTTTCAATTTTTTCAAGAATTTCCTTTAATGAATCATCATTCAAAATAGTGCATGGGTTGTATATATTAACAACGTTGATTTTATTTTTATTAGCGTCAAAAAGTTCGCCTATTTGATATTCAATGGTTTTTTTTAAGTCAGATGTACAAGTATGTTTAAAACCAATGCCATGTTTAATTAAAAATGCACAACCTCCTCCTTTTTTCAGATTTTTTGTGTTATTCCTATCATGTCGATATATGTCGTAACCAGGCAAATTAAATGTTTTATCTTCCTTAAGCCAGGTTTCTTGAATGCATATAAGATCTGGTTTTTGTGTCCAGGTGTTAATAGCATTTTTAAACTCTTTATTGTGAGCTGAAAGAGACTGTGCATTCCATTGAAGTAAAATAAAAGTCGTAAGAAATAAAATCATGACGATGGTTTAGTCGTTTCCTCTTCGGGTTTTGGCTGTTTGTTGTTGAAGGATCCACACTCATTGGTTCTGGTGTAGGATCTTCTTTGGGTTTTGTTTGATTAGATTTTCTTCCAGATGCATTTTTCCGTGTTAACAGGTGATTGTGATGGCGTTCTACATGTATGTTTTCCCGTTTTTTCTTTAGGCTTAGTTTTTTCTGTAGAATACACAACATGATCAACTAGTGATTATTTGTTGTTTTATTTAATCAGGGTGGCCTTATCAGTTAAAAAACTGCTTTCCGTAAGGGCCCTGCATTAAACATTTAAATTAAAACAGTTTAAGAAATTAAAAGGACATAAATTGAATTAAAATAAACTCATTAATCAGAAACAAATATATTATAAACAATAATCAACATTAAAATCAAATAAAAAACATTAAAAGCAGGTTGAATAGTTTCATTATATGAAATTATTTAAATTATGTACAATAATATAAAACATAATAAAATTTAAATTAAAATTAAAATGCCAAAAAATTTGTTTAAGAGGGCTTTAAAAACATTTAAAGACTTAGCCTTTCGCTGGGCTGTGGTCAAATTGTTCCATCCCAGGGTCCCACAATACTGAAATGTGTGTTTGGCGGCATTTGTCTTGGGAACAATGGGCAGATGTAATAAAACGTTTGACTTAGAACGAGTATTGGCAGTATGAGATGGCATTTCAAAGCGTGCATTAAGATACGCTGGACTAAGGTTATTAAGACATTTATATACCTGACATACTCTATGACTTTCCCAGCGAGATTGTAATGATGACCAAGATAGCGCTTCATGTAAATCATTAATATGTGTTCTCGGATGTGCATTAAGGATTAATCTTGCAAGACGATTATGTAGTTTGAGCAACTTGTCAGAATGACAGTGTGCACAATTGGACCATACCACATCACAGTAATCGAACAATGGGATAACCATGGCTGAACTTAATATGTTGAAGGTGGAACTGGGAAGACATGGTTTTGCACAACGTCTTAGAAACCCTATTCTCTGCGAGATCTTTTTGGCAATATAATCAATGTGGTCGGCCCATGTCAGTTGCTCATCCAGAATAACTCCAAGGTACTTATAATGATTTACTCGTTCGATGGTCACGTCATTAACTACTATCTGAACTTGGGTAAAAGTGGATAGACGTGGACGACTTCCAAAAATCATGAACTTAGTTTTACTTACATTTAAAGTTAGTTTGTGTTTTTTGAGCCATTGAGCCACTTGATTGATTGCCGACACCATGTTACATTTAATATCATCCGGGGAAGTGCCATCGATCATAATCATCGTATCATCCGCATAAATACTAACTTTGGTACCTGGAAGAGTAATACTGGAAGGAAGGCTATTAATAAATATAATAAAAAGAAGCGGTCCTAATATAGATCCCTGTGGGACCCCAACACTCACATCAGCAAGAGGTGAACTTATGCCGTTGATTTGGGTGGACTGTTTTCTTCCTGAAAGGTAAGAGACGAACCAATTTAGTTCAAGGCCCTTGACACCGCAGCTGAGAAGTTTGGAAAGGAGAATGTTATGGTCAACGGTGTCAAAGGCTTTCTTTAGATCTAGAAACACAACACCTGTCACCTTACCAGAGTCAATGTTATTTAATAAGTGATCCGTGACATCTAAGATTGCAGTTTGCGTGGAGTGGCGTGGTCTGAAACCAGATTGTTCTGTTACAAAGAAATTAATATTAAAGAAAACTAAACAGCTGGTTGTACACTGCTCTCTCAAGGATTTTACTAATTGATGGTAGAACAGAGATCGGCCTGTAATTAGAATACTCTTCCTTGTCGCCATTTTTAAATACAGGAGTAACCTTAGCTGTTTTCCATCCTTGTGGCACAATACCATCAGCTAAAGATTTATTTATAAGATGATTAAGGGAAGGACAGATGGCAGAACAGGCAATCTTGAGAAATTTGCAAGATATTCCATCAATTCCTGTTGCAATGGAAAGGTCCATATGTTTTATTTGTTCTTTAACAAAATGAGCTGTAATAGAAGTAAAATTAAACACATGGATGTCCTCCTTGACAGAAGAAAGCTCTTCATGATTAGGAGTGACGTGCACTTCAAAATTTTGTGCTAATTCCAAGCCAATGCTGACAAAAAAATTATTAAAGTCATTAGCAAGCTTATGTTTATTTATGTTGGCACTGGTTGGCAAGGTAGCTGTTTTCTTAATGGAACTGGCCTCCTTGGCCAGTGACCACATTTTCCTAGAGTTTCTTGAATTATTGGCGATTGCGTTTTCATAATATTTCTTTTTAAGATGTTTAGCTAAGTTATTAGCTTGATTGCGCAATTGCTTGGCAGCAAGCCAATCATTGGAGTTACCTGTTTTTTGCGCTTTAGATCGCAAAGAGTCACGTTTACGTCCAAGGTCCAGCATATCTTTTGTCATCCATGGTGCCATATAGTTCCTCTTCTGCCTTATCTGCCTGTATGGGGCATGTATATTGCAAACATCGTTAAACATATGTTCCCAAGCGCCCCATGCACCATCAATATCAGTGATGTTTTCAACCACATGCCAAGGCATGTGAAGCATGTCTTCTAAAAACCGATCTTCATTAAACTTTTTGAAATTTCTGACGCTTGAGACCCTGGGAGGAACTTTGATATTAACATTAATTTTCCTGTTACAAAAGACCATATTATGGTCACTGATACCAAGAGGAATACTATTAGTGACATTGATATTCTTGGGATGAGATGTCATAAGAAGATCAATGCAAGTACTGGAAGTACAAGTAACTCTTGTAGGACTGTTAACTAGTTGGGATAACTGCAGCTCACAGCAAAAGTCATCAATTTTTTTACGTTCTGCATTATCAAACATATTTAAGTTAAAATCACCTACAATAATTAATTCATGATTATTAGGAATATACTGATTGGTAAGTTCATTCTTAAATTTTAAAAGATGCTCCTGTTTTTTGTTTGGGAGGTACGCAACGACCAAAACAATTGGTTTACTTTTCTTCAGGCTTATTTCCACCCAGCAAGATTCAGTGTCCCAGTTTTCTCGATTCATAACACGATGAGAGATATCCTTAGAAATATAACAGGCAACACCACCGTGGTTATCATGACCTGTACGGTCAGCACGAATCAATGTATAATTATCAATATTTACTTCTGTATTAGTAATACCTTCATGAAGCCAAGTTTCACTCAAATTAAAAATATGAATTTCATGCTCAGCCATGAGAAGACGCAATTGATCGATTTTAGGTCTTAGGCTTTGTATATTTAGATGAGCAATTTTTAAACCTCTTACCCTTTTAAACTTCTCAAGGGTGGCGAACCTGTCATTGTTAAAAGCCAAGTAATTATTTGGGTTAAGAGGGTTAATAACATTGATTGTTGGCCTGTTTTTAATTGATATAATAGAGTCTATGGTGTTATTATTTATGACTTCCGCTTGCTGTGCGTTATTTTCATCCGATATCTGCGCCATTCCTCCTCCTGTGACGGTAGCGGAGTGCGCTGCAAGTGATGAGTTGTTGGACGGACTGTTGATCGGAAAGCTTCCGGTACTGATGTGGCAGTTCTTTTCCGACGTTTCCATTCCTGCTGACGAAAATCCTGGTGTTCGTTTCCATAACTCCTACTTTCCAATTTTGTTGTTTGTTTACACCTGGAGGTAACTTCAGCATATGTCGGTATTACAGAGCCAACTGTGTCGTTAATGCGTGGCATATTCATCGACTGTGTCGACGTTGACGAAATCCGACGCATAATATTCAATGCGACGTATTCGTGACTACTTGGTGGCAGGCCTCTCAAGTGACGAATAAAATTAGGAGCAAACTTGGTGGTGCCAAAACGTCCAAGATGGACACCATCTGAAGCAAGAAGTCTTTGTCCGATGTTGTTATTGTTAATGAATTTCCATTTATTTTTGTCGCAGAATTCATTTATTAGGTTATTTGCTTTCGAAATGGTTTGACATTGGCAATGGTTTTCATTTCTCCTATGGATGATTGAAGATACAGTAATATCGGTGACGGGATATTTCTTTTGAGCCAGTTCACAGAGTAATTCCAGTTTGCTAGCGATCCTCTGAGCATCATCAAAAGTATTATTCGTCCCAACATGAACAATGAATTCAGTCATGTGAGGGTCGATGGTCCTAGATTCTAGCACTCTTGAGATGTCTTCAATCTTTGCCCCAGGATATGAAGCGATTGTGATTGACTTGGATTGGCTCAGCTTTTCACCTTTGATGTATTTAATCATGGAGTCACCGATAAGTGTAACAGTTTTTGTGGATCGTTGCTTGAAATGTGCCGTCTGTTTGGCACGATACTCCTTCATCTGATCATTGAATGATGGACCCGTCATATCCGATGATGTGGAATCATAATATGTCGGCATGGTTGGGGGAAATTTTTTTTTCCTTTGGTTGGATGTAGAGGAAAGTGTAGATTTAGTATTGACATATTTGTTGAAGTAGTCGTCAATTACCTCCTCGGGAGATAAATCTGGCTCAACCAGGTCTCCAGCTTGATCAAAAAGTAGGTTAAATCGATTTGAATATTCAATACCTAATTCCGGTTGAATAGTGGCTGTGAGTCTAGACGAATTAGCATTTGACTGGTGAGGAGATTGACTGCTAGGTTGTCGTCTTTTGTTGTTAACCGGCATCCATGACGAGCTTGACGGAGTGCTAGTGACAGCCACATTGTGAGTTTCGTCTGTTGTAATGGTGGTTGCCATGTGGCAACAATGGTCGTTGATTTTAGATGTTAGTAATTCTATTGTTTCTTTCATGTTGTCGTTTTCCTTTTCCAGTAATTTTACTTCAGAATTAAGATGATCGTTTTCTAGAAACTGGATTCTCAGAGCACTTATTTCATTTCTCATTTCCTCCACAGACATTCTCAATTGCTTTAGTTCATAACCTGATATGGGATCTTGATTGAGCTGCTCTTGATCTTCCTTTGAAGAATGTGACATGGCGGCGGTGTTCAAAGTAACAACAACCTGATCGTTTGCTGCTATGGAAGATTCTATGGCTGAGGCACATTTCAGTTTTGATGACGAGAGGCACGATCTAGGGAATTTGTTCCGCCTGTCGGTTAGATATAGATACAATTCAATAATGTCATCACTGATTGCCTCTACCGATCGCCTAGACTTTAAGGTCAAATGACCAATGTGTCCTTGTGTAGTACCATCGCCATTTTGTAGAATCTGTACCTGTTTTGCTTCGGCTAACTGGAACAGCAAATTTCTGATGTCATGAAGCTCATCGGTACTTAGATTATCTGTCATCTGCTTCTTGATAGATACGGGTGACAATCTTCCAATTTGAAGAATGATAGGTTGGCCATTTCTGCAGATATTCTGAAGGAAGACTGGAGTAGATGATAACAACTACAGTTCTTTCTTCTCTATTTTTAACTGTTTCCAAGATTTGCATAGTGCCAGTAAGAAGTTCTATGCAAAATTGTTCACTAGGTAGACCTATACCTTGTGTTTCCGTTTGAGTTTCTGCTACACTATCTGTTTGAGTAGAGGCTTCTTTAGTGGATTTGCTATACTTTATAACTGGCGTCAGAAAAGTATCCTCTTTGTTCATACTCACAGTGGGCCTGTTATTTCTTTCGTTGTATTTATATTCTGTTTCAACTCTTTGATTTGTTGGTGTCATTTGGCTAGGTGTATTCTGGTCTATTATTATATCAGTTCTAATGGCTTTCGCCGCATCTGCATATGATATGTTATAAGAAACTCTAATACCTTGTATTTTTCTACCACGTTTAATTGTATTGCAGCCCCCATAAGCAGATGAGTGACGTTCGCCACATCTACAGCATTTACATTATCTTTCTGTTGGCATTTGTCATAGTTGTGTGATCCTCCACACCGTACGCAACGGGTGGAGCTTCGACAGTTATTGGCTACATGGCCTAATCTTTGACAATTAAAGCAGCGGATCACCGGGGGAATGTATGGTTTAATTAAAAACATTTCATATCCTATTTGTAATTTGGCTGGTAGATTGGTTGAATTAAAAGTGAGACATATAGATAGGCTTTTCTCTAAGGTGCCGTTTCTTTTCTTCATTAGGCGTTTTACCACAATAACTCCCTGTTTTTTACATGCTGAGAGTATTTCATCATCAGATATGTCGGTAGGAATGCCATTTATGACACCTTTACATTGGGTTTCAGATTTAGCATAAGTAGTGTTTACGGTCCACTGGTCTAATTGCGTAATGGTCATAAGTTGTTTTGCTTGTGCTGCGTTGTAACAACGAACAGTTATGCCACCTTGGTTATTTTTGGATACATTTTTAATGAGATCCTTGCCAATACTGTTGAGTGCTTTGGCAATCTTTATTGGGTTGATTCTAGCTAATTTGACATCAGGTGAGGTTATTATAACCATAGTAGGTTGACTTTGAGTATCAGTATATTGAGTGTTCCGTCTTTTTGGTTGGTGTTTTGTAGGGGGGTTATATTCATTGTCGGAATCAGAGTATATGTCGCTATACGATACACTAGGATTGGAACGTTTTCTCGATCTTATTTGTGATTCATTGGATGCGTTTTGAGCTTGACTGAACATAATATCAAATGTTGATCTAGATTGTTGATTTTCCATAAGATCAATGCTATGTGTGGATTCAGATTGAGATAGCTGATCACATGCTGAATTCGGTACCATGCCATCTTCGGTCATAAGGCCGAAAATGGGGAGTATGGAAAATGAAAATAGGCTTTGGCGTACAGAATAAATACGGACGTGAAAAATACACCTCTTGATAAGATAGTGTAGCTTACCTTAAATTTGTGCAATAAGAAGAGAACTAATGATTGAACAAAATTCAAAAAGAAGAAAAACTCCACGCCCTTCAAAGGAATTCAAATATTGCCACTCAGTGTCAAACGATACGATCCCTCCTTCGACCCCGAGCAACAACGATGGTGTGGACCCTACCTACTTGTTAAACGAACTGGTAAAACTAATTTCATCGTCAGAAACTTGGAGAACAATAAACCCTTGTCATCGCCTATTCATGAGAATCGCATGAAATTTGCTTACGATAGATATATACGACCCTTGAATGGTACTGTTCCTATTGATCTTGACGCAAGAGCTCCGATACAAGAACTAAGCGACAACGACTTTCCTACGAACTCATTTCAGCCGTTACTTGCAAAACATCCGTCTAATGAACAAGTCAACATCCCAGGACTGCCGTCCTTGTCGGATACTGGTGATCGCGAATATTCTGTGGAGAAAGTTATCAGAGGAAAATTCAAAGATGGAAAACTCCACTATTTGATTAAATGGCAGAAATTTCCTTCAAGATGCAACACCTGGGAACCAACCGAACATTTGAATGATGTAACTTTAGCTTTCCTTAAAGAACATCCTGTAAGAATAACAGGCAGCAAAATAATTGCTATATTAGTATTACATAATGCGTCGTTTTAAATTGCTTACCTCTAATTATTATTCCGTTGATGTCAAATAATGACTCCGTTTTAAAACTTGACAAAAGTGTTTGTATTATTTTGTTATTCTTGTGAATTAATTTTTGTGAGAGGTACCGGAATATAGACGGTTTGGTATATAAATGAGTTTTCAGTTTATGTCGTTATAAAAGGATAATTTAAAATGTTCTTATATCAAAATTCAGACGCCGTTTTCAATCAATCAATCTTGAGATCTCCTATATGCGCAAAATAACCATGTTTACTGCAGTTTTTAATAATTTGTTTATTTCTACTAGCGAGTTTATAGTCATCATGAATTTGACAGAAGTAGTCTTTGAATATCTACGTAAAATAAGCCTGGCCAGCAATCGTAACATCAGTAGAAGTTTTGGATTACGGATGTCGTATTCATGTGACTTCCCGCTAAGCTTGAAAATACATTTTATCACTTTCTAGAGGTTGTTTGAATATTTAGTTTGTTATTGAAAATTATAAAAAGGGAATAAATATAAATCCCCAGTTGGAAACTTTCAGGAATCGCCGGAGTCGATTCTTCGAATGGGGGACATATGTTATGGAACTACTTCTTGAATGTAGTGCAGTAATATTTCGCATAGTAATTAGGGTGATTACACTTTATATACTTGGGCACGGCTTTTGAATGATCAGTAGCTGTCGGGCTGACCTAGGCGTAGGTACCGCCACCAATTCTTTTTGTTGGTATGTGAGTTTATTTACGTTAATAATAAATTATTGTTGTAAAGCTTATTTTGTATACTTAGTAATTTATTTGAGTCAGGTTCCCGGTTTGGCTAGTTTAAAGCCATAACAAAATCCTCGGGACAAGTTCGACATGTTGGTGTCGATCGTGATACAAGTGCTGTTAGTGACTCTGAATTACATGTACTTATACTCAGACAACAAACAGGGGCAATGACCAACTATTTGACTTCTCGCCACAGCTTGACACTGCAATTTATTTAAATGCAAACCTGCAAATTAAACATCAAATATAATAACACCAAATAGACAATAATTTTGAAAATGGCAAGGAGCCGGATACCGGACACAGGGCAAACCGGCATGGACAAATGCACAGGACATACATGTAACAGATGGACTACCACGTCCATCCAACATAAATTTATGAACCATTCGTTCATAATCGTATGTGGCCACCACAAGGACAACCATGTCCTTACCAACATAAAACAAAATGGACTATCACGCCCATCTGTATCCACATAATGGACTACCACGCCCATGTGTATCCACATAATGGACTACCACGCCCATGTGTATCCACACACACCACATGAACACTTGGGGTCCAATGACCCTGATACAGGTCGAAAACCTGACCTCCACAAGTGAACAACCTGTCAACACACCTTGCTTTAATCATCCAACTATGCACACAGTGCACCTATTAATGAAGTATTTTAAAAACATGCACAAATTGTTATTCCCCAAGTTGGAAAACGAGGGGGAAAGAATGGCCCCGAAGGAACCGCCGGGCAACCTAAATCTAACTTTAATTAACAAAGATAAAGTGTAACCCAGTCCTAACACATCAAAAATTCCCCAAGTTGGAAAACGAGGGGGACAGTTAAGATAGCTCGACCGAAACCCGGAAGGCACTATCGTAATAAAAATTACATAACCTTGGCCTTTACAAGTAGAAATTACTTGATACAATTTAACATACAACTTGCCTAAATTATACGTGCCGAGTTCAATATGAACTTATTGAGACGATATCTGCATAACTTTTTACACGTACTCTTCCTTTTTTTTAAATGGATAATTGCACAGAATGTACATTGCATATTTGGATGTATTAATAAATACACAAATGTTCAAAGCTGTTAATAAGATGCGTGACCCTAGATGTCAATAAAAGCTTGTTTAACATGTAATTTTGATTCATCTTTATTTTTTTATTATGCAATTTATACTTGAGGTTTCGGTCTCGGACACAAAGGTCTCAACTACAACACTGATGTTGTGTTCTGTAATTATTTTTTCTCTATACTTTTCCCCCCAACATTTTCCAGTTTGTAACATTTCCTGTGAGAATGGTGGAACACATGTTCTGGTATGTTTAACATTATAAATAGTCCAATAAGCACTATTTCACTTATAAAACAAATTCATGAACAACTGTAAAATTCAGAAAGAAAACATTTTGTAAAATGTAAAATGTATGTATCTGTATCTACCTAGTCCTTCTATATATTGCATCATTTGGATTTCATTAAACTTAGCAATATTTTTCTAGAATGTCCACTGTCCTGTGAGAATGGAGGTACGCTTGACAACGTTGCATGTAACTGTACCTGTGTCCCATGCTGGAGTGGTGATAACTGTTCAGGTAAGTGTAGCAATTAACGTTTTCAATAGATAATTTTTCAGTAACATGTAACTATTTCCATTAAGAAGATCAGCCTGAGCATTACAATAAAAAAGTAAAAAAACATTTTCAGTCAATTTGATACATTTAAGATTTTTGGAAGGACATATGGTTGTTGCCTTTAGTTAATGAACAAGGTCTTTTTATGGAATGCTCCGACTCTTGTATGTGTGACGCTCGTACATTTTTAGTTTGAATGATTCAGGAGCAAGATATGTAGTTTACTTTTGATCATGTATTGTGTCCAGAGTTTTGTGGAAAGTGAAGAAAATAATAAATGATGTCAACTGGTTTTTGGTCAACACCTTTGTGACTTAAATAATGTTGAAGAAAGGTCTAATTGAATTAATAACAAAATGAATGAAGATGTTACTTAAAATTATTAACGAACGAATGATTTGAAGATTTATTCACAATAATAAGCTATATTTATTTACAGAAAGTTTGCTGATGTAACATATATTGTAAATGTTGAACAGTGTTGTAGGTCTCAAGACCACTTTTTGTTAGTCTCGGTCTTGTCTCCTTATGGTCTTGGTCTCGTCTTGCTTTTGGACCAATGGTGTTTCCAAATTTGTAGGTCTCGAAAATCAAGTCCTGTGAAAAACTTTTATTGTGCTATGGTTGCACTCTAATTGATTACACAGTATCTGTATTCATAAAACTAAATAATCTGAAAGTAACCATAACTTGGAGTTCATTTGTGAGCAACCTTTTTTATTGGCCACTAAGCATACCCATAGGAAGCACAAACATACAACTTACCTAAATTATACGTGCTGAGTTCAATATGGACTTATTGAGACGATATCTGCATAACTTTTTACACGTACTCTTCCTTTTTTTAAATGGATGTACATTGCATATTTGGATGTATTAATAAATACACAAATGTTCAAAGCTGTTAATAAGATGCGTGACCCTAGATGTCAATAAAAGCTTGTTTAATATGTAATTAGGTGTTCGGGTATGCGCCCGAAACACCTATTGTTATTGTTCGTTTTTTTTTGTTTTTTTTTCTTTTTCTTCTCCTTCTTCTTCTTCTTCTTCTTCTTCTTCTTCTTCTTCTTCTTCTTCTTCTTCTTTTCCGGATCGATTGTCTACAAAAAAACACATACTTGCAAACTTCATATGAACTTGAAACTTGGCACATACTTAGAACATAACACGTAGATGAAACATAATTTGTGACGTCATTATTAGGTCATCAGATATCGAATTTCGATCAATCATACTTTATTAGTTAAAACGTTTTGATTACGTTGCAAATGAAAGACTACACGGCTTTTTCAACGCTAAAAAAGTGCGCCCTCTGTTGGTGAATGTAAATCAGCTCTGGTCGTGCTCATTATGTATGCACGTAATTTGGTGAATGTAAATCAGCTCTGGTCGTGCTAATTATGTATGCACGTAAAAATCATATCTCAACAACCACAACAGGTAAATTGACAGTTTTTGCACCATTGTACAGATTGTTAATTGTCAAAAATTATTTACACAAAGGTGACCCCAATTTGACCTTACTTCCTGTCCAAACCGGAAGTCAAAGTTTAATGTTTAAAAAAATCATATCTCCACAACCACAAGAGGTAAATTGAAATTTTTTGTATCATTGTATAGATTGTTAATTGTCAAAAAATATTTACACAAAGGTGACCCCAATTTGACCTTACTTCCTGTCCAAACCGGAAGTCAAAGTTTAATGTTTAAAAAAATCATATCTCCACAACCACAAGAGGTAAATTGACATTTTTTGTATCATTGTATAGATTGTTAATTGTCAAAAAATATTTACACAAAGGTGACCCCAATTTGACCTTACTTCCTGTCCAAACCGGAAGTCAAAGTTTAATATTTAAAAAAATCATATCTCAACAACCACAACAGGTAAATTCAGTTTTTGCGCCATTGTACAGATTGTTAATTGTCAAAAAATATTTACACAAAGGTGACCCCAATTTGACCTTACTTCCTGTCCAAACCGGAAGTCAAAGTTTAATATTTAAAAAAATCATATCTCAACAACCACAAGAAGTAAATTAAAAAATTTTGTACCATTGTACAGATCGTTAATTGTCAAAATATATTTATACCCCAATTTGACCTTACTTCCTGTCCAAACCGGAAGTGAAAGTTTAATATTTAAAAAAATCATATCTCAACAACCACAAGAGGTAAATTCACAGTTTTTGCACCATTGTACAGATAGTTAATTGTCAAAAGTATTTACAAAAACATGACCCCAATTTGACCTTTACTTCCTGTCCAAACCGGAAGTTAAAGTTTAATATTAAAATAATTTCTAAATTCAGTATTGTATTGTATTCAAATAAACTTCTCGCGAGAACTTCAACAGACGTTAACATTTGACTTCTCCAACACTTCGAATTGATGACGTAACCATTTTAACTTCAACCGAACACCTTGTTTTTGTTGTGACAAAAACTTATATCTAGTTTTGATTGATCTTGGTTTATTTTTTTATTATGCAATTTACACTTGAGGTTTCGGTCTCGGACACAAAGGTCTCGGCCTTGGTTTCAGACTTTGTGGTCTCAACTACAACACTGATGTTGTGTTCTGTAATTATTTTTTCTCTATACTTTTTGCCCCAACATTTTCCAGTTTGTAACATTTCCTGTGAGAATGGTGGAACACTGAATAGCGATACATGTGAATGCAACTGTGTTGACCCGTGGGCAGGAAACACATGTTCTGGTATGTTTAACATTAGTCCAATAAGCACTATTTCACTTATAAAAAAATTCATGAACAACTGTAAAATTCAGAAAGAAAACATTTTGTAAAATGTAAAATGTATGTATCTGTATCTGCCTAGTCCTTCTATATATTGCATCATTTGGATTTCATTAAACTTGGCAATATTTTTCTAGAATGTCCACTGTCCTGTGAGAATGGAGGTACGCTTGACAATGTTGCATGTAACTGTACCTGTGTCCCATGCTGGAGTGGTGATAACTGTTCAGGTAAGTGTAGCAATTAACGTTTTCAATAGATAATTTTTCTGTAACGTGTCTATTTCCATTAAGAAAATCAGCCTGAGCATTACAATAAAAAAGTAATTACTGATGTTACAAAGCAATCCATTAGCATTCCGACTGTTCCAGGGTCCAAAACTTTAACACTAATAACTGAAGTAAAAAGTGAACATTCAACTTAAACAATACAAACTGACAACTATGATGTCCCCCCAACGTTTTATTTTTTGGAAATAAAACAACCTTAATACTAATTGAAAACAAAAGATTGGGCCTACATCAAAAGGGTGAGGGTTGTTGTTTTGAGACCTCAATCAAAAGGATAGCCTTGATAAAGGCATGTCGAAACAGATTGGTCGCATAATTTTGTCCCGCTTGTAGTTATCCTAACTATCAAGACAAGTTGGAATGTTTCTGGTAATTTACCATCTTGCTGTTATGTTTTTTTTTCATCATTTATTTCATTTCTTCTTTCTGTAGCAACTGAGGTACCTGTGCTACAGAGCTGTCCTGCCAATACCACAGTGAACTCAACTGAACAGAGTGTGAACCTGACTTTACCTAATGCCACAGACAATGGATGTCCAGTGACATACAACGTAACACATGTAGAAGTTGATGTAGTAAGCTTGTCCTCCATCACTTTGACTGTATGCTTGCAGAATGGTGATGTAAACATCTGTATACAGGTATTTCATATTGGACACTACAGATTTACCATCAAAGTGACAGATCAAGCGGGGAATAGTGCTTCATGTGAATTTGACATGTGGATCATTGGTGAGTATTAAACTTTTATTTCCTTAAAAAAATTCCTATATTTTGGTTTCAAAATGTCAACATTCAGGGTTTTTTGTTCAAAATACAACAAAACCTATCTCTGTGTGGAACTATACAGTACAACAAGGAGGCGGGACTGGTACAACGGTAGTCAACTCAAACCACTCAGGACAAAAAGTAGTTAGTTGCATCTGACATCAATGGTTATTTATTGCTACAACAACCAACTCCAAGAAACACCCTGTATAACAAATACAGAATTTCAAAATACATCTCACACTGATATTGTACACATACATGTACATACATGTAACATAAGTACACCATACTTCAATTCATGTACAGCAACATACAGGCCTACCATGACTGTAATCACCTGTGCATTGGTACATACCGCTATACGCACCAGAGTTGTCCTTTTTTTATTTTAATAGTAAACATCAGTCAAAGCCAGCGGCGTAGCCAGGACTTTTCAGTGGGTGGGGAAGGCGGGGGGGGGCAGGGGTATGGGTATGGGTTTTTCCCTTTTCTTTTTCTTTTCTGTTTTTTGGGGCACTATGATGATTTTTCGTGGGGGAGCACCTGGGGGGCAACTGGAAATTTGTGGGGAGGCACGTGCCGCCCAGGCAATGTTGTTTGGATTGGATTTTATATTTTGACGCGAGTCGCTCTTACGATCTCTTCGATCTCTTCGAGTACACAATGTAGGTCTGTAAATACTCGCCATTTATATAATATATAAAATGATTATATTAATTTAACGGTAATTTTTTAACGAAGATGTTGTAAATGATTGGAATTCTATCCGCTAAAATTTTAACAGAATCAAATAAATTTTGTAACGTGGTGTAGTACGACGGGGTGCGGCGTGAGTTATAAACATTTGTTTCATTCAAACGCGATGATTCGTAGTTTTTTTTCTTCAAATTTCACGTCTATTATCAAATTAGACGATTGCTCAAAGAAATGAGTTGTCCAGCGTCTTTTCAAAATGATTGGAGCGCGTTTGAAAATAATATGGACATTGAAGTGTATAATAAAATATGTAATGAATTTCACGTTTCACCAGTCTCTAATTGGAAACAACGAGTAGACAGAAACTCTAATGGATTAGGAATAGCTTATTATTACGATAACGGTTACAAAGCAGTGCCTGGAAAAGACTACGATAATTCAAGTTTACACGTAAAGTTTCACGACACGAGCGATTACGATTATTACAAAACCGCAACAAAGATGGGTTTTGGAGATCATCCGTCGACGTATACCGTCGCTTACATTTCACAATCTCCCGCTACAGAGCTCGCTTGGGTTACGTACATACTCGATGAGTCTCAAGGTTTTACGGATATAGGTACGGAACGAATCAACGATTCTATAAGAACGTACGTTTACGCGATATTGGGAGCTCAAGCTCAAGCAAAAACTGGAATTCTTGTTCCCGGCACTGGTTTAGACGCGAAAAGAGAATTTTTAAATTTAGTAGATGCTTCGATCGATTCACAATCTTCTATTCAACGATATCAAGATAATTTACAATACGCTCGTTTTCAATTAAATTTTGTTATTGGCGAAAATTTATACTTGATGCCGAGCGACATGAATTTGCGAATAGGTACGTACGCAGGATACAACAATAATATTTTGATCGCGACCTCTGAATTATCTCTCGGTTCAAATCAAGACACGAATTCAACACCCGTTCCTCCACCAACTACCGGTTTAGATGATTTACCCGCTTTGCAACCACCAACCACCAGTTTAGATAATGAGGTAATCTAACGATTTACCGCCACCATTACTTGGAATAGATGTTAACGATGAGGTAGACTCATCGAGTATAAATTTATCGCCAACATTTGTAGATGATCAATCGCAATTAATCGATAACGCAGAAACATCAGCGCAAGACGCAGTGCCTTTAGCCGATTCTCAGCATGCGAAAGCTCTGCTGGAGCACCAAGAAGAAAAAGTAGCTCTAATTTTTGGTTTTGCGATTTTAGGTGGACTTGGCGTCATGATTTACGAATTGCTCCAGTAGAGCTTGCGTATGCTGTTAACTTAAAGATACTGCATATAAGTTAAAATTAAAACCCCGACTCCGGTCAGGGCTAGCCACACGTGTTACGCCGTCCATGTTACTACTTTTGAAATTGTAGTAAATAACCCACTTACTATCGATCCGATAATACCTGGTAAAGTGGCTAAAGCTTTTTCTCTGAGTTTTTTAAGTAAACCCGCTAGATTTTTAAAAGTTTTTTTGAATCCACTCTTTTACACCGCCACCACCGTTACTTGGTTTAGGAGGAATTGGTGTTGGCACGATGGCAGGTTTTACAGCATTTACTATCGTTTCTACTATAAAAGCGATGGTCATACTAAAGGCCGTTAATAAACTGACAATCGTTAAGCCTTGTTCTCTAAATAAAGTTGTTATTCTTTCACTCAACGTTTTGTCTATATTTTTTATTCTATATAACGTTTCTTTTATTCTATTTAATTGACTACTATTTTCATAATCAAACTTGATTATTTGTTCTTTAAGTACAGGTATTTCATCTAATAATTCTTGCTCTCGTTGTACAAGTTGTTCCATCGCATTTTCATCTCCTATATCATCTTCAGCGATTCTTTCTCTAACTGTTGTTAATTCTTTGTTTCGTGCATACAATTCAGCTTCAAATTTTAATTTGTGTCCTCGCGATGTTTTCTACATAACCCATTAATTCACGGTATATATTAAATTCCTCTCGAGTTTTCGCATCTCGCGCGAGATAATCAAGAAATTCATTAACTGTATCTTCCGCATTATTTTCTTGTTGCTCCATAACATGCTCATCATCCAGCTGAATACCATTGTTGTCATAATAGTAATCATCCTCTGGTTCTTGTTGCTCCAGCGGGTGTGGTGTAGTTGGTAACTGACGCGTTCCATCCCCACGAAGAGGTGTTCTATCGATAGTAACTTTCGGTGCTTCTAGCTTTTTTAAAGTTTCACCCGCTTTCTCTTGTGTCTCTTTTGATATTCCTCCTTTTTTTAAACCGTAGTTAATTACACCTAACTGGTTTCTAATAAAATCAACGCCAGAGTGTCCAGCTTTTACAGCTCTAGTTTTTATCGTAGGCCTACTTGTTGCAGCAAAAGTAGTTGGTTTATTTTTAAGCGTTAACATTACATCATCGTAATAGAAACCATCTTGGCGATGAAACCGCTCACGCATTGGTAATTCTTTTAATTCATAGCCCTCGTTTTTTAATTTCAATCTTAATTTTTCAATCAATATAGTTTCTATTTGTGCGTTTATATTTATTTCCGAGGTGGATTCATCAACTTTTTCTGGTGCCGCTAATCTATTTAACCTTTCCTGTAATTCTCTATCTTGTTCTTCGTAATCACCTTGTTGAAATTCAGTTTCTTCTTCTTCTACATCTTCTTCAGGATAATTATAAGCCGGATCCATCGGCATAAGTTCATACCCTCCTTCCGCCATTTTTATCAGACTTTAATAATTTATAACTCGCGTACCCTACAACGCTCATACCAACTAAGATAAATACAATTTCTGGAGTTTTATCTTCGCTAGGAACGTAAAAATCTTCTAGTTTGGGTTTGTCGCGTAATTTTTTCGGTAAATCAAATTGTTTGCCGGTCACGATATAATATTCGTTCTTCGCTTCGTTAATGTCGTTAAAAGTTTTCTTAGCATTTGATTCTTTTAGTAATCGTTCGTTTAAAAAATCTAGATATTTCGATTGCTTTTTATTAAATTCGTCTCTCGCTTTCGTAAGTTGTTCTAGCGCTAAATCGTGTCTCTTTTGTTCTGTTTCAGCATCGTTAGAATGTAAACTAGAAAGAAAAATGATCCGGTAAAGGCTACCGCGTTTACTACCGCGCCTCCGATCATCATCGCTATAGACACCATGTTTTATAAATTAGTATTCATTTAAACAAAAATTTAAACATATTTTCAAAGTATACTATAAAATATGAATCAAGCGATCGGACACAAACTAAATCCGTACAGAATAGTGAAAGAATTTAATGGTTTACAAGGAATACGACAAAATGGTGTAATTACAAACAATCCGAGCACCATCACCGAAAATCAATTGTTGACAGTTCGTTTTCCAAATTTAGGAAAAGATGACGTTATCGTTCCATGTACGGTTAGATTGGCTTTTAACATTGATCTCGAGTCCGATGATGCTGCTGATAGAACTCTAGTACACAATATAGGCAGAGCCATCGTGAAAAATATTTCCATCAAGATCGAAGGAAATGAAGTGTTGAGTTTAGACGATGCTGATGTGTTTAATTGTTTTAAAGATGGTTGGTTAACAAAAGACCAACTCGCTAATCTAGCGTATCAAGGAATCGAATATCCTAATATAACTAAATTAAGAGTAGGTGCCAGCAATGGCAATGAACAAAACAATGACGGAAAAGATAAAGCCATCGCGGATACTTTTAAAAATAGATATTGCATTCCTCTAGACTTTGAACTTTTGACCGATCATCAACCTTATTATCAAGCCGGGTTAGCGGATCGATTGAGTTACGAACTCGTTTTTAATAAATTTTCTAACGTGATTAAAAGCACGGATAATAATGCAAAATATATCATAAGCGGAATTTCATTAGAATACAAAGTCGTCAACAATCACTCGCTCGCCGAAACAATTAAAAATCAATATAAGAGCAAGTTGTCTATATTTTTCGATAGTCTTGAGACAAAGCGTACAACCGCTAAACAAACGCGATAAAACGTGGAATATAAATCTAAATACGCCGGCGATAAGCATGAAAGGAATCTTGTTTTTATTCAAAGAGAACGATGTGAAAGAATCTGGGAAATTTTATAATCCAAAGATTGAAAAAATATCCATTACGATTGAAGGAGGTCCCAATCAACTTTACGCGCAAGGAATGCGCAGATATCAACACTTTGAGGAAATTCAAAAATATTTTGGAGATTCGAGAGAAGAATTTGGCATGAGAGTAACTAAAACTTTAAATCTGTCAAACGTTAAACTCGCCGATTATTTAGTAGATAAATACGGTTTGTTTTTAGATATGAGAAGCAACGATGACAATAAAGTTAGCGGAAGCGGTAGACGAGTACAAAATTTATCCGAAGGAATTACGATTCAACTGGAAAAAGAAGCTGAAACCTCGGGTGTATTATATCTCTACACCTTTATCATCATGGACGCTCAACTCATTCAAGAGGGTCGATTTCATAGCGTGAAATATTAACATTTTGATTATTAATAAAACATGTTGCTGCCTAAATATCCGCACGCAGCCTTAATTTGCTGACAAACCGGGTGTGGAAAAACTGAATTTGTTTTAAATTTGTTACAACGAGAATATTATAAATATTTTGAATATATCGTACTATTATGTCCTACAGTTGCGGTAAATCAAGCGTATCAAAATAGAAAATGGATTTGGAATGACGAGCGAGTGTTTGTCGTTGATTTAAAGGATTTATCGCTCAACAAAGCGAGAAAAATTTATAGCGAGATATTTAAAGGAGACGAAACGTTTATCATCGACGACTGTAGCGGAAATAAAGTATATCTTACAGTGTGACCTCATTGGTTTTTGTACTCGATGCCATTCCAGTGTCTGCGGGAAAATTATCAAGAGACTTGGTCAGCAATTGAACCTGTAAGATATTGAGTCATTCCATGTCAAATCAACCAAGAATTTCCCTTGACCTCTCAGATTTGTTTCAACTTTTAGGGAATGATTGGGACCCATGAGAAACGGCCATGAGAAATTAGCACCTCAAATTCCCAGTTAAGAATTCCCCTAAGGCCTAGTAAAAATATTTATAAGCAGTCTGGTTTCACTGTAAAGCATGTACTGTAATACATACCATGTACGATAGTGCATTTTTGAATGGACATGCCATAATATATTTATTATATATTATATAATTGCTCATTGCTCAGAAACTGTTAGAGTGCCCATCACCAAATTTACAGGGAAGCTTATATCATAAGGTACATGTGACATGAATTAGAAGAAAAATAATATATATATATTTTTTACTCATATTTGAACTTTATATCATCTGATATAGGTTTCGTTAGTGTGTATCTCACTATTTAAGAGGCCTAGAGCAAAATGTTTTAATTTCAGGCCGCTTCTCATGGGTCCCAATCATTCCCTAAAATTCAAAACAAATCTGAGAGGTCAAGGGGAAATCTTGGTTGATTTGACATGACATGACCCTATTATGTGGGTTTATTGAGGCATAATTTTAAGTTGATCACCTGTTTATTTCGCCATATTGGAAAAAGGCATGAATTACATGTTCAAGCCTTGAGGGCGCACTTTAATATAATAAATGGCAATATTAGAGGCAATTTCTCACAGAACCCACAACCTCATGCTTTCGATCATCCAGGTCTACGGCTGATGTCCTGACAGTCATTACAGATCGCATTAGTAGTGCCCTTGATTAGTCATTTTCTACCCGTCTCATTGCCCTGGACATCTCCAGGGCATTTGACAAAGTCTGGCATAAGGGACTCCTGCATAAACTCCAGGCCTATGGAATTGCTGGTAGGGTGTTTGGGGTTATCAAATCATTCCTCACAGGTCGTTCCATGAAGGTCGTTCTGAATGGTCAATCATCCGACACACACACTTTAAATGCTGGTGTTCCCCAGGTTTCGGTACTTGGTCCGACACTGTTTCTAATATTCATAAATGACCTACCAGATCATGTGTTGTTGTCATTCATTGACATATTTGCAGATGACACAACAGTCTACAACCACACATACAAAAACCTTTCACATGTGGACCTGGCTACTAATCTGAGTTGTGATCTATCTCAAACCATGTCGTGGGGTGAACGTTGGCTGGTAAATTTCAATGCCACCAAGACTAAACTTCTGTCTGTTAATCATCAACGATCTGTCCAAGCATATCCCCCCATCTTCATGAAGGGTGAAATGATAAATGAACAGTCAAGCCTGGACAGACTGCTCGGCCTGAAGATCACAACTGATCTCAAATGGAATTCTTACATCTCAGAGATGGGGAAACAATTCTCCAAGATGATAATATCCTTCTATCGGTCAAGCAAAATACTGACCCCTGAGGCCATTCTCTACCTCTATAAATGTCAAGTCAGGCCCAAGATGGAATATTGTGCCCACATCTGGACAGGTGCCTCCAAAGCATCACTATCTGTTCTTGATAGACTGCAACACCGCATCAAGGGACTAGTTGGTGAGGAGCTTTTTTCCTCCCTTCAACCTCTCTCACATCGTAGGAATGTAGCCAGCCTTTCACTGTTCTACCGTTATTACTACGGGGAATGTTCTGCTGAGCTACATGAGTTGGTACCTAAGCGCAGGGATTTATCTCGTGTTACTCGTTTTGCTAAACAAGCAGGTGAACACCCTCACTATCTTCGACTCCCCAAAATCAAGAGTAAGTTCCATTTGGATAGCTTCTTCCCTAGAACAGCATTACAATGGAACGACCTTCCTGCTGATTGTTTTCCACCAACTTACGATCTAATTAAGTTTAAGAAAAATATCAACAAATGTAATCTTGCTTAAATGGTGGATGTTATCGCAAATGTAACCCCTTATGCCCCAGTCACACTGGAGGATACGACAACTTACAACAGGTTACGATCGTCTGCGACTGGAAATTACAAGGAATCGTAGAAAAGTCCTGCGACAAGTCCCGGGTGGTTGCGGGTGGTCTTGGGTAGTCGCAAGACCGAATTCGGTCTTGGGGAGGTTTTCGATCATGTTCAAAAACCTGGCTGCGACCAAACTGGTCGTAGCTGGTCGTAGCTGGTCGTAGGTAGGTCTTCAATAGTCGTGCGATGGTCGTGCTACAAGTCTTGGGTGGTCTTACGTAGTCGTGGTTCATCGTGGGACTATCCAGTCGTCCAACAGTCGCACGACTATGCACGACTATTCGCACGACTTGTCGTGCGAATGCACGACTAGTCACACGACTATGCGTGACTGGTCTTGCGACTGCACGACAAGTCTTGCGAATAGTCATGCATAGTCGTGCGACTGATCCTTGACAATCGTAGGTAGTCTTGGGTGATCGTACGACAAGTCCCTCAAGGTCTTGCGACCAGTCGTGCTATCAGTTGGCTACAAGTCGCAGACCAGTCGGGGACAGGTCTTATTGTGTGACTGCTAGGCCGACATCGCAGAAAAAACCTACGACCGGGCCAAGACCGCCCTAGGTCGCACGACTGACATGGTCGTAGGCAATCGCAGCTCCAATGTGACTGGGGCATTACACTCTAGTAGCTTTTTGGCCTTGTTTGGGGTGACTGACAGTAAATAAAAAAAATAAAAAAATAGTGCAGATGACTCAACCTCTGAACCACCGAGCTTTCCCGATTCTGACAGGCTAGCTACATGTTGAGTACATGTAGCTAGAATCCAAATGATCACCAGAATTGGCCTGGCACTTATTTGTGTTGCGCACCAGCTCCTATAATTAGCATGTGTTTTTACTTTTCTTAGAATTGACAGAACCCTCATACAAAACATTTCACACATTATACATAAATTAGACATAAGTTAGACACAAGTTAGACATATTTTTTTTCTGTTTAATTAATTTTAACATTTACTATCATCACTTGCTGTTATTTTTTTTAGTTTGGGGATAAAAAACCGTGGGGTAATCCTAAAGTGTATATTTTTAAAGGTTAGACCTCCATTGACAATTACATTTGCTATCTTCACCTAAATTACCTAAAAGTGTATATTTTTGGTTTGGTGCAAAAAAACCGTGGGGTAATCCTAAAGTGTATATTTTTTGTTTGGGGATAAAAACCGTGGGGTAATCCTAAAGTGTATATTTTTAAAGGTTAGACCTCCATTGACAATTACATTTGCTATCTTCACCTAAATTACGGACGCATTATTGGTCTAAATGTACTTTTAAAAGATACATAATGTAACATAACTTAACCCTAAATTTTATTTTGCTTGAATAAATAATTTTCACAGAATGAATAAATGCTTACATGGTTATTTACCATCACCTATAAAAGTGTGCAGAAATGATCGCCATGGTCTTGCCTTTGTTCGATTACTGTAGCGTTGCGTGGTCCAGTTGTTCAAACGGTAATTCTGAGAAGCTTGTCAAATTACACAATCGCCTTGCCAGACTGATCCTCAGTGCTGATTATAGGACTTCTATTGCCGAACTTCATGAGGCCCTGTCATGGACTGCTCTCCCTTTACGCTGGCATTATAACAGAATGTGTGAAGTTTACAAATGTGTTAATAAATTAAACCCGAACTATCTTAACTCTCGCTTTGAAATACCAAGTCATTCAATTGGCACCCGGTCACTGTCCAACGGCTCATTATG
The DNA here is from genome assembly GCA_029582265.1 of Zoroaster sp. YZ-2022. NCBI lineage: Eukaryota > Metazoa > Echinodermata > Asteroidea > Forcipulatida > Zoroasteridae > Zoroaster > Zoroaster sp. YZ-2022. The sequence continues at coordinate 35,354,098 of CM055823.1, forward strand.
CATGTCATTTGTTCCTAAGACTAATGCAGAAAACGCACTTTCCAATATCAAGGGACCTTGGGATGGAACAAGTTGAGAAGTACACAGAGACAGTATGAGTCACTTTCCAAATTTAAAAGTTCTCTATTAGCTGAATTTTAACAGTGCTGTCTTTCAAAATTTTCTTCTTAATTATTGTTTTAACTCTAACCTTAATTTTGAGCTTTTTAGTACTGTTGGATGTTTGTTATATATATATATATATATATATATATATATATATATATATATATATATATATATATATATGTATATGTATATATATATATATATATATATATATATATATATATATATATATATATATATGTATGTATATGTATATGTATGTATATGTGTGTATATGTATGTATATATGTATGTATATATATGTGTATGTGTATGTATGTATATATATATGTGTGTATATATATATATATGTGTGTATGTGTATGTATGTGTATGTGTATGTACACATATATGTGTATGTGTATATATATATATATATATGTATATATTAAAATTTAGTTTAACTCTCTATAATATTATCATGCTGTCTTTTATATTTCTTGTAATTTTATCTTTTATCTTATTGTTTTTACTAGGTTTCATGCCGTTTGTATTTTACATTTGATTAATTTCGTTTATTGAATTTGAATTTGGTTTTATGTGTACAGTTCTGTGTTTTCTTCTGGTTAAGACTTTTTATATTTTTATCTGGTCTGAATTTTTGTAATAATTTTTTACGGTAAATTGGTGGTTTTTTATTTAATCTTAATTTTCCGTTGATGTTTGAAAGTTATCTTGTTGTTTATCATGTATATATAATATAGTTTTTACTTTATATTAATTTATCTTAATCTTAATTTCCTTAAGTTACCAGTATTAGTGGTTTTACAATGTTAAAGTGTTAACTCTTTTTATACAGGGCCTTCAGGGATAGCAGTTTTTTAACTGATGAGGCTACCCTGTTTAAATAAAACTGATTATATATAGGGAATTTATCTGGGTGCGGGGTAAAACTAAGCCCCAGTCTGCCGCAGTATAAAAGTGAAACCTGAATGTTTTTCTTTGGGACGCCGATGATAATGTTTTTTAAATTATTTTTGTCCCCGGTTCCTCAGAATATATTTAATAATGGGAACATGTAATATTTATTTTTAAAACATAGATGTCACACGATTGATAAATCCCTGGTCCTCGACTTTATTGATTGTCATGAACGTATCTTATTACAACTACATTTCCAGCGGCTTGGAGGAAGAATTCATTTGAACATACATACGCTCCAAAATCCTTCGTTTTAATTTGTTAAAGGTCTGTCCACTTTTTTCAATACACACAAATTGAGGGCATGTATGTACATGTATTTATTATTTTTGGGGTGACCAGTACCCAGGGTTTCCATGTCTTCATGGCAGTGCTTCAAAGACCTGGATGCTGTGATTTCTGGAAATGTCGGCACCACACCTGGCACAAAACAACTGTGGGAAAATTTGGTCACCTGAAAAAAGTGGGCGTATTATGATGAGGACTTTGACTCATGGAAGAACCAATCATGTTTACAAATACTCACCCATCTACTATCTTGTTAATTGATTGGACATTTTTCAAATACGATGATGTATGAGCAAAAATATATATATTTAAATTCTTTAAATACTCTGTCGGCATCGCTAACTTATCTAACAAGGCACATCGTTTCGGTGCAACCCTGTGCTGTTATGGCAATATCATGGATTTCAACCAAAGGGAAAAATAACAATTGCCTGATCATCTAGTCCTTGCGCGAGCTGAAAATTATCGTTCCTTATTTCATTTAGCTAACAGTACAGTACAGTTTAGGTCCTCATTTTGAAGCTTTAGGCTTCATATGAGTCAGGACTCCTAGGAGCCTGGTGAAACCAGTCTTTGACTGTGTTTCTCTTTTAATCTGCTCAATAGAAATATCACCCAGAAGTCTTGAGATACCTATCCAGGGATCTCGATAGTATGGGACTCTAGGAATAAAAAATAAACTAAGCTTGGTCAAATTTGTATTTTCCCTACGACAAACATGAGCTATGTATTTCAGATACTGAGAGTTAATATAATCCCGTAGTGGTTGACTTTTTGTTATGCGCTCTAGATCTATATTAGCAAAGAAAAGGGCATGATTAATTTCACCTTCTACAAGTGAAGGTTTCCTACGGAAACCATCCTTAATCATTCGCCTTAGAAAGCCATACCAACAACCTTCAATTCTTTTTATTTCTTTTTCTCACTAGGCCTCCAGCATTGAGTAGCATATGCCAGTCTTGAACGAACACATGCTTCAAGTATCTTAGTCCGAATGGACATGCACTTCTCTGTCACACAGGACTCCCTTGAGTTCACAAAATTCAGCTGTAGCCTTTGCAATTCTTAGGGTCAGTGGAATTTCTACCATCATTGAAGATGGTGTGGCCAAGATAGCAAAATTCAGACACATTTCCAAGTTCAGTACCATCAATGACAATATTTATGTCACTCGTAGATGTATTAAATTGCATCACTTTAGTTTTTTTTTGAAAGAAATGGTTAATCCAAAACGTTTACAAGTTGTGTTCATTATATTCATAATTCCTTGTGCTTCAGCAATGCTTATACAAAATAAAACCAAATCATCGGCATACAAGAGCCACCTTATTATTTCAATACCATTCATTTTCTTGGTTTTCTTTGTTCCCGGTTAGTGCATTCGCTAGAAATACGGTAATCGAACGAGACACCCCATCCACCTGGATACTTTCTGTCAATAGCCTCTGCACACACACTTTCAAGACAAAATCAAAATAGAAGTTAAACAGTGTTGGACTTTCCTAGGCCTCCTTGTCGACAACCAGATAAAATATCAAATTTACTTTAGTCCCAGAAATACATGCAGTTGTACCATCATATAATTTTCTGAGAATGTAGATAAGGAGTTTGGCACCAGTGCGTAGTTCTAAAACCCGAAACAAAAATCTCTAGGATATAATCATATGCCGCTGTTAAGTCAACAAAGACCAAAACAAGAGGTCCAGCATGCTTTTGTATAACATTCTTGCTGACAAAGATTGCATCCACAGTTGACCGACCTTTTCTAAAACCAAACTGAAATTCAGAAATATTCAGCTCATAGGTTTCCTGTAACCTATTTAAAATTATACGAGGAGCTATTTTACTAAGATTTGAACCAATAGACAATGCCCGGTAGTTTTCTGCTAGAGACTTCAAACCCTTTTTGTAGAGACAAACTACCTTCATAGCAAGCCAAGATTCTGGGACAGCCACTAGAGACCATACAAGAGAAGTCAGCATAGTTAAATACACAAGAAGATTCTTACTACAATGGTACTTCAGCCCTTCACAGTGAAGATTATCTGTACCAGCAGATTTGTTATTCTTAAATGTTTTAACTACTTCAGCAATTTCATCAAGGTTAGGTGGATCTTCATTCACTTCAACCTGTGTATCCAACAAGTAATCATAACTATTTGGATGTTCTAACTCAGGTGGTACGTCAATAACCTTTTTAGAAAAATGCTCTTTGAAATGCTTTATTAACTTTTCATTTGAAATGGTGATTTTTGAGGGTGGTAGAGTGCATAGATTTGGTTTTAGCAAGTTGAAATTCTTTCTCAACTTGTCTTGCCTCTGCTGCAGTATTTATAGCAACGGCTTTTTCATGAAAATATTGATCTTTTAAAGTTTTCTCTTCTTACGAATTTGCTTTGAAGAGCCCTATTTTTGGATTTTATGCAGCTTGCTCATTAGATTTTTGTAATTCTTGATCTTGCCAGGGTTCAGAAGATTTATTAGGGATGATTTTGGGCAAACAGCTTCTAGCGAATCTTGTATCGCTTTACCGTAATATCATCTGCTATTTGTTCCAAGTCATTTGGAATATCTTCAACGAGTTTTGAGTCTAGCTGATCTGAATAGAGTTTAGCAGCGTCTTTGTTGTCGCGCAGAAGAGATACATTCAACTTTGGTTAAGGAGTTTGCTTTTTAGAAAATGATTGAAAAAGTTTCTTGTTTGATGTAGGATATTTCAATGTCATTGTTACCATATAGTGATCTGTGTCAAAGATGGATGCAGTTTTACGATATGCTCTACAAGATGTGATAAATCTTGATATATATTTCCTGGTGGTTATATAATCAAGGCGTTTTGCTTTACCTGTTGGCTTATGGACCCATGTTTCCCTATGAATTCTCTTTGTCCGGAAGATGCTATTGATGATTCTAAGCCTATTTTCTGAACAAAATTTCAAAAGGATTCACCATTGCTATTGGTTTCCAATTGGGAAGAGTTATTAAAACCTAAAACATTGTCCCAAGCACCACTATTTTAGAATCCATTCCGATAGATGCATTGAAATCCCCCATGTTAATGGATTTAAAGCAGTTATATTTGAGCATATCGTTGTTAGCTTGTCTGAGTTGCCATAAAAGTGAGATTTTGCAGACTCTACACTGCACTCCAGTAGGGGCATAAGAACATGTCAAAGTTAGGAACAAACCATGAATGATAACACGAACAGATAGTATTCTCGCTTCAAGATGAATATGCGTATCAACCAACTTCACATGAGGTGCCAAAATAAAACCTACTCCATCCTTGCTCTTATACTTATATCCACTCCAGACAAATTGCCAACCTAGTAAACTATCAGAGTCAAATTCAATGGTACCAGAGCCACAACGACGGACTTCTTGTAAGGCAAGAACGTCAAGATTTAGTTTTTTTGCTTCTTGGATAGAGTTTTAGCTAAGTAATGATCAAAGTTATCTTGGCAATCCTTCGAAAATGATTTATTAAAATTACCATGTATAAAAAACTTCTTTGACAAATAATTCGTAATTAACGAGATAAAACTGACCCGGGCATCAATTCTTCATTAAAACACGATAGCCACAATAGCTTTTCACAGTTAAGACTGGTTCGGTTTTGCTTCAGTGATTTTTGATCCCGCGGCTGCGCTGGCTGCGGCGCGCTGCAGCCCGCTCCGAAGTAGATTGTTTATTGAGCTCATTTACATATCAAAAGGGCTTCCCAATAGGTACGATTTAATGAGCTGTGTGAATGTCGGGCCTACATTGTATGTATCCAATTCCAGCCATGTCACAAATTTGTGTCATTAGTAGTAACAAATGTTTTTAAATGTAAAATCCTTGAAATTAAACACAAAATAATGAAGAATTATCAAGTGTGCTAATGTATTTTAGAGGGTACACAGAATTGATGTGAACATATAGCAGACTTTTGTAACAAGTGTGGAAAGTATAGGGAAGGGTGTGATAATTGCAATCGTATACCTCTTCTATAATTATCCCCTGGGACTTCATGTAAAGGTTTCAGGTCTTAATGACGGATTTTTCCATATTCATTCGAACAATTTTTTTTGGTTTATTGAAATTGAAAATTCATTGAGAATTTGTTTTCTTTGTAAACCTGATAATATATTTTTTTGGCGGGGGTGGGGGGAGGGGAATGGCTTGTCATAACTAGAATTGTTTCCTCTATGCAGGTTTTGAAAGGTTGCCTTAAAAGCATACATCCGTACTAAGACCACCACAATCAGAGTCTGGGAATTCATGCCTGGAAATAATGGACCTTTCCCATGAAATATGGTAATTACATTTGTGCATGCGTACAGACACCACTGGTTGGCAAACATTATAGAGTTGTGCAGTATAAAAACGCACAAACGCGTGTGCGTCAAGCCACCATCATCCCCATACACAAAAGGCTCAATGTTCCCCCGTTTTGCCCACAATAGTGTCAATGCGCACGCGCGTTGTATAATAAGCATATTTCATGGAAAAGGTCTATTGCATTTTGCATTCAGAAATGGTGTCTATATCATGCATATCTTGGTAACAGATACATGTACATGTATACCCACGTGCTCTAGTTCCTCTGATCTGAAATAATTTATAATTTAAAGACATAAAATGGTTTGTTTCTTTTGGTGTCATGGAGAAGTTTGCCATTTGACATTTTTAGCCACCTTTTTAAGGATGCTAATTTGTGTAATAGGCTACTGATTTCTCACAAATAAATGTAAATTCACATCTTAAAGACAACAAAAGTCTCATATTCTTGGGAAATGGGATGTCATTTACTTGGAACATTCTTTTAGGTTAAACTCAACATACATTATTCCATCTGAAAATATCTGTACTTGCATCAGAACAATAATGTAAACAAAGATATGCATATTCCCTATAAATTACACTTTTCAATGGAAATTCATCTTAAAATCTGATTTTAAGAAGTGTGCTTTTCCTTCTCACTGATCTATATTATAGTGGGGTGAATCTGCGGCGTATTTAAAAAAAAATCGTTGGTAAATATCATGGTTTTCACCAAGACTTGGTTTGAAGTAGGGTAACACTGGGAAACAACTGAACTATTTACCTCTGGAAAGCTTCATACTGAAAAAAATTAGGTTTGCGAAATTAAATTAATGATTAGATCATAATGGTAATTTTCTATAAAAAAAATACCAGCTACAATCACAGCGAATGTACATGTATGGTCCAAAGGGCTGCTCACAATCCACAAATGTAACATGATCCATCTGCAGTTGCTGTGCTTTAGCTATGGGAATAGAGGACTACCATTTAGGTCGAACTCTGGTTTATGGTTCGAAACAAAAATTAATATTAAGCAACTATGGAATAAATAATAGAAGGCTTGGACGATGACATCAAGATATCGAGAACTTTTCAAATTATCGAGATATCGGCAAATTGCGATAAAAAAAAAATATCGCGATTACAAAAAACCATCGATTGTCAGTCGGGTAAGAAATTCCATGGAACAAAATTATGGAAGTCTTTTCAGCTTTCGGAAGTGAGAAACAAAATCGAACTATTTCTGTGGTAAGCCGACTGTCAGATCACAAAGGCCTGACAGGGCGTTGTTTAATAATCCACCGCCACTCAAATAAATCTGTTCAGACGGATTAAGTGTTGTGGATTGAATGGGGTATTTGATCCACAATGTGCAGACAATGTTTACGTCTCACTGTCTAGCTAGCCATGATGGTCTGTGACTCTGGCTGGCACACCACGTTCGAGTACATTATATCATGCATATTTAAATATAATTATGCAGAATATGGGTGTTAAATATCGACAACAAAATGACATTTGCAGTAAAATTAGTCATGAATTAAATCAAAGCAGAAACTAGGTCACATTTTCCAAAGTGCAAATAACGTGTCACAATCACATGGTTTTTATTCTCCACGGTACTATGCTGGAATGAACCTAGTCATGTGTTTATACTATGACCCAGTCACGTGGAACACGAACCACGTGAACTTGGGTTGATGCAGTGGCGTAGCTAGCGGGGGGTGGGCAGGGGCGGCCCCCCACCCCGGCTCCAGTTCCAGAATAAGTGGGCCCCCCCCCTAACACATGCGAATTTTTTTCACATGCTTATGGGACTGACTGACGGGCCCACCAGCAGGCAGGACTATACAGGCAGGGCCGGATTTAGACCTTGAGGGGCCCGGGGCACTTCAGGTTCGGGGGGCCCTCGACATAGAAATTAAATTACATGACAAATAAAAAATGAACTAAAATGAATGATAAACCGCATTTCTTCGAAAAAAATATAAAACTAATTTTATAATTATTACATTTTTATATTTTTATAAAGGAAGTCCTTAGTCTGGGGGGCCCTCTGGCAGGGGGGCCCGGGGCAATTGCCCGCTTTGCCCCCTTATAAGTCCGGCCCTGTATACAGGGCCGCTTTTACATAAGGGCAAAAGGGTAGTTGCCCACGGCCCCAGGTAAAGAGGGGGCCCTAAACATTCTCCCCCTGGCGAACATAGCCAGCTACGCCACTGGGTTGATGATTTGATTGGGACGCACGATGCAGTAACCGTCCCACATAATTATTATGCAAACGAATTTGCCAATGATCACGGTGCACTCGTGAACGGCGCGATTGCCCGTCTCTCATGTAAGCACCACTGATCTCTATTATTCTGAGAGATCGGTATAATAGAGATCAGTGGTGTGCACTGGGAATTTATTGTGACGCACTTGTACATGGGTACATCCCTGTTATTATTGGCTCTAATGCACTCATGCGTGACAAAATATTATCGCGATATTACCGAAAATTGCGATATATGTTTGACGATATATCGTGAATGAAAAACATCGATATCGCCCAAGCCTAAATGATAGTATTTTTGTATTGGCCTCTGATTATACAGTGAAAACACATCAGTAATATGTTATATAAAAACTTTTTAATTGTTTTTCTGTTCTTCAAAAAAATCATGGTAAAACTGAAAACCACATTTTTGTCCCGGCATTAAACCGGCAACCCAAACATTGAAAACCACACAAGCCTAGTCAGTAGTAGATTTTTTATTTAATGGTCCATTTTTTTACTATTTAGGTTTTTGTTTGTAATGTAAATGTAAGATTATGTTTTTCTTCTTTATCCTAATGCAGACAATGAACCTCCAACTGTCTTCTGTCCAAGTACTGTTTCTGTAACTGTGGATACTGGATTGTCAAATGCTAATGTCACATGGTCACCATCACCTTCGGCCAGTGATACTGTTGATGGAATCATTCCTCCTGCCAACATTGTATGTGAGGACAGTCTTGGCAATGTTGTGATTTCAGACACCTTCTATCCAGTAGGCTTAACAAATGTGACATGCAGAGCTAATGATACTGCACTCAACGAAGGATCGTGTGAATTTAACATCACAGTTGTCGGTAGGTATTGTTTAAATTGAAAGTTTACTTCAGTAATTAGTGTTGCAGTTTTAGACCCTGGAATGATACATGTAGGATGCTAATGGATTGCTTTGTAACATCACAATGGCCAATGATACTTACTTGCACATTGATGGTGTCTTTGATCTAGGCCTGGACAATAACACGATTGTATCGTCACAATACGATATTCAATACATTATTGGCTATATCGCTGTAGTGATGATATTCCAAACATATCGCTGATATCAAATATAACCATAGTTTGTTATAGGCAATTGTAGTCATGAAGAAAGGGCTAATTTTATAAAAGTGCTTTGGAACTGCAGTTATACAGTAGCTTGAATTGCGTGACTATATGATTTTTTTTAGTCTGTTCCAAGGTTGCGTGTAGTGGGGAATTTCCCCATGTAATCCTCTGTGGAGACTGCTCCTACCTACAGGCAGGCCTCGATCTTAAGGATTGAGAGGGGATGACCACTTTGGCCTTGGTTGCCTCAAAATGTCACGGGGCACCAAGGCCAACCAAAGGGGAATGTGTGTGTCATTAAAGTTGTTTGTATTTTACATATACCTGACAGCCACATATGTGATGTGCAGGCATAAAAGGGAACGCATATATCCCTGCGTATAAAGCATTTTATCATTTAGCTATAAAATATGGTATTAATGTAACAAAATTGCAAATGTTGATCTTTATCAGTGGGGTGAATCTGCGGCGTGTTTAAAAACATTTAATCGCTGGTAAATATCAGAGTTTTCAACTAAGACTTTGTTTGAAGTAGGGTAACACAGGGAAACAATTGAACTATTACCACTGGAAAGCTTTATGATGAAAAAATACATGTTGGCGAAATTTAAAGGGGGTATATCGTCACAATCAGAGCAGGCTTGCGGCTGGACACTGAATCCTGAACTAATAGATTTAGATGAACTCGGATGAACCCAGTGATTGAAAATAATACCCCCGTGAGCACACGCTGGCCTAGATAACATGTGAAAATGGAGGTACTATGGACAGTGCATTATGCTCTTGTTCCTGTGATTCGTACTGGAGTGGCGACAATTGTTCAGGTGAATGTACACATTAATTTATCAAATTAATCGTTTTTCAGATATAACTGTTATTTGAAGAAAGAAACGAAATCCCGTATAAAAACAAAGTAAAACTAAGAATTAAGCAATTTCCATCGAGAACTTTTACATAAAAAAGTATTTAC
>CM055823.1:35364595-35638468 GCA_029582265.1 Zoroaster sp. YZ-2022
GGAAAATAAAGTCCGAAATCCATCATAAAAGAAAATTTTCGCTTTCTGTACTCCCAAAAATCAATCATTTTTTAACTAGTTAACAAATTGTTAACATTTTTCAAAAAAACCCTTAAAAAGTGGCAGTTGGATTCAGCAATTTTCTCTCCCCACCCCCATCTTGGATTCCTTGCAAGTTTTAATTTAACATTAAAGGAAAAACAGTTGGGTATTGAGGGAATAATGTTTTTAAATGTCTGTTTGTTTGTTTGTTTGTTTGTGTTTCTGTTGCAGTATGTTCATATTTGATGGTTTTTGTTGTGACTTTCTTTTCTAGTTTAACCCTAACTCCCTAGGCCCATTTGCTTACACATAACCTGAATCCTTCCTAACTCCCTGGGCCCATTTGCTTAACACATAACCTGAATCCTTCCTAACTCCCTAGGCCCATTTGCTTACACATAACCTGAATCATTCCTAACTCCCGAGGCCCATTTGCTTTGTGATGGGAGCTGTCAGGGGCCTTTGTAAGATTTGTTCAATCTCTGTTGGTTGATCCAAATGTCTCGTAGGGTCAGTTGCTGCTGGCCTTCCTCGCATTCTCTTGCATGACCTACCACCTATGCTTTGCTGTGAAAACTCCCGGCAAATTTCACAAGGATTTCCATGTTCAGGCCAGTGGAGACGGGATATCTCTGGGTATTTGCGGTTTTTGCTGATTTTTGACAGACAGCTTAAGCAGATATGAGAAGGGTGCTACTGGGGGTTATCACATGTCAAATCTAGTGAGAAAGTGTCCTTGATCCTTGCATACAAACGCGGCTTGAGTTTGGTGTAGAGTTCTCTCCTACAAGTGATTGTAAATGACTTCGTGCTAAGTCCGGGGTTTATCGATTGAGCCAAAGATTGAATAAACACACAACAATATGAGACAGGATTACCAGTTGACGATCACTTCTTTTATTAGTCACTGATGCAAACTCATCAGTTCCTCTCTTTATCCCAATCAATCTCCGCCTGACTTCTTATTCCATCAGCAAACATTATTTAACCTCTTTACTTATTATTTTCATTCTAGAACAAAATATTATTTTCTTAGAAAGATCAACTCACGCTTACGCACGCATGCAGCACGCGTATGCATGCAGCTCGCGTGTAAAGCAAGGGAATCATTTTAATAACAATAATTAATTTTCTGATTAATTTATGTTATATCACCATATCACTACAACTATTTTAGATTTTCGCTTCGCTTTATAGGCAGAGCTTATTTGTCTGTTTCCACAGATTCGACAAAGTGCTTCCAGAACAGTAAGATGATGCTCCATTTTACAGTTTCTAAAATGCCCCAAAAAGGAAAAAGAAAAAATATAGTAAGAAAGTGTAAGCGTGTTGGTAAATTCAAACCATTCATCTCGTGAAAACTATTTTCCAATTCTTCACAAAAACTTTTGAAACTGAGAAATTATGGATTTAAATTAAGTGTTTTTTAACCCTTACTTTAATTTTTTTGTATTACCTTAGCAACCAATTTCTGGTCCATTACACATCTTCTTGGTAGTTTTGTCACTCAATGTTCTTGTGTGTCGTTTATTCATGAGTTGGAGTGTTTGTAACGTCAATTTGAAGGAAAAGTTATTTAAACTCGGCGCGCTAGATAGTGTCAAAGTTGATTGTTTACATTTGGGCGACCTCTGTTGTCAAGGAATGTTGCAGTACCGCGGGAACTTTACTTGCCTGCGCGCTGGTGCACGATTCTAAACTAAATATTGCAGGGCCAATGGGAGCAGAACGTACGTGATAGGCCTACGAAGTATTTTTGGGGTAATTCACGGCAGCTTAAGGATACGCAGTAGCATTATGTGGCATGCACCCAAACTGTCAATCATCGTTCAATTAAATAAAGCTATACAACCCAACAATAGCAATTGCCGCTCGTTAATTGGGTTTAATTGGGTGCATTGATCTTGAGGGGGCATGTTTTTGAAGACGCCGTCTATCGATAACTAGTCCCTTGACACGGTTGGGCGGCCAAGCTATTGCAACCTTTTATCTCACCGCTAAAGAGAGGGCTTTAATGTTGTTGGCATTCTATGACGGTCCACTCAGGCTAGTTAATTTGTTTAATGAAAAATCGGGTAGACTAGAATGTCGTATCCGACCGCCACTTTTTCACATTCAATATAACCAATAAAGTAATCTTGCCTACCTAGTAAGGTGGAGAACGTATGGATGATGATGGACATACTTCAAATTATTCCAGGATATTTATTTCATGAAAAATCAGGCATTTTTGGTATATGATGACTTCCTCAGTCATGTCAGTCTGATCTTGTCAACTCCCCAATTAGTGACCAACACAGTCATTGTACATACATGCGCAGTGGCAACTATAATAGGATCCTTCTATTTTCTGAAGGGGAGGATTCTTTTTAGAAGGGAAATAAAGTCCGAAAACCATCATAAAAGTAGATTTTAAACATAGTTTTCACTTTCTGTACCACCAACAATCGATAGAATCATTTTATAACTGGTTAGTGGTTGCAAAAAAATTCCAAAAAATCCCCTTAAAAAGTGGCGGTCGGATACGTACGATATTCTTTCCGAAAAATCAGGCATTTTTTGGTGTACGATGACTTCCTCAGTCATGTCAGTCTGATTCTTCTATTTTCAAAAGGTGAGGATTTTTTTAGAAGGGAAAATAAAGTCCGAAATCCATCATAAAAGAAAATTTTCGCTTTCTGTACTCCCAAAAATCAATCATTTTTTAACTAGTTAACAAATTGTTAACTTTTTTCAAAAAAACCCTTAAAAAGTGGCAGTTGGATTCAGCAATTTTCTCTCCCCACCCCCATCTTGGATTCCTTGCAATTTTTAATTTAACATTAAAGGAAAAACAGTTGGGTATTGAGGGAATAATGTTTTTAAATGTCTGTTTGTTTGTTTGTTTGTTTGTGTTTCTGTTGCAGTATGTTCATATTTGATGGTTTTTGTTGTGACTTTCTTTTCTAGTTTAACCCTAACTCCCTAGGCCCATTTGCTTACACATAACCTGAATCCTTCCTAACTCCCTGGGCCCATTTGCTTAACACATAACCTGAATCCTTCCTAACTCCCTAGGCCCATTTGCTTACACATAACCTGAATCATTCCTAACTCCCGAGGCCCATTTGCTTTGTGATGGGAGCTGTCAGGGGCCTTTGTAAGATTTGTTCAATCTCTGTTGGTTGATCCAAATGTCTCGTAGGGTCAGTTGCTGCTGGCCTTCCTCGCATTCTCTTGCATGACCTACCACCTATGCTTTGCTGTGAAAACTCCCGGCAAATTTCACAAGGATTTCCATGTTCAGGCCAGTGGAGACGGGATATCTCTGGGTATTTGCGGTTTTTGCTGATTTTTGACAGACAGCTTAAGCAGATATGAGAAGGGTGCTACTGGTGGTTATCACATGTCAAATCTAGTGAGAAAGTGTCCTTGATCCTTGCATACAAACGCGGCTTGAGTTTGGTGTAGAGTTCTCTCCTACAAGTGATTGTAAATGACTTCGTGCTAAGTCCGGGGTTTATCGATTGAGCCAAAGATTGAATAAACACACAACAATATGAGACAGGATTACCAGTTGACGATCACTTCTTTTATTAGTCACTGATGCAAACTCATCAGTTCCTCTCTTTATCCCAATCAATCTCCGCCTGACTTCTTATTCCATCAGCAAACATTATTTAACCTCTTTACTTATTATTTTCATTCTAGAACAAAATATTATTTTCTTAGAAAGATCAACTCACGCTTACGCACGCATGCAGCACGCGTATGCATGCAGCTCGCGTGTAAAGCAAGGGAATCATTTTAATAACAATAATTAATTTTCTGATTAATTTATGTTATATCACTACAACTATTTTAGATTTTCGCTTCGCTTTATAGGCAGAGCTTATTTGTCTGTTTCCACAGATTCGACAAAGTGCTTCCAGAACAGTAAGATGATGCTCCATTTTACAGTTTCTAAAATGCCCCAAAAAGGAAAAGGAAAAAATATAGTAAGAAAGTGTAAGCGTGTTGGTAAATTCAAACCATTCATCTCGTGAAAACTATTTTCCAATTCTTCACAAAAACTTTTGAAACTGAGAAATTATGGATTTAAATTAAGTGTTTTTTAACCCTTACTTAATTTTTTTTGTATTACCTTAGCAACCAATTTCTGAATCCTTCCTAACTCCCGAGGCCCATTTGCTTACACATAACCTGAATCCTCCCTAACTCCATAGGCCCATTTGCTTACACATAACCTGAATCCTTCCTAACTCCCTAGGCCCATTTGCTTACACATAACCTGAATCCTTCCTAACTCCCGAGGCCCATTTGCTTACACATAACCTGAATCCTCCCTAACTCCATAGGCCCATTTGCTTACACATAACCTGAATCCTTCCTAACTCCCTAGGCCCATTTGCTTACACATAACCTGAATCCTTCCTAACTCCCTAGGCCCATTTGCTTACACATAACCTGAATCCTTCCTAACTCCCTGGGCCCATTTGCTTAACACATAACCTGAATCCTTCCTAACTCCCTAGGCCCATTTGCTTACACATAACCTGAATCATTCCTAACTCCCGAGGCCCATTTGCTTAGTGCTTACACATAACCTGAATCATTCCTAACTCCCTATAGGCCCATTTGCTTACACATAACCTGAATCCTTCCTAACTCCCTGGGCCCATTTGCTTAACACATAACCTGAATCCTTCCTAACTCCCTAGGCCCATTTGCTTACACATAACCTGAATCATTCCTAACTCCCGAGGCCCATTTGCTTAGTGCTTACACATAACCTGAATCCTTCCTAACTCCCTATAGGCCCATTTGCTTACACATAACCTGAATCCTTCCTAACTCCCTGGGCCCATTTGCTTAACACATAACCTGAATCCTTCCTAACTCCCTAGGCCCATTTGCTTACACATAACCTGAATCCTTCCTAACTCCCGAGGCCCATTTGCTTAGTGCTTACACATAACCTGAATCCTCCCTAACTCCCTAGGCCCATTTGCTTACACATAACCTGAATCCTCCAAAATCCTTCAGTAGTAAAGCAAGCACATGTACATGACATGTATGCACACATGTGTTTCTAATCTGTGATACATGTACATGGCCAGGGACCCTCCCTGCATGCATGGAGCAATAATTAACAGTGTCCACTGACCCAAGCACTGACCTTGCAATCACTATAACAAACATGGATGTACATATGTACCATGGAAAGGCAAGTATGCCTAATAACCTCAATCCTCCAAAATCCTTCACTTTAGCAAAGAGGATTTTGGAGGATTTACGATGGTTAGGGTTAAAGGGACAATATCGTCATGACCAGAGCAGACTTTCCACTGTGCATGGAATCAGTGGCCTAGTTTCAGATGAACTCGCTGATATCATAATTATGCAGCCACTAGCTCATATGCAGCAGCCATGGTAATATGATCTTAACACGCCATGTTATCGTGATTATTGTCTCTTTAACCCTCCTACTACTACAAGGGTCAAAATCAGTCAAAATGTTGATATACTTGCCAAGGTATATGGAGTGCCATGGTCGAGCGGTTTAGTGCATCGGATTTGTGTTCTGATGGCCGAGTCGTCAGAATGTAGGTTCGAATCCCGGCTGCGACCGTGGTGCTTGCGCTCCTTGAGCAAGACACTTTACCATAATTGCTTCTCTCTACCCAGGGGTAAATGGGTACCTGTGAGGGCAGAGTTGGTTGTTGTGTTTGATTAGCCAACATGCGCCGAAATGGCAGCAATTGAGCTGTATACTCCCCAGGGAGCTGAGATAGTTTCAGGAATGATTTATGCGCCTGATGAGCAGGGGTAATAATGTACAGCGCTGTTATACCTCGTGTAAGAGCGCTTTAAAAAATGCCGCCATTATCATTAAGGTATATCTAGTGCACTTAAAGTCGAACACTGTCAAACCAATACGTGTAGTAAAGTACATTTACAGGTCAAAATGAGTCGTTTTTGACTGGTAAAAGCATTGTCTGGTATTGTTCAGGGTGGTCAAAATGACAGTCAAAACCAGTCAAAAACGCCCCTGTGTGCACATGTGGGTCAACAGTCAAAACAGTCCATTGACTGATTTTGACCTCTATATATATAGCTGCTTGTCACTAAAGTGCAGCTATAGTAGGAGGGTTAATTATTAATCATAAATAAATAAAATTCTGATTTCATTTTGATAGCTCCCATGGCAGCCAAGCCTCATGAGATTATATGGCAGCACCCCTCCTCAAGGAAATCCAGCTCCACCCCTTATAAAGATCACCTCCAACCTGTCGCTACAGAAGGCGGCACTTCCAGATGGAGAACAGGCCAAACAGCGCCCTCTTGTGCTCGTCTTAAGTTGGCTTCTGGCCAAGCAGCGTCATCTCGATAACTTCACCAAGTTTTACACGAATCGGGGATGTGATGTGCTGACGGTACGAATACGTCCATTGCAGGTAAATACATTACCTATTCGCTCGTCCATGGCCATATGAGGGCGCCATCACATACGATACAGGAGTTCACGCGTCACGGAGGGCATTTTGTATTGTAAGCATTGAATGCCATTTTATATGGACAGCCATCAGTGAGCAAAAATTTTAAACATGTTGAGCAAGAGATTCTGCCAAAAATTTTACATTTTACGCTGAAAGTATTTAAGAGGAATACATGTAGTATTAACGGTTACCAGAGAAGAGTTTTTTCATTTAAACCAACAAATATGGCTGCTGAAACGCTCTTTTTTTTCAGGTAGAAAAAAACTCCTTATAAAATAATGACTAGTGCAGCAAGTGGTTAAAAAACTTAGGAAAAGGTATGGTATTTGAAATGCAATGGGTGAGAGGGTGGAATCCAGCAGTGCAGAGAACTTAGTGCAGTTTCGGTATAGTTAACCGGTTAGCCGTCCCAACACTATATGTCATTATCCTCGGATTAACCCTCCTTCTACTACAAGGGTCAAAATCAGTCAAAATATTGGTATATCTAGTGCACTTAAAAGTCGAACACTGTCAAACCAATACGTGTAATAAGTACATTTACAGGTCAAAATGAGTCGACCGTTTTCGACTGGTAAAAGCATTGTCTGGTATTGTTCAGGGTGGTCAAAATGACAGTCAAAATCAGTTAAAACATGTGGGTCAACAGTCAAAACAGGCAGTTGACTGATTTTGACTTCTATAGTAACTTCCCACTAAAGTGCATCAATAGGAGGGTTAAGAATGAAATACAACATTTTTGTTTATAACCCTCCTACTGTTTGACAATTTGAAACCATTCAAAATTTCCACTTACCAAAATGCCCATTGGTTTTGTACACACATGGTGATACCATTTGAACAGTGTTGGTAGCAAGCTTTACTACCATTCAATTCCATTCAAATGCATAGACACTTGTGTCCTTGAGCAAGACACTTAACCATAATTGCTTCTCTCCACCCAGGGGTTAAATGGGTACCTGTGAGGGCAGAGTTGGTTGATTAGCCCTATATGCGCTGTAATGGCAGCAATTGAGCTGTATACTCCTCAGGGAGCTGAGATGGTTTCAGGAATGATTTATGACCCTTATGAGCCTCATGAGCAGGGGTAATAATATAATGCGCCTTGAGCACCACTTAGTTGGTGGATACGTGCGCTATATAAGTCCACACATTATTATTATTATTATTATTATATAGGGTCCATTGATTCACCACTTAGAAGTATCCAAACAAGGTTTTGTATTAGCTGTAGGCCTACTACCATGTAGAAAGATCCAAACAAGGTTTTGTATTAGCTGACCTACCATTCAAAACCATAAAAGCGAATGGTTTCAAATGGTGCATCAACTTGTATGAAAAAGGTACCAGAAGTAGGAGGGTTAATAGTATGTCATTCACATGTATCCTTGACTTTTCCTGTAAATCTTATGATTTTCAGATAATGCTACCCACCAAGGGATCGCAAGTTATCGCAAGAGAAGTCGTCAAATTCCTTCAGAGCGAGGAAATCCGCGACCGGAAGATCCTCGTTCACAGTTTCTCGGTGGGCGGGTACCAGTACAGCGAGATACTGCAGCAGATGCTGGCGGCACAGTCCGAGTCCAAGGAGATCACCAGCCGCATCATCGGACAGATCTACGACAGTACCGTCGGTTTGAACGAGGTCGCGATTGGGATGTCAAAGGTGAACTCTTCAATAATTTTACTTGTCTAATTTTCCCCTAGTGTACAAAGAAAAAAAACTGACTGAAGTGGGACTCGAACCAGCGACCTCCGGGTTTCGACGGGTTCGAGTCTTGGATAATGTGTTTAATATGTGATGATCAAATTTGCAAGTTTACGATGGTAAGACCAAGGCTTAATTTTGCATTTTAAGGCTTGATGGATTAGTTTGGGGAATTTAACCATATGGTTCCATATCAATTTCAATGTGTCTTTGTGTTTGATGATAAACAAAATCAGATATATAGGTTATGTTATCACGCTGCAGCAGTGGTGTAACTAAAGGGGGGCAGGTGGACGGACGGATGTTTGAAAACATTTCGGAAATTTCTGCTTTTGGGAGAAAATAACATAATAAGCAAGGAGAAGAGAAAACTTTACTTAAGGATTGTTGATTATTCCGACATCCCATAATTTCGACTGCCAATTTATCCGCCAGGCTGACCCCCTTGGCCCGCTTTTGACATAAATTTCGGAAATGAAGAATGATTTCATGTACGGAAAATACGACTTAAATAAAGCTAATATTCCAGCTGCCCAATACAAATTTGCATGAGTCGGACAAGCAATCCGAAAAACTGAAGGGAGTTTTGTTAGAGATGTTTCTGACAACAACCAGGAAGCCAACTTTTCCCGACTCTCACAGCTTCGGCCTATATATTATTTCCGACTAATAATAGCAACACAATATCCAGAACTGGTTATAGTCCGACACCTCGTTGAGGTATTTCAGATGGATGCTTCTGTTTTAGTTAATTCGACCCAACTAATAAAGTTAAATATCCTGTTTAAAAAAAGCTCCATATTTTAAAAAAACAAACCATATTTAAAAAAAAAAAAACATATTAAAAAAAACCCATATTTAAAAAAAAAACATATTTAGAAGAAGAAAAAACATATTTAAAAAAAAACAACCCATATTTAAAAAAAACCCATATTTAAAAAAAAAGCCAATCCGTCCGCAAGCCCATAATTCCAACAACTTATGGCGTTTGGATTTCTGAAAAAAGCTGACATTTTGAATTTAAGTACCGGTACATAATCTAAGGTACATAATGTATAGTGCATTGAGCCCGGCCTATCGCCTGGAGGAATATACATGTATATATACACACACACATTAAAAATCTCCCAATCCAACAAGCGAGGGTTTAAGAAAATACGGTCCGAGTAAAATGATTGCCGTATTGCTTTTGGGATGAAGGCCTTTAATGTGTGTAATTCGTGATGATAAAATTTGCATGTTTACGATTTTAAGACCAAGACTAAATTTTGCATTTTAAGACTTGATGGATTAGTTTGGGGGAATAAAACCGTATGGTTCCATATCAATTTCAACGTGTCTTTGTGTGAACAAACGTAGGAGTGGCGTATAGCTAAAGGGGGGGGGGGGGAGGGGACGCCCGGCCGGATTTTTGACAACATTTTGGAATTTGGGCTTTTGGGAGAAAATAACATAATAAGCAAGGAGAAGAAAAAATATATTACTTAAGGATTATTTTGATTTGCTGATGATTCCGACAGCCCGTAATTCCAACTGCCAATTTATCCGACAGAATTTAAATCGCCAAATTCATTGGCCAAGGTCTAGTAGTAAAACTGCTTGTTAATATTGCTTCGACCGGTAGCGTATGGCTGTCAATGATCAGTACCAGTAAATAACAAACTCAAATTAATAAAATGATGGGTCACTGTTTTAATCATCAGCTTGCACGAGGGCATGTGGGCATATGCAGTCTTTCACGTTTTTTGTACAGTTCCGACATCTGAATTTCATTCAACAAAATTTGTTTGTTTAACCCTAACCACCCTAGATCCTGCAAAATCCTCCAAGGGGCACTTTTTTGGGGAAAATTCAGCACTGGTTGAAACTGGTACTTTCACCTCTTCAAACGGGGCAAAATTACTACCCTGGCAAGAAGTACAGGCCATAAATGCTGAATATGTAAAAATCCATGAAAATCCATGGTGCATTTTGAAGATAAGGGCATGTTTCCAAAAGTGTACTGATGGATTTTGGAGGATTGAAGAAGGTTCCTAGCCAGAATACCTATAGGGGGTTAGGGCTCAGGATGGTTCCTATCCAGAATACCTATAGGGGGTTAGGGCTCAGGAAGGTTGCTAACCAGAATACCTATAGAGGGTTAGGGTTCAGGGTCAATGTACCTAGTCGGCGTTCCCAGAGGTTTATTTGATGAGTTAATTTTACTTTCGGCCGACACAATGGATGATTTAAGGCACCCGCTCAAAACTATCCCGGGATAAATTGTGGGAAAGTTTTCCTCAAAGGGTATATCGTTGCGGAAACATTGCGGGTGAATTCTTTTTCTATATGTGACCCACTCTGGCAAAACCTGAAACTTCTCGGCATTTATCATAATGCATAACAGCCATGAAAAGATCAAAAACTGACCCCAAGGGACCAGTTTGAGGGACCAGTTTTCATGTCACCGTATAGAGCATTTTCTCTAGATTTTGATGGAAAAAGAAAAATCTTGAAACGTTGCTGGGAACATATTGTTAATTTTCACGATAAATTTGGGAGGTCACTTTTGAAAAATGGGTCCAAGTTCAAGGCTTTGTCAGAGCCATCCACGATACAAAGCACACATTTACCTGCAATATGTTTATAGACTCTCCACTGAGCAGTCTGCGGTTTGGCCAACTGATAAGATCTCACCGCCCTTTGTGGTTTTGAGAAGCCAGGCAATGTTTACGAAATGTGACATGCCTGATTTATTTTGTGAGAGTATTGATCAAGGACAATCTAGTCTTTTACTTGATGTCAATGAAAGAGCCCGATCTTTAGCAACAGAACACATAGGTTTACTTTTAAATAAAAAAGTAATACAGATCCGAAATTCTTCAATACCATGAAGATTTTAAGAATGAAATGTTCTTCGGCAATAGTAACAGCACAATCACTCGGACAGTGACCAAACTGCAAATCCACCCAGCAGGGACCACCCACTGGCTTCCAGTAGATAAAGATCTCAATGTCTGGGTTTAGTCTTCATGTAAACAAATTGCCTGGTCTAATTTCAATACTTCCCCCCTCCCCCAACTCCCAATATATTTGGACTGCTTGGATATACTTTGCTGGTTGAAAAATCAACTGCGGTTAAATCTGTAACATGTGTACAGAAGGTAGGCAATTACCAAAAACTTGTTACTTATTCACTGCATAATCACAGGAAATAACACATATAAAAACCTATAGTTTGGCTTTTGGTAAACCTACATGCAATAACCTACATTTTGCTTTAAAAAAACCCTATTTAAAAAACATATTTGGTAGATTAGGCACTGGGAGGCCTGTGTTAATTTCACAACAAGGTGATTATATACGTGGCATTTTCACATTAACCATATCTACCTCATGTCCATCAAAATCCACCACCTGTTTTTGCTTGATTTTGTTGGATTCAGTACTCCACAGTATAGCCCAGTGAATAGAGCATGTAGCCATGTGTACCAAAATCCATCAAACTCCACCGGCTGCTTTTTGTTGGATTCAGGACTGTGTCTAGCCAAGCCACGGATGCTTTGCATTTGTTACTGTACCAAATCCATCAAACTCCACCGGCTGCTTTTTGTTGGATTCAGGACTGTGTATAGCCAAGCCATGGATGCTTTGAATAATTTGCTACTGGACCAATCCCATCAAAGTCCAACAATTGGGGTACCTTTTTTACTGCATGTTGATGGATTTTGGAGGATTTGGGATGGTTCGTAGCAAAAATGCCTACGGGAAATTCCATGGTTACTTACGTTACATTTTTGAGGTATTGGGCCCACTCTTAACCCTCCTACTACTACAAGGGTCAAAAGCAGTCAAAATTTTGATATACTTGCCAAGGTATATTTAGTGCACTTACATTGTCAAACACTGTCAAACCTTACGTGTAGTAAGTACATTCACAGGTCAAAATGAGTCGACTTTTTTTTACTGGTATTGTCTGGTATTGTTCAGGGTGGTCAAAATGACCAGTCAAAAATGCCCCTGTGTGCACATTTGGGTCAACAGTCAAAACGGGCCAGTTGACTGATTTTGACCTCTGTAGCAACTTCCTACTAAAGTGCAGCAATAGTAGGAGGGTTAATGCCATAATATATATTTCACTCATTAGTTTTTTCACAGTAGTTGCATTATACCCAGACCTTAATACTCGGCACAAAATAAGAATTTCAGAAATTTGTTAAATGTTCGCTGTAATATAAGAGATAAAGTGACATTATATGCTTGTCCAAAAAAATGTAACGTGAGTAACCAGCATTTGTCTCTTATATTGCATACATATAACAAATTTATTATTTTTGTTTTGTTTTGAGTATAATGCAACTACTGTGAAAAAACTCAGTAAAATGTATAAGTAAGGAAATAATGACATTAAGAGTGGGCCCAAAACTGTAACGTGAGTAACCATGGAATTGCACGTAGGGAGTTAAGGTTAAAGATTTTTTTTTCACAGCATCGTATCCTCTCTTTATATAACAGACCTTACTTAAGAACCCTGTACTTCAGAAGACAATGTGTATGAGCATCAACGGGTATCTCAGCGTCATGCGCAAACCCGTCACCCAGCACTACCAGAAGAGCTCGGAGGTCTTCTTTCACAACCCGGTCCCCGCCCCTGCCCTCTTCTTCTACTCCCACACCGACGTGATGGGCACGGCGGACATGAGCCAGCGGGCGATTGCGTCCCTCCGAGACAAGATGGGCTACACGAACGTGTACAGCAAGTCGTTTGAGGATTCCCCGCACGTCGGCCACATGTACAAGCACCGGGACGAATACATGAGCACGCTGTCCGCTTTCCTCAGCGGGGTGGAATATTTCAAGGAGGCGTCGGATGAACATAAGGAGCTACCCGATCTAGCCAAGGAAGAAATGAGGGGCACAGTTGTCGGGTATAGTGTATAAACCTTATCGGTCAATCCATGCTGTTTGATTGACAAGCCGCATAGGTGTATCGCAATCTTTATTTAAACGCAAGGTTGACTACGACGACATGGTTTTATTAAATTATATTTATATGAAATATTTGTCAACATTTTGTCATACTCTTGATTTGCTGAAGCGATGTATTCATCCATATAACCATATATTTTCCTAAATTCTGTAATAGCTTTTTTATTATTTGCATCATCTTTTAATTTGGTAAACCAGACAATACTGGGAGGCCACTTTGATCATAAATTATTCATGAACCAGCCTTGGGATGTCACTGGTAGCCAGTATCCTTTTATAACCACTCATGCATGAGTGCTTATACTCACTTTTATGCAGATCGTGTTTTTACTGCTTTAGGGAGGAGGGCCAAAGTCATGGTACAGCCAAGCCCAGGCATACGGGCCTATATAATCCCCTAGCTGAGCACAAAAGACCCTTTACTAACCCTCCTACACATGGAGGCCACTCCGATCCACTAAATTCTGCTCTTGAGCAACCTTCAGTACATACATGTACAAGCCTGCTGTCCTTTTCCAAGTAATCTTACAAAATCAACTGTAAATGTTTGAACATATTAGTATGGCCTGCAATGTATCAATGGGAGACCACTTTACCCTGTAATCTCAGTGCACAGTGCACAGAAGGGTAACCATAGGAGGCCACTGGCAACAGCTAATGGCTTGTTTCAAAAATTGCACTGATTGTAGGAGGGTTCTAATGAATAGCTCTTATTGTTAACACAGACATAAGTAACCTCGGCTGTCTCATGTTCACAACTGCAGCCATTATAATGAGCTCTACTTGGCTGGGCTGGGCTAGGCTAGGCCAGGCCAGGCCCTCCACAAGCCCAGGTTATGTTGATTGGCAGGTACTGTATTGTTACAGGATTAAGACTCACAAAAGACAGATTAGGAGGCCAGGTAGCCTGGACTGGGCTTCTCAAAGGCTTGGCTGTACCACGTCTTTGGCCCTCCTCCCTTAGAACAGACAGCACACAATGTTGCTGTTTTTTTTGAAATATTTTTTTTTTTTTAATCATAAAATATTTGTAAGCATATTTAATTGTACTGTCAATTGTACGCAGCTAGATTTTAATGAATTTACAAATCCTGTTTAGAGTGAGTTATTGTATATATATATAGCCATTGTGGAGCAGCTATTGTGTTTGTAGACTGGTGCCTTTCAAATTATTGTTTTTTCACAGTGATTTTTAATTGGCAGTTAGGGAACCAGATTGCAACAAGGTACCATATAAAATATTCAACAAAAATTATTTGTTGGGAATAGAGGGAGAGATAATCTTTTATCTGCATAAGGCCAACCAAAAAAGGTTTCCGGTTTCTGGTCTGCATTGCCTCAGACCTGTGTATCAACATTTTTATTTTTTTTTGGCTATGAAATGATGTCCAATTGCAGCGAAAATTTGCTGGAAATTCTGACGTGCTGTGTTTTAAAATGACTTTTTTCACACGGGTATATATCGTCGTGTCAGTGCAAAAACGTCGTATCTCCGAGTTACGACGTTTTTGCACAAAACCAGTTTGTGTCAGTGCAAAAAGGTCGTATGTAACAAGTTCTCGGATGAATGCACAAAAGCAATGGCTGAGTTACGACGTTTTTGCACAAAACCAGTTTGTGTCAGTGCAAAAAGGTTGTATGTAACAAGTTCTCGGATGAATGCACAAAAGCAATGGCTGAGTTACGACGTTTTTGCACAAAACCAGTTTGTGTCAGTGCAAAAAGGTCGTATGTAACAAGTTCCCGGATGAATGCACAAAAGCAATGGCTGAGACTAGATACGACGTTGTTGCACAAACATTTTTTAATGTATGTAAATTTATGCAGATTGACGACGCGCTGTACATACGACCTTATATTGCATTGTGAACATACGACGTTGTTGCACTGATGACACGACGATATGAACGTTTGCCCGATTTGTGAGGCCTCTCTTTTAGCCACTATACTTTGTGTATATGGGAAATTTGGTCTGGTTTTGAAGCTCACTTATGACCATAAACCGGAGACTTTTTGTTGTTGGCCTAATGATTAGTTATTTATAATAAGGTGGTTCGTTTTTTAAGGTATTTATATTTCAATATTTGTATTCCTCAATTTACCCTAAATGACGCACCTAAGGATATATAATCAACTGGACGGTAATTTACAAATGAAATTAGCAGTTTGGTGTTTCAGTTTGTTTCAGTGAATGATTCTCTTGTAAAATGCTGAATTTCAATGCATGATCATACGCGTGGACGTCTTGAGTGCCGTTTTTTTGAGACGCACAGAATTGTGGTCATCAGAAAATTGATGTTGGTATAATGACTCACCCCAAACTGTTAAAGTTGATGGGGGCACAGAAAATGTACCCAAGAAGAAAAACAGTTGAAATCATGTTTCATCTTCTTCCAGATGGTTGTAAAATTGTTTTTAAACTTGAAAATAAAAATATTGTTTTCGATTTTTAAAATAAAATGGTATAATTTGGAGAAGCTCTCAAAACTTTTAATCAATATTCTTGAAAGACAAATAAAATGGAAGGTGGTTAAATTTCTTGCAAAAAGTACTTTAAAACTTTGAAATGTGTAAAATTACTGTTAACATTTTGTCAAATAAAAGATTTCTTTTCATAACCATGATATTAATGTTTCATTTTCTCAATAATTTTCCACTACCGTCGAAATAAACACCAACGAATTAAGTAGTCTTCGTTCGCTTCTTCTATAAGGAATGTGTCCAATTTGAGGATCAGTATTTCTTTAAAAAATCATTGCAAATGCAAAGCATTCATATATTTTGGTTTCCACAGACAACAGCTTGTTGACGGCATAGAACGATAAAATCACAGATGTTCGTGAAAAAAAATTGAGGTCATGTAAATCTCTTACTATTTGTATCTAGTAAAATCAGTGGTTAAACAACTTTTTCCACTTTCACAAGCACTAACTTTCCAGTAAATCATACAATTTCACTATAATTTTTTTTCTGGAACAAGCACGACTTAGATAAGTTTATGCAACCAGTAATACGCCATAGTTTTGTAAGTTTTCCGAGAAATGCTAAGCCAAAGGTAGGTGCGTCATTTCACGAGTGCGGCGAATTACGTACATGGACGATACTGGTTATTTTAATGACTTAACCCTTCTACACATGGAGGCCACTCCGATCCACAAAATTCTGTTCTTTAGCAACCTTCAGTACATACATGTACAAGCCTGCTGTCCTTTCCAAGTAATCTTTCAAAATGTTTGAACATATTAGTATGACCTGCAATGTATCAATGGGAGACCACCTTACCCTGCAATCTCAGTGGTGTGACAGTGCACAGAAGGGTAACCATAGGAGGCCACTGGCAACAGCTAATGGCTTGGAGTGGCCTGAATGGGTTGTTTAAAAAATTGCACTGATTGTAGGAGGATTAAGGTATTTATATTTCAATATGTGTGCTGGTTATTTTAATGACTTAAAGGGTTCTTGGGCTTTAGGATAGTTTTCCAAATCTGTTTTGCCAGTTTCTTCGTTTTTTTACAATATTAAAAAAAAAATTTTGTTGGGTTGTAATATGAAGGTTTATCTGACCAATAACCGTTTAAATAATAAAACAAAGTAGCAGTTATTGTCAGTGTGACAGTGCATAGGAAGCCACTGGCAACAGCTAACGGCTTGGAGTGGCCTGAATGGGACGTTTCAAAAATTGCACTGATTGTAGGGAGGGTTAATAACCCTAACCACCCCAAATCCTACAAAATCCTCCAAGGGGCACTTTCACCTCTTCAAATGGGGATGAATATGAAATATCAACAAAAATGCGTGGTGCATTTTGAAGATGTGCTGCATTGAAATGAATAAATGGTTACCGTCCTGAAAACTTCTTTCGTTCAATAGTTTTTATTTTATTCCATGATATCAACAGACTGCCCTTTAAAATAGCAGCTTGATAACATCACTGCTTGGAGGGACAAGGGAGCATCCTTTCAACAGGGCATGGAATCGGTGTGCTAATTAAAGATGAACACAGTGACTGAAAAATTACTGGTTCATTTACATGTATGCAGCAGCAACGGTAATATGACCCATCATGTGAGGGTATTATTTTCAGTCACCGAGTTGTTCTAAAACTATGATTCCATGCCCCCTTTAAAGGTAAATCAGTTCTCTGTGCAACCCAATCAACCATCTCAATTTTATTAAAACAATTTCCAAACCATTTTGACAAGTTGTGCAAGAAAAATTTTACATGATTTCACCGTATTAAACCATGCAACTATACAAAGCTAACAATCCAGATGTTACGACTCATTTAAAAAACTTTAACATCAGCATTTTTTTAAAACCAATATTCATGCAGCTTTGTTGAGGAACTCATGAATATTCAAATATTGATAATGGCAATACAGTTTAAAACCCAATAACACTTGTGGTAGATGTTTAACTCTTACCATGCTCGATGCAACAAGATGCAAAAAATCTAAAAAGTTCCCACAGCTCATGAATATTTATCAAAACACTGAAGCTGGATAGACCATGTAGATTTATTTTTTTAATGATTACCAATACTGTATAATGGTTTTAAATGAACTCTCATTGGCCAAGCGTTATGCAGCTGTTTTTAGCTCATAAATATTCAACTCATGAAAGAGTGATGAACTCTGACTGTCTCGCAGTTACCAACAGCTCATGAATATTCATCGAAAAAACAACCAAACTGCAGTAACTTTCAGGAACTGTTGACGTAATTAGCAGATCGAAGGCGGGAGATCTCTGCCTATGTTTCTACTACAAGAAGTTCACACCAACGCCAAATTGCACACCGGCGTTCAGGCTAGACAACAAGGAATGGTACAAAAAATGAATATGGTCAAAAATCAATTTCTTGGTGTGTGTAAATCCATACTTCATCAAAATTATGAGATGTGTATTTTATTAAAAAAATCAAGCTGTGAAATATAAGGGAGGGAGGAGAGCCAAAGTCATGGTACAGCCAAGCCTTTGAGTAGCCTGGCCAGGCCCAGGCTTTACCCAGGCCTATATAATCCCCTAGCTGAGCACAAAAGACTCTTTACTATTTCAATGAATCGATTGTCTTTTGTTCACAACTACAGCCATTATAATGAGCTCTACTTGGCTGGGTTAGGCCCTCCAGAAGCCCAGGTTATGTTGATTGGCAGGTACTGTATTGTTACAGGATTAGGACTCACAAAAGACAGATTAGGAGGCCAGGTAGTCCAGGCTGGGCTTCTTAAAAGCTTGGCTGTACCATGACTTTGGCCCTCCTCCCTTAAGGTTTACAGGAGAGTATACTGATCGAAATGTTGAGTTTCTCAACACCGATTCTTCTCAGAACCACCAACAATTAGTACAACTCCTAAGAGATTGTTGACATGGTGCTACCGCAAACCTTACCTCTGCTGTACTTCCACCATGCAAAGCTTCAAATCCTACTCAAACTGTTCAAACTGTCAAATTGTTCGTATTGGATATTATTATTATACATTTCTGGTAATGAAACCAAGGATGCCTTACAATCACACTTAAGCACTGTAGCTCGGAAGCCTTCGGAAGCCTGAGAAAACCTGGAAACAAGGGCGCTTGCTATGTGAACCAGAAACACCGGGGTAAACCCAGCTACTCTTCCACGATAAATGTTCTGTGTTTCTTTTATGTGCATTACTTAATCTAGTACACGGGACCTACGGCTTAACGTCCCATCCGAAGGACGAAGCAATTATGGTTAAGTGTCTTGCTCAAGGACACAAGCGCCGCGACCGGCCAGGCCGGGATTCAAACCCACATTCTGACAACACTAGACCGACGCACTAGACCGCTCGGCCACGACACTCCACAGAAAATTAGTTCACTCAGACGAAAGCACCCGAGACATAGCACCTTTTACGTCCAAACTGCACCCTTATTCTCAACACACTTACCCATCCATGGGCTGAGCCGTCTTGGGTACGACATAGTTCAGCTCAAATCTCGCTATCCTGCCGAGTCTCAGGATGATCCCAGCTCCGTAACTCCAGCGGAAATTCTCCCTCAGCCGTTCCAGATGTTGGTGGACATTTTGTTCGTCTGTGTAACAAAAAAAATATTGGCTAAAATGAGAAGGTGAACGTAGCACCTAGACAAAGCAATGTCACCCATCCAACCAACAATTCAAAAGTCAGCTATTTTATTAACGACAATTTCCAGCTATTGATTCAATTTTTGCCCTACACCGACGTGTGTATAGCACTGTATACTCAGTACATTTCTATATTTCTGGTTTATTTCACATCAAATTAAGCATATGGACCAAAGGCCAAAAGCGCTTCAATGTACAAAGGAGTTAAAACTTTCGATTGTCTGTGGAAAAAACTTCACAAGCTATACAGGGTGTATCAAAAAAAAGTATACAGTCAGAAAAAGGTCTCAAAAATGAAAATTGTATTATATTCAGAAAATCTCTCTATACACATTGGTTGAAGATGGTCTCCTGCTTTTATTAGCATCATGATTATCGTCAGCATTTCACGCCAGAGTGAACACGGGCTACTTTCGTTAACCACCTTAAAATTAGCTTGTGCACAAAATTGCTAAGTTCAAAACTGGATCAATTGTTCAACACCCGTGGTACAGCCAAGCCTTTGAGAAGCCCGGCCAGGCCCAGGTTACCTGGCCTCCTAATCTGTCTTTTGTGAGTCCTAATCCTGTAACAATACAGTACCTGCCAATCAAACATAACCTGGGCTTATGGAGGACTGAGCTCAGCCAAGTAGAACTCGTTATACTGGCTGCAGTTGTGAACAAAAGACAGCTGAAGAGGTGTCAGTCAAGGCTGCGTTAACAATAAGAGCTATTTGAGATCTATTCATTAGTAAAGGGTCTTTTGTGCTCAGCTAGGGCATTATATAGGCCTGACTGGGCTTCTCAAAGGCTTGGCCGTACCACGACTTTGGCCGATCTTCCCTAACATGTAACAGTGATTTTTGATACGACTGGTCTTTACGAGCTGTTCATGCAACCCCACGCGATCACGCTTCAGATTGTCTAAGGGAGGAGGGCCAAAGTCATGGTACAGCCAAGCCTTTGAGAAGCCCAGCCAGGCCCAGGCTTTGCCCAGGCCTACTGGCCTATATAATCCTCTAGCTGAGCGCAAAATGTCAAAGGATTGGCTACACCAAGACTTTGGCTCTCCTCCATGAACTGTCTGTTGGCATTTTATGAATGAAAGCCCCAAACCCCCTCCCAAAACTCACCTAGACCGAGATTGCATAGGTTGCCTGCATTTAAGAACATGTGGGCACGGATGAGGTCTCCCAGCCCTCCTCTCCCCGGCATGAATGGGAGAGGGGTGTAGAGATGGAGCCCCGCAGCCCAGTACGCCTCGCCTCCGACCGCATCCCCTGGTCAGGAACAAGAGAAGGGATAAGTCGTTAGTTTTTTACATCAACACAATAGAAAGTAACAATTGTAACAATTTTCCAGGGAGTTGACTGACCATTCAAAACTATTGATTTTAATTTTGCCCTACAACTGCCTAGACAAACTAGACAACTGTCTGTTTATGAATGGTGGATGAGCTGTGTAGATAACAGTACTTTGTACAGTTTAGATGCATTCACCACACAGTACCATTTGACAACTGTCTGTTTATGAATGGTGGATAAGCTGTGTAGATAACAGTACCATGTACAGTTTAGATGCATTCACCACACAGTACCATTTGACAACTGTCTGTTTATGAATGATGGATAAGCTGTGTAGATAACAGTACCATGTACAGTTTTGATGCATTCACCACACAGTACCATTTGACAACTGTCTGTTTATGAATGGTGGATAAGCTGTGTAGATAACATCGCCCGCACTGTAAATCTTGTCGCCCTTGTGCAATCGATGTCCTGACGCGCAATCGATATTCTGACGCGCATAGTAGTAACAATGGGAAAAATGGGAAATAAACATCTATTCGGCAAAAAAATGCCAATATCAAATTTGAAAATTTTACTTTGTCAAAATTTGACAAAGTAAAATTTTAGTTTCTTTTAATTTCTTTGTTGTTACATGTATACCAGCAATTTGTAAAGATGCGACTTGTTTTATAATAATAATAATCGTGGCCTTGGCCTTTGCCTTGAGGGTCCCGGCCTTGGCCTTGAGGGTCCCGGCCTTGGCCTTGAGGGTCCCGGCCTTGGCCTTGAGGGTCCTGGCCTTGGCTTTGTGGGTCCCGGCCTTCGCTCCAACACTGGATCCTAGTGTAATGCCACCGAGTTTTGTTCCTTCCTGCATGGTTTCAAAAAGATTTCCCAAGATTGGTCAATATGCCCACCCCCCCCCCCACCCATTTGTTCAATCTTGACAACAGCAAATATAAAATACATACATGTATGATGGCATGTATGCAAGCCAAAAGCAAAAATGAAAAACATGTTAACAAAATACTCCAGTTTTATCATGTTTATTTTTTAATTAAATGCATGTTTAGATGCCACAAAAAGGTAGACCTTATATGCAACAGCTGGATTTGGATTCCTTTTGAAAATTCAACCATGGGTGCGTTTGTTTCGCACATATCCGGATCTCGATCACCAGACAGTCCGTACGGTTTTAGACAGTTTACTGATCCGGATCCTGTTATTTGCTGAGCCTGCTCGCACAGTAGATATACGTGCTAGATCCAAGATGGCGCAAACGAAAATAACAAGACGAAAATCATCAACAGAATTCACTAAATCATCATGAATAATCTCAACAAGTTTTTGAAACAATTTATTTGAAGGCCAAAATAAATTAACTTTGGCAGGTTTTCCATACATACTGGAACAGTATTTTGTCATGGTCATATCAATGTCCTTATTTTAATCCATGTATCCCCCCTGGGGGCACAAATATATGACCTGCCAAAGTTGCCCCGAGTTTGGGGGCAACTTTGGCAGGTCATATAACATGTGTCAAATGTATGAGAAAACACACAATAAAGATGGGAAAATCATGAGCTCACAATTGCTTTATTCACACATGAAACTGTTTACAGTGCATATTTTAATCATTAACCCTCCTACTGTTTGACCATTTGAAACCATTCAAAATTTCCACTTACCAAAATGCCCATTGGTTTTGTACACACATGGTGATACCATTTGAACAGTGTTGGTAGCAAGCTGTACTACCGTTCAAATCCATTCAAATGCATAGAGGGTCCATTGATTCATCACTTAGAAGTATCCAAACAAGGTTTTGTATTAGCTGTACTACAGCGGTGTAGCCAGGACTTTTTTAGTGGGGGGGGGGGGGGCACGGGCACAGGGGGGGCACTGCTTTTCAGTGGGGGGCCCAGGGGTATGGGTTTTTCCCTTTTCTTTTTCTTTTCTGGGGCACTAAGAGGATTTTTCGTGGGGGAGCACCTGGGGGGGCACTGGAAATTTGTGGGGGGCACGTGCCCCCCCAGGGCTACGCCGCTGCTG
Source organism: Zoroaster sp. YZ-2022 (assembly GCA_029582265.1). Classification (NCBI taxonomy): domain Eukaryota; kingdom Metazoa; phylum Echinodermata; class Asteroidea; order Forcipulatida; family Zoroasteridae; genus Zoroaster; species Zoroaster sp. YZ-2022. The sequence continues at coordinate 35,387,224 of CM055823.1, forward strand.
TACTACCATTTGGAAAGATCCAAACAAGGTTTTGTATTAGCTGACCTACCATTCAAAACCATTTGGGGGAATCAATACTGTACACAGTTATAAAACCACAAAAGCGAATGGTTTCAAATGGTGGATCAACTTGTATAAAAAAGGTACCAGAAGTAAGAGGGTTAATCATTAATACTATTTTGACATGTCAACAATAATTGTTGTCATGGACTGCAAACGCCTGTGAGTATTTTTTTTTCTTCCCATATGCAAGTTTGTCGTAAGCAAGTTTTGTATTGCGAATTGGTTTTCTTTTGCGAGTTGGTTTTCTTTCTTTTCATACTGAAATTAAAATAAAAAGAAATTTGAGACACTTTATGAAGTGCACTTTAGTAAGCACAGGGAACAGTTTATTATCATTGCTAATTTAATGATATCCAAAAAAACATTGGCTAAACAAAAAACAAACGTCAGCGGATGGATTATGCCACGGGCACAGTTCAGCCGTAGGCTGGTACACAGCCGTATACAACATTATCTAGCGGCTGAGCTACGACATAGACTCGATCCCAAAAAGTTTCCGTTTGTTTTTCGCACTGCGCTATATCACACGATCCTGATCCGCGATCAGGAGTGAAACAAACACACCCCATGATTCAACAAAAACAAATTCATGATTCATTGTTCGTTCTTTATATAGCAACGTTACATGTGCATAGTTTGCAAACAATCCCCCATCAACTCTTCTCTTTGTTAGGTGGATTTCCCACAAAATAACGTTAGAAAAAAAAACACCCATCCAATGTCCATGATAAACATACTCTTCATACCTGTTATCAAAAAGTCAGATTTTTCAAGGATGGCATTCGATTTTTGAAGATCGCTGAATGACAAATAACAGCTCGGAAGAATAGCAAACTCATACCCCTCCCTCACCCCGACCTAAGCCCAGCCCCCATTAAAAAATGTATTTCTGGAGCCCGGTTACCCCTTCCCCACCCCCAACATGTGCTTTCCCCCTCCCAATGTCAGCACTTAGCCTTATTTACTATAAATACGAAAGTATTGATCAGATATCTTCTTAGTAATAAATGACTTTGGTATATACACCCACATGTCGAAACAAAACATGGTATCATTTAAATTTAGCTTATCGTGTCGGTTTGCGGTAACACCATGTGTTTATCTCAACTATCGCGAAGCTGAGGTACAGGTTCTGAAAAGAACCTTATCGCACAACTCGTATCTCAACCTTCGTTAAGTGAGAAAGGTTCAAGGGAGAACCAATGTCGGGCAACTCGTTTTTTCTCTACTGTCGCTAAGTGAGAAATATGGTTCAGGGAGAACCATGGGGACTTCACGGGTTAATATGGTTCAGGGAGAACCATGGAGATTTCACGGAGAACAACCCGTGAAGTTTCACCATGCAAAGCCTCAAATCTTATATATTTAGCTTGTTGCTAAAAACTATTTGATTGCATTATTAAGCTGCCACAGTTATACTTATATGCTGAAGTCAAATTTTTAAAAATCCATATAAATATATATGGTGAATTATTAATACACATGTATAATCAACAAAGGAGTTAGATAAGCATCCAGCTGCAAGCGATAGTAGCTTCACCGTTCTAGTTCATGGATAAGAGAGCGAGTCTAAATATATAAGGGTGCGAGATTTACAGTGGGTTTATTCTCGCTATGATGAGACTGATTTTTAGTTGAAGTATAAGGCCAAAAAGAAAACTAAACCAAGACATAGACGTACCATCGGTGTGAGGACCTAGCCCTCTGAAGTTGAAACCTCGGACAGACGTCGGGCCTCCGATGAAGAACCTGTCGTTAATTCGTGTCTCTGTGTAGTTTAAGGGTTTCATCAGGCCAGCTTGAAGTGAACAGGATAGAACCTATGGAGCGGGGGGAGGCGAAAAAAAAAAAAAATTCTTTAAAGATTTTAACTCTCCTACTACAACAAGGGTCAAAAACAGTCAAAATGTTGATATATACTACTCAAAACAATTTAGGGAACACCGGATTTTTAACATCAAATAGGTTTGAAATGTTCCATGAACCGGGATTTTCATTTGCAACCCCCTCTCTCTTTCAGTAGTCATGTCATGAAATGTGTAATCACTACATGCATCCTTTATCATCTGTTTCATTGTGCAGTTGTTTCTCATCAATTCTGTGAAACATTGTGTTTATCTGAAATAAATGATCTTGCTTTAACTGAGATTATTCCGGTGTTCCCTAAATTGTTTTGAGTAGTATACTTGCCAAGGTATATCTAGTGCACTTAAAATGTCGAACACTGTCAAACCTTACGTGTAGTAAGTACATTTACAGGTCAAAATGAGTCGACTGTTTCTGACTGGTAAAAGCATTGTCTGGTATTGTTGAGGGTGGTCAAAATGACAGTAAAAACCAGTCAAAAATGGCCCTGTGTGCACATTTGGGTCAACAGTCAAAACAGACAGTTGACTGATTTTGACCTCTATAGCTACTTGCCACTACAGTGCAGCTAGAGCAGGAGGGTTACTGGCAGTTTCCAAACATTTTTTTTTCCATTGAAACATCACTATTTTACTTGAATGGGAAAACAAATGCATTTAAATTAAATATTTCTAAAAATAATTATGAGAAGCACGGTTTTACAGTAAATATACTACTCAAAACAATTATAGGGAACACCGGATTTTTAACATCAAATAGGTTTGGGCCATGTGCAATGATGTCATGTACCAGCAATATTGACACAATGGCCGTGTTTAATCTGCCACACATGTCTAAATTCTTTGTTGACTCATCAATTCTGTGAAACATTGTGTTTATCTGAAATAAATGATCTTGCCTTAACTGAGATTATTCCGGTGTTCCCTAAATTGTTTTGAGTAGAATATATCGTTGTGTACCCGGAAGAAGGACGCAACGAAAGTGCGACCGGCAAAAGGTCGTAAGCAATTAATGTGCAAAATTGTGTTTCAAGAAAACTGAGTGTGAAAGTTTGGTCGTTTTTCTGCCATTTATAAGTCATTGTAGGAAAGTTAAATTCCACACAGGAATGGAAAAACATGTCTTGGGAGTAATTCTAGCAACAAATATCTATTAACAGTTATGCCCTACTTGTTTTTCAAAGAAGCCATTTCATTGCTTATATTGCTTACGACCTTCTGCTAGGACAAAAAGTTGTACTTTGTCTGCCCGGATGAAGGTCGTAGCATCGTAGAGCCTTACGACCTTCTTCTGGGCACACGACGATATAATTACTGTAAAACCATGCTTCTCATAATTATTTTTAGAAATATTTAATTTAAAAGAATTTGTTTTCCAATCTTCAACTAAAATAGTGATGTTTCAATGAAAAATTTTTTTTTTTTTTTGGAAATTCCCATTAACGCTCCTGCTCCAGCTAGAGAGTCGCTAAAGAGGTAAAAAATCAGTCAACTGCCGAAATAAATTTGTGGTGGGTTCCGTCATAAAAAAATGGTTGGCACTGTTTAAACCAAGATTCTAAAAACTTGTTTTGGAACGTTCCCAGCCTCTCTAAACTGTGTTAAATCTTTCTCCTTCAAATAAATTTTTTTTACACAAAGTACACAATTTAAAAACATTTCCTCTCTTGGATTTGCCGACTCCCCTTCAAAAACCCGAACCCTTTTTTATGTTGTAACGCTCTCTATAAACTGTGCTACAATATTTCTCCTTCAAAAATTAAAAAAAAAAAAATTGTCGCTTCAGTGCAACAAGATCGTAATCTAAAAAGGGTCGTATGTGCAATAGTGCTTAAAACAATTGAGTGCAACAACGTGGTATCTTCTTCCATAGGTTTGGCGTATTCATCCTGGAACTCTGTAAAAAGATACGACCTTGTTGCACTGAGCAAAATCTATGTCTGCAACAAGGTCATAACTATGATATGACCTTGTTGCACTGAGCAAAATCCATGTCTGCAACAAGGTCATAACTATGATATGACCTTGTTGCACTGAGCAAAATCCATGTCTGCACCAAGGTGGTAACTATGATACAACCTTGTTGCACTAATGTGACGAAATACAAAATTCTTACACAATCTAAGAAAAGCTTTCTGTTCAGTTGAAGCTCCGCCTCTCCTTTCAGGAATTGGACGTCCCCTCCAAGAAATCCGAGCCCCGCGAGCTCCTGGGTGAGCTGGAAGAGATAACCCTGGGTTGGGTAGATGCGCTCGTTGCGCGTATCTCTCGTGTAAACGTGCTGTGTTGTGTTGTGTTATTAAGGGAAAGTCAGTAAACTCAAATTATCTTTAGGTTGGTGAAATTCTTGCGTTGGGAGATAAACAGTTGATTTAATTTTGCCCTACACCGACGGGTTTATAGCACTGTATACTCAGTGCTTTCTGAGTGTCTGTAACTACACAGGCGACTCGGGCGGGATTTGAACCTACGACCTCCTGCTTGCTAGTGCAGACGTCTTATCCTCTCGACCACCGAGCTTGCCCGATGACAACCTATATATATCGCGGAACCCACTGCTATATGGGATTCTAGCCGGCCAATTGTCATCGGGCAAGCTCGGTGGTCGAGAGGTTAAGACGTCTGCACTAGTCTGCACTAGTAAGCAGGAGGTCGTGGGTTCGAATCCCGCCCGAGTCGCCTGTGTAGTTTTTTTCACAGACACTCGGAAAGCACTGAGTATACAGTGCTATACATACGTCGGTGTCGGGCAAAATTAAATCAATTGTCAAATGATCTTCTTTTAATTGAAATTACAACCAACCCCCCCCCCACCCCCTTGTTTTAATACATTGCATTGCACGCATGTCAACAGTCGGTAATGAACGCTATTTTATATAACTGGAAAGCTATCTTAAAATTAGTATATAAACACCCCTTGGAAATTTTCTGTAAGGAATACAAAAAAAAAAAAAATGTTTTTTGGTTACTGGTCTCTGCGCGCATTACATGGGCTGTTTCAAAAGTGTTTAAAATCATGTCGGACGGAATTTGACAGAAAAGTGCGCTATATTTTTTATTCAGGATTAAATGTTATCAGGTTTTTTTTATTCAGTGTTCAGCACAGACTGTCAGTAATGAATGGCACAGGACATTATTTTTTCACTCAATTTTATTTAATTTTGTTTTCTTGTTGAAAATGTCAGCATGTTGGGTGGAATCGATAGAAATGAGTTTTTTCCGGGAATCTGAAGAATACATTTTAATTTTATCGGCACTTTAACCAGTTCACGTCGGGAATAAAAAAGTTTTTCTGGGCCCCTGTGGCGGGTTTCTTTTTCCCACACACACGTTAATGGAAGCTTCCACAGCGGGTGGCCGGCACTTCCGAGCATGTCACCGTGCACGCGTGGCTGAACCGAGCATGCATACAAATATTCCGGAGTTTCCTGTGGCGTGTTTATAAGCTCTCCGATCCGCGGCGCAAAAAAAATTGCGTGTATACACGGCCTCCGACGCGAACTGGTTAAAGGAGTAAAAAAAGTTATCAACATAGCAACAAGAATAACAATGATTCGTCATGTTAACCCTTTCCTTACCATAGGCGACTTTAGTCGACTGCACTCATACCCCCTCTTCCTTACCATAGGCGACTTTAGTCGACCAAGCTTTCACACAAAAAAGCACTCAAGCCTGAGCACAAAGGCCACTTGTTATAAAGCTGTAGTTTTGTCCATGTTCACCCTCCATACCCAAGCTTACAATGGTTGGAAAGAGCAAGATCGGATCTTTCCATTGATGGTGAAATAAAATAAGGTTGCTATTATGCAACCCCTTCAAATTGTAGTGTAAAGATCCGAAATGCCAAACACCTACGGAGCGCCATGTGTTTGTGTACAAAAAAAGTGTTTGAGTTTACAGATCACACTGAGGAAACAAAGACTGAGAACTTGGACATTTATTGACCGATCTTAATGTTTTTTGGATTTTATGAAAGGGAATTCAATAAGTAAGATACTTTTTATTATTTATTTTTCTGTAAAATGATATCTTCAAGGTGATAATAGAGTTTGTAAAATTGGCCTTTGAACACAAGCTTTCTGTTGTGTAAGAATGTGTGCTTCATGCTTGAGTGGTCAAACAATGCGGTCACCAGCGGTTGTTTATGTCAAAACAATTCGGTACTGAGAGGGTTAATTTTGAGTATAATCTTTGAATAGCTAACACACATCATTATTTTTAGGGACTTTCCATTTTTGACCCCTAGGGTGACCTCTTTAAACAAAGGCTCCAGTTTCTAGTCATGCAGTGATACCCCTTTTTTCTTTTTTGATAATTGTTTTTTTTTCCCCCAACCAGTGAAATACATGATACATGTATACGCGGTTATTGGATCCAGACCAAATTTCCCATACACAAAGTACGGTGGCTAAGAGAGGCCTCACCAATCGGGCAAACGTTCATACCCCTATGTGGAAAAAAGTCATTTAAAACACAGCGCATCAGAATTCCAATCGATCCAGCAATTTTGGCTGAAATTGGACATCGTTTTCATGGCAAATATAAAGCAAACTAAAAATGCTGACGCGCTGGTCTGAGGCGATGCACACGGAGACCAGAAACCGGAGAATTTTTTTTTTAGTGGCATTAGGTGTTCAAGAGAAATCTGCGAGGTGCTGCACTTCTTAGGTATTAACCCATATCCGCCGATCTACGTGATAACCCGTAGATATGTAAAACGCTACAAACGCCGACCTACGTGATTTTCCGTACCGTGTTTTTGTCCAATTCCAATTTACTACATTTTTCCCGATGACTGTATTTCATGATTATAGATATGAAATTAGACAAGTCTGACATCATAATAAAGTGCATGTTCTCCTCTTTCCATCAGTATATAATGTGTCTGTGTCAGTGATTGTAATATTCTCTAAATAAGGAATCTTTCTGATTGTGTGCAAAAACAATGTATCTCTGTGCGGGGGCTTGGGTACATACAGTCTTTTGTGTGTTTACATGGTTAGGCGGATATGGGTTAAGACAACAGGTGTGAGATCACCACAGTGTGGGTTGTACTGACCTTGAGTGACGACTTAACAGAGTGACCGGACATCTCTCGGACCGCGAAGGAAGCGGTCCGCGACAAGCAAGAGATGTCCCGCCAACTTCCCTCCCACTTGAAGCTGTGCTCCCCGAGGAAGCTTGGTAACTATCACCACAGAAAGAAAAATATGTTTTAAAAAAAGGGTCAGACAGGGCTGTGTTTTTGTGCCTGGAACGGAAATGTTTGTTTTTTATTTGTGGAAGGACATGCAGACAAAGAAGGCAGGACGAATCCAGAGTGGCTTAAAATGGAGGCACAAAACTTAGCCCTAACAACCCCAAGTCCATCAAAATCCACCCCCAAGTTTCACCTGATTTTGATGGATTCAGCACTCCACAGTAGAGCCCAGGGAATAGAGCCACGTATACCAAATCCATCAAACTCCACCGGCTGCTTTTGTTGGATTCAGGACTGTGTATAGCCAAGCCATGCATTTGCTACTGTACCAATTCCATCAAAGCCCAACAACTGGGTGACATTTTAGGTGCACGTCGATTGATTTTGGTGGATTCAGGAGGGTTTCTAAATAAAAATGTCTGGGGGGGGGGGGTTTAGGGTTTTAAAATGAAACGGGATACATGAGAAAATATGTGACCAAATGAGTTTTAACAAAAAATGTTTACTTTTTGATTTCTTTCAGCTCAGTAAAACAAGCCCATTATCATCTCAAGCATTCTACCAAACAATATCTTGTGAATGAAGACTGTTATGTGGGGTGAAATAAAATGACAATTTCTGTCACTTTGCATTCTGCAAAGTCATGATTTAAGGGTCTGGCTACCTCAGACTCATTTTGAAAGATTGGGCCATATACAAGTTCACATCGATGGTGATCAAAAAGAAGCAAGGGAGTGGAGTAGGGGCTTGTGGGAGATGGGGCTTGTAGGGGGGAGGAGCTTGTGAAGGTGATCAAAAATAAGCAAGGGAATGGGGAGGGGATTGTGGGGGAGGGGATTGTGGGGGATGGGCTTGTGGGGGAGAGAGGATTGTGGGGGAGAGAGGATTGTGGGGGAGAGAGGCTTGTGGTGGAGAGAGGCTTGTGGTGGAGAGAGGCTTGTGGTGGAGAGAGGCTTGTGGGGGAGAGGCTTGTGGTGGAGAGAGGCTTGTGGTGGAGAGAGGCTTGTGGGGGAGAGAGGCTTGTGGGGGAGAGGCTTGTGGGGGAGAGGCTTGTGGTGGAGAGAGGCTTGTGGTGGAGAGAGGCTTGTGGTGGAGAGAGGCTTGTGGTGGAGAGAGGCTTGTGGGGAGAGAGGCTTGTGGTGGAGAGAGCTTGGGAGAGAGAGAGGCTTGTGGGGGAGAGGCTTGTGGTGGAGAGAGGCTTGTGGTGGAGAGAGGCTTGTGGGGGAGAGAGGCTTGTGGGGGAGAGGCTTGTGGTGGAGAGAGGCTTGTGGTGGAGAGAGGCTTGTGGGGGAGAGAGGCTTGTGGGGGAGAGGCTTGTGGGCGAGAGAGGCTTGTGGGGGAGAGAGGCTTGTGGTGGAGAGAGGCTTGTGGTGGAGAGAGGCTTGTGGTGGAGAGAGGCTTGTGGTGGAGAGAGGCTTGTGGTGGAGAGAGGCTTGTGGGGGAGAGAGGCTTGTGGGGGAGAGAGGCTTGTGGGGGGAGAGAGGCTTGTGGGGGGAGAGAGGCTTGTGGGGGGAGAGAGGCTTGTGGGGGAGAGAGGCTTGTGGGGGAGAGAGGCTTGTGGGGGGAGAGAGGCTTGTGGGGGAGAGAGGCTTGTGGGGGAGAGAGGCTTGTGGGGGAGAGAGGCTTGTGGGGAGAGAGGCTATTGTGGGAGAGAGGCTTGTCGGGGAGAGAGGCTTGTGGGGGAGAGAGGCTTGTGGGGAGAGAGGCTTGTGGGGAGAGAGGCTTGTGGGGAGAGAGGCTTGTGGGGAGAGAGGCTTGTGGGAGAGAGGCTTGTGGGGGAGAGAGGCTTGTGGGGGAGAGAGGCTTGTGGGGGAGAGAGGCTTGTGGGGGAGAGAGGCTTGTGGGAGAGAGGCTTGTGGGGGAGAGCCTTGTGGGGAGAGGTTTGTGGGGGAGGCTTGTGGGGGGGAGGCTTGTGGGGGGGAGGCTTGTGGGGGGAGGCTTGTGGGGGGAAAGGCTTGTGGGGGAAAGGCTTGTGGGAGAGAGCCTTGTGGGGGAAATATTCTCTCCTATGATCCCTGGATCCGCCCACTGAGAAGAAGACTCTTTACCACTAGGTCAAAAAGAACTCCATTGTCCATCTCCCTGTAGGAACTGGGCAGGAAATCACTGGCCGTCCTAAAAGCACTCGTGGTGAACCTGCAGCTCGGGCAACAGAAGATAATTCATAACATAAAGGAAGAGAAATCACAGATAATTCATAGAGATGCTAATACCGATCGATTAGTACATTTATCTGCTAACTGGAGAAACGGGAACACCTGCTAGACTATGTGTACTTTACCCACTATAGCAAGATAATTTGTCACGGTCCATGCTCGGTCACCATGAACTTGTATTGTGTCTGATTCACGAGCTACCTATTCGCACCGTGTATGAGCTGTTGAGGGCACATGTTGTTAGACCACTGTGGGCGAAAGGGCAGCGACAGTGTGTCGCGTTTGGCGTATTTTGCAGTTGATGTGCGTATGCGCGGAATATCTCCAGCGATCATTGGCTGACAGAAGTACACACACGCTTAGTACCATAACATACGCACATAAAGTGTACGCACAACGCTCACACGACGCAAAAGTGGCTATCATCAAGACACTGGGTGCAAATTCACCGCTAGAGGGCTACGATGTGCACTGAGCGAATAATGGCCATTAAGTTAGCATGCTTTTTTCTATGCTTAACCCTAACCCCCCCTAGGTATTCTGGCTAGGAACCTTCCTGAATCCTCCCGAATCCATCAGTGCACTTTTGGAAACATGCCCTTATCTTCAAAATACACCGTGCATTTTCGTTGATCTTTCGTATTCGGCACTTATGGCCTGTGCTTCTTGCCAGGTAGTAATTTTGCCCCCATTTGAAGAGGTGAAAGTACCAGTTTGCAACAGCGCTGAATTTTTCCCCAAAAGTGCCTCTTGGAGGATTTTGCAGGATATGGGGTGGTTAGGGTTAATGATTAGTAGCCATATGAAATGAAATGTTGAGTCAAACATTGGCTGCTTTGCAACTGCATGAATTTGGCCCCTGACCTCTGACCCCATGACCTCTGACCTCCAACCAATTTAGATGAAAGTCTTCAAGGTTACCAGGTAAACCAGGAAACCAGGGAAGATGTGGTTTAAACAAAATTTTCCTCGCAGCGGAATTCTGGGTTAATTTTTTCACCCACTGGAGGGATTTAAGTTTGCACGGTGGGAACAGAGACGTTACCTTTTCCGTAAATCTCCCCAAAGCGGTTTAGTAAATGTAGCATTGAAGCCGACGGAGTGTTTGGTGCCTCTGGAATACTCGGCCGTCAGATTCTCTGCTCGGCCAAACACGTTGGGACATTTAACGCCCAAGACCTGCAACCATAAATGACACAAACCACTGCTTATTGTACAATGCCGCATTAACCCTACTTCACATGGAGGCCACTCCGATCCACTAAATTTCAAATATATTCTTCACCAACCTTTAAAGCATACATGTACAAGCCAGTGCTGTCCTTTCCAAGTAATCTTACAAAAATCAACCCAGTGCCACCCAAGGCCACTGTAAATAAGACCATCTCCGATTACATACTCAACACACACTGAAGGCCATTACAAACCACAGTCTTTTAGTGGTTTTGTATAGGTGTGTTTACAGTCAAAATACATGGTCAGGTTTACAGCTGGTTGTTTGAACATATTAGTATGGCCTGCAATGTATCAATGGGAGATCACTTTAGCCTGCAATCTCAGTGGTGTGACAGTGCACATAAGGGTAACCATATGAGGCCACTAGCAACAACTGCAACAGCTTGGAGTGGCCCGAATGGGTTGTTTCAAAAAATTGCACCGATTGCAGGAGGGTTAATGATGAACACCACAATAATGAAAATTTGGATATACCTTCAAAGAGTACCGTCAATACGCACGTATTACGCACCTACTAACAAAGAGGATTATGGGCATGAGTAACATGTGTAAGTGAGGAGGGCCAAAGTCGCGGTCCAGCCAAGCGTTTGAGAAGCCCATCCAGGCCCAGGCTACCTGATGGCCTCCTAATCTGTCTTTTGTGACTCCTAATCCAATCCAATCCAATCTGCATTTGTAAAGCGCCATCAATCTAGTTGCCTATTCCGAGGCGCTAAACCAGAAACACTTTCACGATAAGTATCCTGGGTTCTTTTATGTGCATTACACAACACACGGGACCTACGGCTTTATGTCCCATCCGAAGGACGAAGCAATTATGGTTAAGTACCTTGCTCAAGGACACAAGTGTCACGACCGGGGCTCGAACTCACACCTAATCCTGTAACAATACAGTACCTGCCAATCAACATAACCTGGGCTTCTGGAGGGCTTAGCTGGGCCAAGTAGAGCTCATTACAAAAGACAGCTGAGGTGTCAGTCAAGTCTGTGTTAACAATAAGAGCTATTTGAGATCTATTCATTCGCATAGGGTCTTTTGTGCTCAGCTAGGGGATTATATAGGCCTCTGAGCCTGGGCAAAGCCTGGGCCTGGCTAGGCTTCTCAAAGGCTTGACTGTACCATGACTTTGGCACTCCTCCCCAAGTTGTTGTTCAAGCAGTCAATAATCTTACCAAACTTCCTTCATTGTTTCCAATGGAGGTATGAGCATTGCCGGTAATCCTCCTGGTTTCCTTGACGATGATGGTGACGTCTAAACCATCGGGTCTTGCCTTCGGGCCTACATGTCAAGAAACAAGACGACAAAATCTCTCAACCTAAAAAGCCAATTTCATAAAATAAATGTTGTGTTTCCGGTAACATGTCCACAAAAATTACGGGTAGGTAGGGAATTTAATTTTGTTTGAAATATTTTGTTATATGGATTTGATGTATGCATATGCAGTATATGCATATGCGACACATGCATATATCAATACATGCATATATGCAATACATGCGTATATGCAATACATGCGTATATGCAACACATGCGTATATGCAACACATGCGTATATGCAACACATGCATATATGCAACACATGCATATATGCAATACATGCATATATGCAACACATGCATATATGCAACACATGCATATATGCAATACATGCGTATATGCAATACATGCGTACATGCACCACATGCGTATATGCAACACATGCGTATATGCAATACATGCGTATATGCAATACATGCGTACATGCATATATGCAATACATGCATATATGCAATACATGCGTATATGCAATACATGCGTATATGCAATACATGCGTATATGCAATACATGCATATATGCAATACATGCGTATATGCAATACATGCGTATATGCAATACATGCGTACATGCGTATATGCAATACATGCGTATATGCAATACATGCGTATATGCAATACATGCGTATATGCAATACATGCGTACATGCGTATATGCAATACATGCGTACATGCGTATATGCAATACATGCATATATGCAAAACATGCGTATATGCAACACATGCATATGCAACACATGCAAATGCAACACATGCATATGCAACACATGCATATGCAACACATGCATATGCAACACATGCAAATGCTACACATGCAAATGCAACACATGCAAATGCAACACATGCATATGCAACACATGCAAATGCAACACATGCATATGCAACACATGCAAATGAAACACATGCAAATGCAACACATGCAAATGCAACACATGCAAATGCAACACATGCATATGCAACACATGCAAATGCAACACATGCAAATGCAACACATGCAAATGCAACACATGCAAATGCAACACATGCAAATGCAACACATGCAAATGCAACACATGCAAATGCAACACATGCAAATGCAACACATGCATATGCAACACATGCATTTACATGTGCATTAAACAATGTGCATATACAGTATGTGTACATACATGTATGTGCAATATTTAACAAATTTAACTTTAACCTTCCTACTTTAGCTGAACATTAGTTGCATCTCGTTGCATTGAGCATGGTTAGAGTTAAACTAGGAATGTGCAATATTGTTATTAATCCTCCTACACATGGAGGCCACTCCCAACCACTAAATTCTGTTCTTTAGCAACCTTCAGTACATACATGTACAAGCCTGCTGTCCTTTCCAAGTAATCTTACAAAATCAACTGTGTGCCACCCAAGGCCACTGTAAATGTTTGAACATATTAGTATGGCCTACAATGTATCAATGGGAGACCACCTTACCCTGCAATCTCAGTGGTGTGACAGTGCACAGAAGGGTAACCATAGGAGGCCACTGGCAACAGCTAATGGCTTGGAGTGGCCTGAATGGGTTGTTTCAAAAATTGCACTGATTGTAGGAGGGTTAAAAAGAACCCTCTAGTTTTCAAGAACTGGATTTTGGCGGATTGAGGAATGTTCTTTACAAGCCTCGAAATTAATTTTTTTTGTTACTTACCCAGCACTTACCCAGCACTTACCCAGCACTTACCCACCCTTTACCCACCCTTTACCCACCCTTTCATTTTCACTTACCCATGTTGTTATGGGACAGGACACAAAAACATGGATAAGTGGGTAAGTGGGAATTTTCGAGGCTTGGGTTAGGGTTCAAGGTGGGTTACCAACCTTTGCTTGTGTCGATGAGTACTCCAACCCCCTGGAACATGCCTAGGTCTTCCAGCTCCTGCTTGATCAGTCCGGATTTCAGGATGACATCCTTGAAGGTCTCTGCTTTGAAGAGTTGATTGATGTGCTTGGTGACCATGTCATCCTTGGTTCGGCCGAGACCTTCTATGTGTACTCGTTCAACCGTAACCTGAATTTTTTTTTAATGAAACAATGACAATCAAATGTACAGTCGAAGCGGATACATGTTGTTACAATGACTAACCCTCCTACTGCTGGTACCTTTTTCATACAAGTTGATGCACCATTTGAAACCATTCGCTTTTGTGGTTTTGAATGGTGAAATAACTGTGTACAGTATTGATTCCCCCAAATGGTTTTGAATGGTAGGTCAGCTAATACAAAACCTTGTTTGGATCTTTCCAAATGGTAGTACAGCTAATACAAAACCTTGTTTGGATACTTCTAAGTGGTGAATCAATGGACCCTCTATGCATTTGAATGGATTTGAATGGTAGTAAAGCTTGCTACCAACACTGTTCAAATGGTATCACCATGTGTGTACAAAACCAATGGGCATTTTGGTAAGTGGAAATTTTGAATGGTTTCAAATGGTCAAACAGTAGGAGGGTTAATTAGGGTAAAATTGTCTACGGCTGACCTTTGATGGTCTCAGGGAAAGCCTGTATATACACTTTTGGAAATATTTCTGTAGATACATCCATACTATTAGCTCTATTAACTTCTTCCTTCATATACACTGCATCAGAGCAACCACTAACCAGTTGGAAAAAAAATGATTCTATCGATTTTTGGGGGTACAGAAAGCGAAAACTATTTTTAAAATCCACTTTTATGATGGTTTTCATGAAATAAATATCCTGGAATAATTTGAAGTATATGTCCATCATCATCCACATGTTCTCCACCTTACTGGGTAGGTAAGATTACATTATTGGTTATATTGAATGAGAAAAAGTGGCGGTCAGATACGACATTCTACCCGTGAAAATGCATTCAGATTGTTTGTATTCAGAGGTACAAGTGTCACACCCCCCAAAAATGTTCAACTTTTGGTTGTGACTTGTACAACTCTAATTCCCACACATGTATTTGTGTTCCTTCCTCCATGATTTAAGTAACCTAATAGGACCAAGGGTTTTATTACCATGGACCCAGGCTACAGTCTCCTCTCTGTCTGACTTGGTTTGGGTGATTTATGATGTAAGGAGGAGGAATTTGGCCATGTGGTGTTCATGTGGGCGATTTGGGCCATTGTGACTCCAGCCTTCTTTTCCTCATGACTGAGGCAGTTAACACTCTCGTGTCCAGTTTTCTCCTTCTTACATCATAAATCACCCAAACCAAGTCAGACAGAGAGGAGACTATAGCCTGGGTCCATGGTAATAAAACCCTTGGTCCTAAAAGGTTACTTAAGCCCTTTTCACACGACAAACGCAAACTAGGGTCCTTGGTCTCGGGCGCCAGTTGTATTGACCACGGACGTTGGTCAAACTCGGATATGACCTTTCACACGGCGAAGAAACCAACGTCCCGTGTCACATAGCCTTCGTCTTTTGGGGTGTCAAAGGTCAACATTGTTTATAGTGCAGTTAACTGGTATCCGCACAGCTAGGGTGAAATCGCTATCGCATGTATTGATTACCATTCATTTTCCCACGCTATTGTATTGTATGTTTATTGTTAGCGTCCGTCCTCTCTCTCTCTACCACTCTCACAGCTCAGTGCAAAACATGGTGAAAAACGATATAGAATCGGTAATTTTTGAGCAAATGTCCAAAACTTCATCGAAGAAAAAAAACCAAAAGCGGAAACGTTGTTGTTTTGACGTTTTCTACACATTAAACTTAGCAACAAAAGCATCATCATTAACTGTTCGGGCGTCGCCATCTTGATTTAAAGGAAATTTTCTTCTTGCGCGCATGCGTGGTAGCTCTCGCGAAACAATGATCATTGGTCTCTGTGCGGTTTGTTCATTCGCACGGCCTATTGTGGTGAACTTTCACAACGGTGTTTTTTTGTTGCTGGTCTCGACCGTGGTCAGGAAAAAACTACGGACCTGTGTTTGTGCAGAGCAGAGGTACATTTCACACGAAGTGTATTTGACAACGTTGTGTTCTTAGGACCATGGACCCCCCTGCTTATTTCCCTCGTGTGAAAAGGGCTTTACATGTGTGGGAATTAGAGTTGTACAAGTCACAACCAAAAGTTGAACATTTTTGGGGGGTGTGACACATGTAATAATGTACTTGCCTTAACATCACCGTGAAATACATGTTGTTGATGGTCATGGTGATGGTGATGTTCCCCGATCAAGTTGTCGCCCATATTGTTTATTACCGGCTCCTAGATTAATGTAATAAAGTAAGATAATTGCGATCAATCAAATTACATAAAAAAAGGGGTACGACTAATTGCAGGCCTAATCTACCAAATATATGTTTTTTAAATAGGTTTTTTAAAAGCAAAATATAGGTTATTATAGGTTTACCAAATGCCAAAATATAGGCTTTTATAGGTTATTTACCGTGATTATGCAGTGTTAGATAACAGGTTTTTGGTAAATTGCCTACCTTCTGGGTATTTTTTGCAACAAAGTACATTACCCGATACCCTGTCCGGCAGAAAATCTAAGAGCGGTACACATGTTACAGTTTGGCTCCTGTTTTGGCTTCATCTCTTTATACTTAGGAAGTAAATTTTATGAGGATTTTATGAGGATTTTATGAGGAAGTTGAAAATATGTTGCAGGAGATTAAAAATATAGGTTTTTATAGGTTAACCTTCCGACTACTACAAGGGTCAAAATCAGTTAAAATGTTGATATACTTGCCAAGGTATATCTAATGCACTTAAAAGTCAAATACTGTCAAACCTTACACAGTAAGTACATGTACATTTACAGGTCAAAATGAGTTGACTGTTTTTGACTGGTAAAAGCATTGTCTGGTATTGTTCAGGGTGGTCAAAATGACAGTTAAAAACCAGTCAAAAATGCCCCCGTGTGCACATTTGGGTCAACAGTCAAAAACAGTGTAAGTTACAATATTTTTTATGATCAAAGGCATACACATAATAACAATACAGTATAGATTCATAGTAGATTCATAGATTTAAGGTATTACAGTGCAATGTGTTTATTTCTTCGTAAAACATGCAATCTACGTTTTTTTTGTACACTCTTTATCCTAGCGCTTATGTGCAAACATAACGATAGGCTCATCCTAGCTAATGTTCTCCACCTTACTGGAAAGGTAATAGGCCTATTACATTATTGGTTAATGAGAAAAAGTGGCGGTCGGATACGACATTCTACCCTTCCTCTCCTTAAATGTATCAATGGGAAATCAGTGATATTTTGTCACAGTACAGCGGGAAAAGTGAAAAATAGGAGGGGAGGTCTAATTTTTGTTTTTATTATATTTGCAATTTGTAAATCTCCTTATATCGAATTCCAAATTTTCAGTTCGATCAGACAATTAATAACCTCAATTTCAGGCCAATTTCGTTGGTAGCTTTTATCGTGTTCTGACAAACAACTTGAAACAAATACGGAAACAAAGCCGCAAATCCCCCTCTGGTGGTCTGGGGGGATCGCTGTAACCCCGGCCCAAGTGTTATAATTTTTATACAGGGCGACTCAAAAAAAAGGTAATCCACAAATAATAGGTTAATATGACCAGGTTATGAGATTTATGATTATAAACATGATTGCATCATGAGGTAGGAGCTATTAGCTTTCCATTGATACCATCCTTGCATTCATGCGATCACACATCACTGAGCACCATTGTCTTGAAAATGGAACATCAAATTCCAAAATGTGCAGGTTGGTGAATAATGGGCCCAATGGGCAAACATCCAGAGGAATTGGGCTCATATCCAAACAGAGACAAGATACGTACATTGTAGGTTACGGGACACACATTTAAATGATTGAAAGAAAACATATCTTATTCATGATAATGATTTTATTTGATAAGATCATTAACCCTTTAGGCACCAACACCTTCCACATGTCCACCTCCTCTCTCCACACAAAGTCCACAGCGACGATGCATGTCTTGCACAGCTCTTCTCACCATAGCTGGGTCATTGCGCAGAATGTTGACTTCGTGGGTGATACGATCCTGTAACTCATCAATATCTCGAGGACATGTGGAAGGTGTTGGTGCCTAAAGGGTTAATGATCTTATCAAATAAAATCATTATCATGAATAAGATATGTTTTCTTTCAATTATTTAAATGTGTGTCCTGTCCTACGTATCTTGTCTCTGTTTGGATATGAGCCCAATTCCTCTGGATGTTTGCCCATTGGGCCCATTATTCACCAACCTGCACATTTTGGAATTTGTTGTTCCATTTTCAAGACAATGGTGCTCAGTGATGTGTGATCGCATGAATGCAAGGATGGTATCAATGGAAAGCTAATAGCTCCTACCTCATGATGCAATCATGTTTATAATCATAAATCTCATAACCTGGTCATATTAACCCATTATTTGTGGATTACCTTTTTTTTGAGTCGCCCTGTATAACATTGTAAAGCTCTTGTTCTACTGAATCCAGAAATACCAATAACTCAATTGTTTAAATTTCCAACTTTAAGCCCATTTTGTGGTGACAGGTCACAAATGCTTCCAGTTTTTGAAGAAAAAAACCCTGACTGAATATCATGAATAAAGTTGCAATGTTTGGCTGTGGATGGGGCGATCTGGTTGTATGATGATCCGTTTAGCCACGCCCACGGTCGCGTGTTGAGGATGGCATGATTTTTATTATTATTATTATTATTATTGATGGTTTATTAAAAACAATTTGAACTTGTAGCCAAAGGCTAAATTGAGTCAAATTTAACATAAAATATCCAAAATAAAAACATTACAATTACACTTTACAGTATAAAAATAGATATGATCATTTATATTTAAAGATTCAGTTATATAAGAGTATTGATATTGACTTTAATTAAAATATTAAATATTAAAATGAAATGAAGAATGGATAGAAAACAGACAACCAAGTTAAGTATATAGTATATCGACTGTGTACACATGCATATTTCACACAATACAGTTTGGAAACCATCAGTGGTCATTATAAAGTTCTATAAATGTCTTAGACATTGTGGTGTAACTTTGGGGGGATGACACCTGAGGCTCCATTGTTATTATTGTTATTATTATTATTATTATTATTATTATTATTATTATTATTATTATTATTATTATTATTATTAACCCTCCTACACATAGAGGCCACTGTAATTGTAAACCACAAAATGTCCAATGTGTTGTACACACATTGTTTGTGCATATTATAAGCCACACTGCCCCTTTGAAGTAATCTCCATTGTACATACAAAGACACATGTATACCACAGCTGACCTTCTATTGTTAGCAGGTGATACTGTAACCAAACTCCCAATAATAATTCACCATCAGCCATTGAGAACAATAAACCATACAAAGCCCCCATCTGGATTTTCAGTAGTTATTTGGTAAACACAGACTCTCCATAGTAACCTACCACCAGCCACTGAGTCTGGAACAAAGTATTATTAGGCAGATTCACGCAAACCGCCGTTGGTGGCGCTATTTTTCATATGCTTTTGTACTGTAAAAGTTTGTGACCTGCCGAACTTTCATAGTAAAATTCTAATATAAAGGGTAGTCTATGGATGTAGTCACTTCTAGTGTCGATAAATGGATACTACACATCGTGGTTATCTTAAATGATCAATCCATGCCAACTGTAATGTTGGCTTAAAAACAGTGCAACTTGCTGAAAATAGACTTTGTTATATGTCAATCACAAACCACTAAAACCAACAGACATATTAAGCATTATGTTACTATGCAGTATAGCTATGAGGAGCCACTGCCTACCATAGCAATGGCTTGTAGTGGCCTGCATGGCTTGCTTAAAAGATTTCAGTGATTGTAGGAGGGTTAATGATGGGGGCTACTTCAGTTAATTTCCACGCAAGCCAAGCCAAGGGCAAGGCCTAACGTTACGTTATCATGCCTGGCGCTGTAGTCTTGAATATCTTTCAAACATGTTTTTGTTCCTACCTTTGCATGAACTGTACCCATGTTATTTACACCTTACGTTGAAAATGAAACATAAATCTCTGAATTTATATTTAGAAATAATGATTCTTCGGTGATCATCACGATCGCGAATTTGTGGACGTCGCCATGTTGTCCAAATGTGAAGTAAAACAACAGAGGGCGCTCGATACTTACTGCCGTGTGGTTGACTTATCGACCCCCACGCTCAAGCTCAAATCAAACTAGCAGGCATAAAAATTATTGTAATATCTGTGGATGTGTACTCATTTAAAAACAATTATCACTGTGTTCATGTACTTAATAAAACAAGCATAATAATGATCACTCTATTTAACTTTGCATATGACCCCTTTAAAATAGTACTAATTAATGATTTCCATATGACCACCCCTCGATCGGAAATGGAGTCGTTTCCGTCGTGACCTATGAACTTGAATATGGAAAATAGCAATTCAAGAAGTGACGTCAGTCTGCAATCAAAATGGCGACCACTACAGAGCTGACGCTGGATAGAGGTAAATAATTTAATAATTTTCGTGTTATCTGCGATTTTTTGGGTAATTTAAATGAATTTAATGGTAACCTACAAGAATAAGTAATGAGTGCATGCATTTTGGAGTAAATTTATCCACGAGAAAAGTGTTTTTTCCCTCTGTGAATCGAGGGGGCGAGTTGGGGTAGTAAATCGACAACTCGTCCATGCATGATTTGTGACAACAAGACAAGGTCAAGGAGGGGATGGGGCGTGTTTTAGCGTTGTGTTCAGAAATCGTCTTGGTCATTGGTTGAGCATTTTTGTGAATTCGGTTATGGTGCAATCACATGACTTGTACCAGGGGTCGAAATTGCCGGTATCCCGCTAGCCCGGGACTAGTGGATTTACAGCCGGGCTACTATTTTTTCCAGTTTGATTTGATATCCCGGCGGGCTAGTGGAAAAATTAAGTAAAAATGCATCATCACGGCAAATAATAATGAACTGTCTGACAATAAGGTTCGACTCTTTACTTTGTAATCAGTAGTGAAAAATTTGTTGTCAACTCGCCGTTGCATCAAAACATGCTAAAGATGCATTATATCGGCCATGGATTCCTTTGAGTTTGACCGTACAGCGGTCCGCGGCCGGTCCCGCACTGCACGGTACAGCGCGGCATGCACTGCAGTGACGGTGTCACATAAAATACTACTCACCTAAAAATTTGCTTCCCTATTGTAGAGTGTGCGCAGCGGAATATTCAGTCCTGTGCACGTGCACAATTTCACGGTGTCTATATCTAATGACACACCTGGCGCGGCTTCGTATACCGAACTGGTTCCCGCACTCGTTCAGCAGGTAATCAGATTGCTGTGGTGAGAACTAGGCACAGTGTAGACTTTAGTCAAGGCGCGCGTGGCACCCCGGATACTGGCTTCACAGACGACACGAACGACCACCACAGCGCTGTGGTGGTCCTTCGTGTCGTCTGTACGCCAGTATACGGGGTGCCATGCGCCTTGACTAAAGGCTAGGAACAGTGCGGACGAAGAACATGCCGCGTTATAAATTATCTGCGCACTATACTTTACCAAAGATACTAGGCTACATCGGTTTACCTGATTAGTGATTGATTGAAAGTTTGGGGCTGGCTGGCTTCGCTCGCTAACTAATATCAACAGTACAGAAGCATGTGGCCCTTTTTGCAAGGAGTGAAACCTCCCGCTAAAAAACAAAGTGGCTGGGGATGACAAGGAAACAAGTCGATCCTACAAAAAAGAACACGGAAATTCCAGAGGGCATGGCAGAATGACCGTAAGTGGTTGAACTACGATGATAAAAACAATGTGATGTATTGCAAGTGGTGCGTAAAATTTGCATATAATTTCGAGGATAAATCAATGTATAGGCCTAAATAAAGAATTACAGATTTAAAGCTCTTTTTTTGGGCTACTGAAATCTAATCAGGGCTACTAAAAATTTTGTGTTACTAGCCCTGCTGGCTACCATGAAAATCCATTTAATTTCGACCCCTGTGTACCCAGTCTTTTGAAGGAAAGAATGTCAGATCCAACCGCCACTTTTTAAGGGTTTTTGGGGATTATTTTGCAACCACTAACCAGTTAAAAATGATTCTATCGATTTTTGGGGGTACAGAAATCGAAAACTATCTTTAAAATCCACTTTTATGATCGTTTTCGGACTTTATTTCCCTTCTAAAATAGAAGGATCAGAAAATAGAAGGATCTTATTATAGTTGCCACTGTGCATGTACAAATGCATGCCAGTCAACTCGCCCCCTGGCAATCTCGCCCCTTACAAACTCGCCCCCTGCTTGTACAAACTCGCCCCCTAACAAACTCGCCCCTCACAAAGTCGCCCCCTGACAAACTCGCCCCTCAGAAAGCTCGCCTCCCGACAAACTCGCCCCCTGTAATTTGTTGACGCATCTCACGCTATTGAGACTGGTTTAATATAAGAGAACAAATAAAACATTATTATAAAGGCAGGATGAACGGGGACATGAATATTTTAATGAATTATTAGGTGCTATTGAGACTGATTTAGTATAAGTAAGAGAGAAAATCAAACATAGGGCCTAATAATTTCAACTTGGCGTTTTATTTAACAAAAATAAATAGTACATAAAACAATTCAACAGTTACAACTAAATTAGAATACATAGAAAACTAGCTAAACAAAACAGTTATGATTTATCCGATGTATACTATATTGTGTATTATGTATATACTATGAAAAAGTTATTTGTTTGATTTAATTGCATTTTAATTATCTGTATTTTGTATGTAATTAATTATTTATTTTTATTTTACTTATTTATTTTACTCAGTATTTTGTTTAGCTAGTTTCCTATTTAATCTATTTAATTGTAACTGTAAATGAATTATTTCTTGTAATATTTATTTTCGTTAAATAAAAAGTCAACTGAACTTGTTAGGTAAAACTTGTAGCTTTGCGTGGTGAAGAGGATAAGTAAGACTAATTGCGGTGAGGTGACACCATGTGAAATTCTCAATTGAGTAGTAATTAGTTCTGAAAAGAACTGCCTTTATTATAATAATGTTTAATTACTCTCTTATATGAACGTCAAACCAGTCTCAACAGCGTGAACTGCGTCAAAAAATTACGGGGGGCGAGTTTGTAGAGGGGCGAGTTTGCTGGGGGGAGAGTTTGCCGAGGGGCGACTTTGTCAGGGGGTGACTTTGTGAGGGGCGAGTTTGCCAGGGGCGAGTTTGTATCGACAGGGGGCGAGTTTGTAAGAGGGCGAGTTTGTAAGGGGCGAGATTGTAAGGGGCGAGTTTGTCAGGGGGCGAGTTGACTGGCATCCTGTACAATGACCGTGTTGGTCACTAATGGGTGAGTTGACAAGATCAGACTGACATGACTGAGGAAGTCATTGTATACCAAAAATGCCTGATTTTTCATGAAATAAATAACCTGGAATAATTTGAAGTATATGTCCATCATCATCCATATGTTCTCCACCTTACTAGGTAGATAAGATTACATTATTGGTTATATTGAATGAGAAAAAGTGGCTGTCAGATACGACATTCTACCTAAAAATATAGTCAAGTGAGGATTAGAAATGATATTTTGGGAGATTTTGAGCAATGAATGTATACACATCCAGTGAGATGTTCGCCAAAACACATGCTTTGACATTGTGCACAAGTGGCGGGTGAGTTCGACATTCTTTCCAACTAAGTTTCTGACTTTAAATTTTATTTTCCTTTCTCTGAGGAAATTATCGATATTCCGATGAAAACAAACATTTCAGAAATTGCCAGTAAGACAGCGGTAAACATGGGTGATATATCTTTAAGCCTTTCCCAGACTACTGTTGTTATGGCGATCACGGGCTTGGCTGTTATGCAGGTGATTTATATACATGTACATATCCTCTTCAGCTTAGGAGGACAGGTATACAGGTGACAACCTTACCTAAAACAGGGTACACTAAAGGCCCCATCTCCGCACAATTGATGGGTCAAAGACGACCCAAAATGACAATCGAGATTCAAAAGTATCGAGTTATTTTCCTGATACATTTTTACAAACCATACATGCAACTTATACTCCTGAAAAGTCAACAAAACAATGAGAAAACAGGTGATAAATGTCACGATTTTGGACGACCTCGTTGCTGACGAATCTCACGCGACCGGATATTTATGTGCTTAAACCCTTGTATACATGCAGTCTCCAAAATGCCACAAAAACAAAAACTGCTAAGTACACAATGCTTTTTCTATGCATGCCTTAAAATATTGCATACTGTACAGAAGAATGGTACATGGATACGCCAAAATGCCCCTGGGTCTGGGACAAAAACAAAGTGTTCTGACCTTCACACAGTATGTCTATACCCCAAGTTACTGCACTGGTTTATTTCAAGTTAGCCTTGCAATGAAACAAAGCAGGTGGCTGCTTCAGTTTACCTCATCTCTCTAAAGAGCCTTGGGGTATGCCATTAATCTTTAGATAAGAAAGTGTGTACCACAATATGTCCCAGTTGTGACATTTCGAAGTATTGGTCCACTTTGTAAAGAACAACACTGATAATAGGAGGGTTAAAATGCATTCTGGGGTCGATGTAGCTGCAGTAACTGTATCTCAAAGGTCTTGTCATTGGGTCGAATCAGACCTTTTGGCTACAGACTTTTATATTGGAAATTTGGGAGACACTCAAGGGGAAATTTGGGAGACACTCGAGGGGAAATTTGGGAGACACTCGAGGGGAAATTTGGGAGACACTCGAGGGGAAATTTAGGAGACACTCGAGGGGAAATTTGGGAGACACTCGAGGGGAAATTTGGGAGACACTCGAGGGGAAATTTAGGAGACACTCAAGGGGAAATTTGGGAGACACTCGAGGGGAAATTTGGGAGACACACTGAGGGGAAATTTGGGAGACACTCGGGAAATTTGGGAGACACTGGAAATTTGGGAGACACTCCAGGGGAAATTTGGGAGACACTCGAGGGGAAATTTGGGAGACACTCAAGGGGAAATTTGGGAGACACTCGAGGGGAAATTTGGGAGACACTCAAGGGGAAATTTGGGAGACACTCAAGGGGAAATTTGGGAGACACTCGACGGGAAATTTGGGAGACACTCGAGGGGAAATTTGGGAGACACTCGAGGGGAAATTTGGGAGACACTCGAGGGGAAATTTGGGAGACACTCGAGGGGAAATTTGGGAGACACTCGAGGGGAAATTTGGGAGACACTCGAGGGGAAATTTGGGAGACACTCGAGGGGAAATTTGGGAGACACTCGAGGGGAAATTTGGGAGACACTCGAGGGGAAATTTGGGAGACACTCGAGGGGAAATTTGGGAGACACTCAAGGGGAAATTTGGGAGACACTCAAGGGGAAATTTGGGAGACACTCGAGGGGAAATTTGGCTCCTTGTGAATATTTCCTTATACTAGGTGCCTTTCCTCTCCACAGAATGCACCTAGATACTTCCTTTATCATTTGAATGGATCAACAACGACCAAAACCGATTTGAAATGCCCAAAAATTGACTCTTTTTGACGGAACAACTCGCCTTGTATTATGAAATCACCCAAGCCCAATAGTCTGGAACCCATAATACAGACTGTATCTTATCATATAAATCAATCTGTGTAACCAGTCTATTTTGAATTGTGTACAAAGAATGGGTCTCTCAAATGTAAATGTCTGTAGCTCTAAGGTACTGATTCGACTCAATGACAGGACCTTTGAGATACAGTTACAGCAGCTAGGGTCGATGATGCCATTAACCCTAACCTTCCCAAATCCTCCAAAATCCTCTTTGTTAAAGTGAAGGATTTTGAAGGATTGAGGTTACATGCTCTCTGGTATTAAGTGAAGGATTTTGGAGGACTGAGGTTATTAGGCATACTTGCCTTTCCATGGTACATGTACATCCATGTTTGTTGTAGTGATTGCAAGGTCAGTGCTTGGGTCAGTGGACACAGTTTATTGCTCCATGCATGCAGGGAGGGTCCCTGGCCATGTACATGTATCACAGATTAGAAACACATGTGTGCATACATGTCATGTGCTTGCTTTACTACTGTAAGGATTTTGGAGGATTCAGGTTATGTGTAAGCAAATGGGCCTAGGGAGTTAGGGAGGATTCAGGTTATGTGTAAGCAAATGGGCCTAGGGAGTTAGGAAGGATTCAGGTATAAGCAAATGGGCCTAGGGAGTTAGGAAGGATTCAGGTTATGTGTAAGCAAATGGGCCTAGGGAGTTAGGAAGGATTCAGGTTATGTGTAAGCAAATGGGCCTAGGGAGTTAGGAAGGATTCAGGTTAAGTGTAAGCAAATGGGCCTAGGGAGTTAGGAAGGATTCAGGTTATGTGTAAGCAAATGGGACTAGGGAGTTAGGAAGGATTCAGGTTATGTGTAAGCAAATCTTTATGGGGAAACAAACGTTTATCTTATCTTGAATGTTATTGTAAGAACAACATTTATTGGGGCATTTTTAAGCACACTGCTTTACAAAATTCGGAGACGCTCGCCTGTGGGTATATATTATAGCATAGTATATATTATAGCATAGTTACAGTCAATCTACAGTCAAGAATTGCGATAGTCCCATGTAAATTACCTAATATGCTCATAGATTACTTCCTTCCACTTTCCAAATGTAGCCATCTGTGTTTTGGGTCTTTCAGAAGTTTTCATTTTTGTTGCGAAGCTACGACCTTGTCGATGAAGTACGACTTAAAAACCAAATGATACTCGACGCAGAGATATTCGCGCATAGACAGATAAACAGGTGGCAATTGCACGGTCTAATCCTTCCAAAAGTCTATGATCCCACCCCAGGCTTTATAGTGTATTTTGGTATCTTACCGCTGTTTCCTGATTGTAACAGTCTGTTCCTGTGTGTGCAGCAGCTGTTGTTTTTCCAGTGGGATTTTCTCTGCTGGGTTGTTTGAAATTTATTTAGTCCACAGTCATGAATAGAAAAAAAAAAAAAAAAAAAATACTACTTAAGATGTAGAAAGGCAAGGATTTTGTTTCCCCCCACCCTTTGCCTCAGAATGTTCTTGAAAGAAGAGAAGTAGCCACCAAGGAAAGAAAGAAGTAGCCTGTATTGTGTCCAAACCTCTAGGTTCTTGTTTGTTGGGGATGTGGAGAGTCTGTAAATCCTCCAAAATTAAACATCCAGGAGGTTCAGGGGGGCTTTGTCCTCTAGACCAAAGGGAGACTCAGGCCCGCTACCCATTCTTCAGGATTTTGTTTTATATTTTTGTCAAATAACACCCATGTGCAATGCAATACCACATAAGATGGCAGGATAAGGTGGTCTCCCATTGATGCATTGCAGGTCAATACTAAATATGTTTAAAAATTACCCATGGGTGGCGGGTGATAACCAGCTGTACTTTATTACTGTACAGAGACCTGAGGCCAATCAAATCTATTACACTACAGTTGATGTCAGTGGCCTCGTATGTCCACCCTACTGTAATAATAATAATAACGTAGACTTATATAGCACACGTATCCACCAAACTGGTGCTCAAGGCGCATGACATTATTACCCCTGCTCATCAGGCTCATAAATCATACCTGAAACCATCTCAGCTCCCTGGGGAGTATACAGCTCAATTGCTGCCATTTCAGCTCATATGGGCTAGTCAAACACAACAACCAACTCTGCCCACACAGGTACCCATTTATCCCTGGGTGGAGAGAAGCAATTATGGTAAAGTGTCTTGCTCAAGGACACAAGTACCCCGGTCGCGGTTGGGATTCGAACCTGCATTCTGACGACTCAGCCATCAGAACACAAATCCGATGCACTAAACCACTCGACCGTGGCACTCCACAACTGTACAATGTTAACACCACATGAGATTGCAGGGTAGTGTGGTTTACCATTGATACACTGCAGGTCATACTGAATGCATACGTTATGGTTCAGAAATCACCCATGGGTGCCTGGTGATAACCAGCTGTACTTGGCTATTACTGTACAGAGATCTGAGGCCACTCAAATCTATTAGTATTGCACTACAGTTGATACCAGTGGCCTCAGTTGTCCACCCTACTGTACATTGTTAACACCACATGAGAGTGCGGGGTAAGGTGGTCTCCCATTGATACATTGCAGTTTAGATTCAAAAATCACCATTGGTTTCCTGGTGATAACTAGCAGTATTTGGCTATGCCATGTGTATTTTATACATAGATACATACAGTCATATTCACAGTATCCTTGGACAGCACTGAGTTGAACTTGTAAGATTAATTTGAAAGGACAGTGTGGCTTGTATGCAATAAAGGTTGGTGTAGAAAGTAATTGGAAATTTAGTGGATTGGATTGGCCTCCATGTGTAGGAAGGTTTTTAACCCTAACCCTGCCAGACGCAGGAAAGTGCATCAGGTGGAAAAGTCTGGTGCACTTTGATGGATTCAGCTGTCAACACCAGTGCATAAGCAGCCAAGTCTGTTTCTATTGAGAGCCGGTCCCATTGAACAATGCCAGAGTTGTATCCTGCTGCGTTTGGTGACCACAGACTCTGAGGCAGTTCGGCCTTGAGATTTGTGACCTGATGGATTTTGCTGCACTGGGCAGTCAAGTCACTTTGACAAACGATGCAATCTGTTGCGTCTGGCAGGGTTTCTAGCCAATATACCCTGGAGGGTTAGGGTTAATGAAGAGATTCTTCGAGTCACAGATCCACTGACAGTCACTGCAGCCATCACTGGTTTTTCCATTACCCATACAAAATGACAGGCATTGTGTATATATCAAAAATGTCTATCACCAGCTTCCTCAGGTCACACAGATCCTCTCCGACGAAACGCTCACTCTGATCAGATAACCCCTCGCTATCTCTCGGGACAGACGATACTTTCTAGACCAGTGTTGATGCTCCAACAGCTGTTCCTTGGTCGTTTGCGGGCAGTATAAATCAATACTGACCAGTTCAACTTGATAGGGATGTGTGTGGTGTCCCCGAGATTGCCTGTCGTAATTCTTGAGATGCAAGCATCCGTTGGTTTCGTTGACTCCAAACTTTCCCTTCAAAAAATTCTCTTGACGATATTGACTAGGTTTTCACTGTAGCCGTGCGACCTGTTTGTATCGGATCTGTTTCTCATCTACATGTAGGAAAGACCCCGAGATTTCCTTCCAGAAAAGACATCTTTGGATCGGAATACTGTCAAAGCAGACAATTCTGATGCCAGACGACAGGCTCTATGATAAAATAATATTGTTGCCCTTCAGCTGTTAGAGATCGATTATCAAAACTTGGAATTTTACTTGGGAGTTTTACCCGCACAGTCCGCTAA
The DNA here is from genome assembly GCA_029582265.1 of Zoroaster sp. YZ-2022. Taxonomy (NCBI): domain Eukaryota; kingdom Metazoa; phylum Echinodermata; class Asteroidea; order Forcipulatida; family Zoroasteridae; genus Zoroaster; species Zoroaster sp. YZ-2022. The sequence continues at coordinate 35,416,304 of CM055823.1, forward strand.
GAAATTTTGAATTATCAGCATGTTAACAACCAGTCATTTCTCCTGTTTTGCAGATGTGTCACGGGCAATTGAATTGTTACAGCATCTCCAGCAATGTAAGTATATATATTTTGTATACATGTATCTTCTTTTTTTTTTAACCCTAACCACCCCAAACCATTCAAACTCCAACAGCAGGGTTTGTTGGATTTTGATGGACTCGGTAGTGTATAGCCCAGACAGGGGTTGGGTGTCCCAATTCCAGCTAAGTCCAACAGTTGGGTGGTAGTGTTACTGCATGGTGTTGTATTTTGATGGCCTCAGTACTGTATAGCCCAGACAGGGATACTTTACATGGGGCCGGGTGTCCCCAATCAGTGTTTTAGCCAGGATTTGCTAAAGTGGGAGTGCAAAAAAAAAAAGTGGGAGTGCAACTTATTGGAGTCCGAAAATTTGTGTGCAAAGCACACAACAGGAGCGCGCGAAGTCCCTCACGGTCGAAGCCAGAGCTTCCAGGGTCCTTAAGCGGGCCCTGGAAGCTCTGGCTATTTTAGATGCTCTCTGGTGGTCTCTAATGCATTTCTGATACCTGTTTTTCAGGTAGAAATGAGCTAATTTGGTTAGATTTTTTCCTTTTTTAAACAAAAAATAACATGATCCTCAGGACCAAAATCAGAATCAGAATCTTCTTGGACGTCTTGTACATCCCTATTCTCGTCTTGAACTGTGGCCTTATTCTGAAATGAAATTGAAAGTGGCTACAGCTGTCAAAATGTTCCTAAAGATATTTTTACCTAAGTGGGCCTAATCTGAATAGTTGTAGTCACTGTGATATTTGATAATAAATAATCTCTAAGAATAGAACATTAAATAAATTGAGATCACAAGAAAGTTTTTAAGAAAGTTTGTTAACACAATATATTTGGAAATGCGTATGCCACGAAACTAGTATTTATACCAGCAAGTGTTTATTATATATATAAAAAAAGGTTACATTTTTAAAATGAAATTATGTTTCGATGTATTTTAATATATAATGTAATTTAATGATGTCAGTTATAAATACATGTAGTATTAAACCACAGCTATGTCAATTAGTTATGTAAATGAGAATATGACACAAATGTTTTCTTTGACAAATCACTACAATTTTTTATTATATTTTTTTAAAGAAAAAATAATAATGTACCTGCATATGAATGAACCTTTGTATTTTTCTGATTTTCTTCAATTTGCCATTTTGTTTGAAGTACATCTTGTTTTTTGAGGTGTTCTGTGACTAGATCAAGTTTACTATTTTTGCACACGGCGCCCGGGCGCATATAATATACGTTAAGCCCTCTGCGCTATTTATAGTGCCCCACAACATCACAGCGCGCGCACGTGCACACACGTCGTAGTCGTACAAACATAAACAGTCCGACCATGCAATGTACATACACCACGAGTCGACGAACGATGTGGTATGCACATTGACATGTTTTTGACATGTGAGATCGGTCTTCAATTCTTATGATTTTAGATTTGCCAGTGGATTTATGTATGATATTATGAGGTGTTGTTCTTTAACAAGGTAATTTTCTGATCAGTTGATTTCGGCAGAATGACGGCAATAAAGATAGAATAAACAAACAAACAAAATTCTGATGCCAATTCCGATCAAGTTCATGAAACTCTCATCAGCATGACATGGCATTGTTAAACAAAACAGTATGGACGTTGAGCAACACAACCCAAATTTGGTAGGCCTACGACTGCATTGTACCCCCAAAGTATTTTGATTGTACATGTAAGTTAAACGTGACAATTTTGCTCTTACCTTTGTGAAGAAGTCTGTTATTTTTCCCCTTTTGGCCGACATGATATAACTGACGTTCTCTGACTAAATCAAGTCTATGAAATACGGACTGGTTCCCCGTTTCGGTTGTGCACATGTAAATACAGAGTTGATTTTATACGAACACGTGTACCAGACTAAAGTCGGACCACAAGCGTGACAAGTCAATCGGAGACTCCGCTGTGCGTGCACGATCGAACGGAGGTGAAAAACTGGTGAAATTAAATTTATCTGCGTTACGTCTTTTATGTTTTAAATTGTACACAAGAAAAAGAAAACTTCAAAGTTAACAAAAATTGTTTTCATAAAATAAAATCACAAATTATTGACATGCATTTCTCTTTTACTGAAATAGATTTTCTAAAATATTTTAGCACGGCTTCGATTTAAAAATACAAGCCGTGCTTGAAAATATAGCCCGTGTTTTTTTTTAACTGGCCGTGCTAACACGGCCTGCACGGCTCGCTGGCTAAAACACTTTCCCCAATTCTAGTTAAGTCCAAAAGTTGGATGGTAGTGTTACTGCATGGTGTTGGATTTTGATGGACTCAGTACTGTATAGCCCAGACAGGGATACTTTGCATGGGGCCGGGTGTCCCAATTCCAGGTAAGTCCAACAGTTGGGTGGTAGTGTTACTGCATGGTGTTGGATTTTGGCAGATTCAGGAAAGTTCAAAATAGCTAGGGGTTAGGGTTAGGGCAGGGTACAACATTGGTTTTCAAAAAAACTCGGTGCGAAGTTGATCAAACATCACTTGAAATGTAGCAATTGCTCTGACCCTCACACATTTCCAGTTTCCAAATTAGTGTTTCAAAGTTTATAAACAAAGAGTTGACCCGCCCTATTGCCCTAAAGAAAAACAGCTGGGAAGTTGAAAATTAAACATAACCCTTGGGTGACTTAGTGCGTAATCCTATAACGGTATATCCTCCTCAGATGTAATCCATGTTAACCTCAGTCAGGAGCCAGTTGTACAGAGTTGCTTAGCAGAAAATTTGCTTTTTAGCAGGTTTTGGGTGGTTACCAGCCAATTTTTCATTCAAATTATATAGACTTTGGCTGGTGATTTGTTTTTGTATTGCTTAACCCTAACCCCCTAGCTATTTTGGCTAAGAACCTTCCTGAATCCGCCAAAATACAACACCATGCTGTAACACCACCATCCAACTGCTGGACTTGGCTGGAATTGGGACACCCTGCCCCATGTAAAGTATCCCTGTCTGGGCTATACAATACTGAGTCCATCAAAATACAACACCATGCAGTAACACTACCACCCAACTGTTGGACTTAGCTGGAATTGGGACACCCGGCCCCATGTAAAGTATCCCTGTCTGGGCTATACAGTACTGAGTCCATCAAAATACAACACCATGCAGTAACACTACCACCCAACTGTTGGACTTAGCTGTAATTGGGACACCCAGTCCCATGTAAAGTATCCCTGTCAGGGCTATACAGTACTGAGTCCATCAAAATACAACACCATGCAATAACACTACCACCCAACTGTTGGACTTGGCTGGAATTGGGACACCCGGCCCCATGTAAAGTATCCCTGTCTGGGCTATACAATACTGAGTCGATCAAAATACAACACCATGCAGTAACACTACCACCCAACTGTTGGACTTGGCTGGAATTGGGACACCCAGTCCCATGTAAAGTATCCCTGTCTGGGCTATACAGTACTGAGTCCATCAAAATACAACACCATGCAGTAACACTACCACCCAACTGTTGGACTTGGCTGGAATTGGGACACCCAGTCCCATGTAAAGTATCCCTGTCAGGGCTATACAGTACTGAGTCCATCAAAATACAACACCATGCAATAACACTACCACCCAACTGTTGGACTTGGCTGGAATTGGGACACCCGGCCCCATGTAAAGTATCCCTGTCTGGGCTATACAATACTGAGTCGATCAAAATACAACACCATGCAGTAACACTACCACCCAACTGTTGGACTTGGCTGGAATTGGGACACCCAGTCCCATGTAAAGTATCCCTGTCTGGGCTATACAGTACTGAGTCCATCAAAATACAACACCATGCAAGTAACACTACCACCCAACTGTTGGACTTAGATGGAATTGGGACACCCAGCCCCATGTAAAGTATCCCTGTCGGGGCTATACAGTACTAAGTCCATCAAAATACAACACCATGCAGTAACACTACCACCCAACTGTTGGACTTGGCTGGAATTGGGACACCCGGCCCCATGTAAAGTATCCCTGTCTGGGCTATACAGTACTGAGTCCATCAAAATACAACACCATGCAGTAACACTACCACCCAACTGTTGGACTTGGCTGGAATTGGGACACCCGGCCCCATGTAAAGTATCCCTGTCTGGGCTATACAATACTGAGTCGATCAAAATACAACACCATGCAGTAACACTACCACCCAACTGTTGGACTTGGCTGGAATTGGGACACCAGGCCCTATGTAAAGTATCCCTGTCTGGGCTATACAGTACTGAGTCCATCAAAATACAACAAATCCAGCTGTTGGAGTTTGAATGGTTTGGGGTGGTTAGGGTTAATGATAATACTTCCTTAGAAAACTTTGCTACTTAGCAGGTTGTGGGTGGTTACCAGCCAAAATGTCATACAAATTACAATGTATATAGATTTGGCTGGTGGTTTGCTACTTTAATAGCAGATTGTAGGTGGTTACCAGCCAATTTTTCATACAAATTACATAGATTTGGCTGGTGGTTTGCTACTTAGCAGGTTGTGGGTGGTTACCAGCCAATTTTTCATTCAAATTGTATAGATTTGGCTGGTGGTTTATTTTTTTAATGCTTAACCATCCTACTATTGCTGCACTTTAGTGGGAAGTTGCTACAGAGGTCAAAGCCAGTCAACTGCTTGTTTTGACTGTTGACCCAAATGTGCACACATTGACTGGTTTTTACTGTCATTTTGACCACCATGAACAATACCAGACAATGCTTTTACCAGTCAAAATTGGTCAACTCAATTTGACCTGTAAATGTACTTAATACACGTATTAGGTTTGACAGTGTTTGACTTTTAAGTGCACTAGATATACCTTGGCAAGTATATCAACATTTTGACTGATTTTGACCCTTGTTGTAGTAGGAGGGTTAGGCACCTTCTCAAAACTATTCCAGGATAACTTGCGCAGAGATTTAACCGCAGTTGATTTTTCAACGCTCAAAGTATCCCCAAGCAGTCCAAATATATTGCGAATAGGATTGCGGAGAAGTATTGAAACTCGACCAGGCAATTTGTTTACATGTACATGAAGACTAAACCGCAGACATTGAGACCGTTATCTACTGGAAGCCAGCGGGTGGTCCCTGCTTGGTGGATTTGCGGTTTGGTCACTGGCCCAGTGATCCCGGTTATTTATAGACGCGGTTGTGACAATGGTACATTTGACAACAGCTTTTCATACAATAATGATAATATTTGGTTGCAATAAAGATTTTGTGCTAAGCAGCTTTGCAGAATTGGCTTGGAAGTGGGTTAAGATGCGCACAATTTACAAAATTCTTCTGTTAACTTTCAAAGCACAAATGGGTCAAGCTCCATCTTATTTATCTGAACTTGTTCACCGTTATTCTCCTACTCGGACTTTAAGGTCATCTCAACAGGCATTGCTTGCTTCATCTACACGGGCTTCTACCAAATTTTATGGAGAAAGGTCTTTCTCTTACGCTGCACCAATGTTATGGAACAATCTACCCGTGCATATTCACCAATCTAGTTCTGTGAACCGTTTTAAATCTCTGTTAAAAACTCATTTGTTTGAATGTGCTTATTTGTAATCTTGTTCTCTCTCATTGTATTTTTCTATGCTTTTTTCCCCCCACGTATGCGCTTAGAGGCTTTGGCATTAGGCGCTTTACAAATGTCTATTATTATTATTATTATTATTATTAATAAAAGCCTTCTCCCTTAACCCTAACCCTGCCAGACGCAGCACAGTGCATCAGGTGGAAAAGTCTGGTGCACTTTGATGCATTCAGCTGTCAACACCAGTGCATAACCAGCCAAGTCTGAGGCTATTGAGAGCTGGTCCCATTGAACAATGCCAGAGTTGTATCCTGCTGCGTTTGGTGACCACAGACTCTGAGGCAGTTCGGCCTTGAGATTTGTGACCTGATGGATCTTGTTGCACTGGGCAGCCAAGTCACTTTGACAAACGATGCAATCTGATGCGTCTGGCAGGATTTCTAGCCAAAATACCCTGGAGGGAATAGGGTTAATACTCTGTGCGAAGTTGATGTACATGTAGTATCAAACATTCAGGAGCCATACATCCATAGATACCAAGTTTGATATGGGTTTTTTTGACTCACAACTCTCCATTTTTGTACAATGTGTGTAGCAAGCAAATTGATTTTTTTCTCTCTCTCTCTCTCTCTCTCTGCTCTTAGCGCGAGACATACCCTCGCCAAAGCTGGTTGCTCTACAGAAGGTTCTGGAGAGTGATTTCTTCACGGCGGTGCGAGAGGTTTACGAGCATGTTTACGAGACGGTGGACATACAGGGTGACCCAGAGATCAGAGCAAACGCAACGGCAAAGGTAAACCTCTTCTTCGTTGATGTACAGGGCTCAAATTCACATAGCTGCTGAGTAAATAACTTTTACTATTAACCCTCCTACAGTCGGCGCAATTTTTGAAACAACCCATTCAGGCCACTCCAAGCCATTAGCTGTTGCCAGTGGCCTCCTATGGTTACCCTTCTGTGCACTGTCACACCACTGAGATTGCAGGGTAAGGTGGTCTCCCATTGATACATTGCAGGCCATACTAATATGTTCAAACATTTACAGTGGCCTTGGGTGGCACACAGTTGATTTTGTAAGATTACTTGGAAAGGACAGCAGGCTTGTATGTACTAAAGGTTGGTGAAGAACAAATTGAAAATTTAGTGGATGGGAGTGGCCTCCATGTGTAGTAGGGTTAAGCAATATAAAAACAGTCAACCAGTCAAAACACACACAATCTGTATGAAAGTTTTGCCGGTAACCAACAACAACTGGCTTTTACACAGCTTTGATTGTAAATTGAAAGGTTTGTTGGAATAGAAGTATTCTTAGGGAGGAGGGCCAAAGTCATGGTACAGCCAAGCCTTTGAGAAGCCCAGCCAGGCCCAGGCTTTGCCCAGGCCTATGGGCCTATATAATCCCCTAGCTGAGCACAAAAGACCCTTGACTAATGATATCAAATAGCTCTTATTGTTAACGCAAATTTGACTGACACCTCAGCTGTCTTTTGTTCACAACTGCAGCCATTATAATGAGCTCTATTTGGCTGGGCTAGGCCCTCCAGAAGCCCAGGTTATGTTGATTGGCAGGTACTGTATTGTTGAAGGATAAGGACTTAAAAAAAAACAGATTAGGAGGCCAGGTAGCCTGGGCCTGGCCGGGCTTCTCAAAGGCTTGGCTGTACTGTACCACAACTTTGGCCCTCCTCCGTAAAATTGGACAGATTTCCATTTTCTGGTATGTTGTATTCTCATCCGCAGGCAACAGTAGCGGCCTTCGCAGCCAGCGAGGGCCACGCCCACCCGCGCGTCGTCGAACTCCCCAAGACAGACGAAGGGCTGGGCTTCAATGTGATGGGCGGCAGGGAGCAGAACTCGCCCATTTACATCTCGCGCATCATCCCAGGGGGCGTGGCCGACAGACACAGGGGACTCAAGAGAGGGGACCAGCTGCTGTCCGTCAATGGAATTGTAAGATCACGTCCGATATTAGACTGGTCCCCTGTCTATATCCTGTCAAGGATATAGACAGGCTCCAGGCGTACCACTCAAAGGATTTCATTGGATACGTTAACGCGTTGTGCTGAAGATCTGACGTCACGCGTCGAAGCTTGCGGGCGCTAGCTACCAACCAAGGTCAAAGCTCAGCATCGGGAAAAATATGGCAGCTGCACGGCCAGGATCTGGCGTAATTCACATGCCGCTTGCTCAGAGCATGACGTTAGATCATCAGGCTAATCCGATATATGATTCCAACATTTTGCTTTTGGGAAACACCCTGCTAGGTTCGAAATATATCGTGAAATAGAAACCTCGAGACGTTTAACTAAGGTTGTGCCGGGTATTCGACACCACTGAACAAGGTGGTCTACAGTGGGATACAAGTGTTTTCGTGTGCATGTATGTAATTGGAGATTTATTTACAGTGGTCTCCAGTGGCCTCGGAGTTTTACATACAAGATTACTTAAAAGGGTTAGTGTGGCTTATATGCACAAACGATATGTGTACAACATATTGGACATTTAGTGGTTGGGAGTGGCCTCCATGTGTAGCAGGGATAATTTTAAAAAAATAAATAAAAATTGTGACCGAATTAGTTTCCAGTTCAAAATCTTGTTGAAGTGTGAACTCTCTGAATACTCTCAAAAACTCTAAAATACCTTATCACAAAAAAAAAAAATAATAATGTTTTTAACTGTTCCAGTCCGTAGAAGGAGAACAACATGAAAAAGCCGTAGAGCTTCTCAAATCGGCCAAGGACCGGGTCAAGCTGGTGGTACGGTACACGCCCAAAGTCCTGGAGGAAATGGAGGCTCGATTTGACCGACAGAGGGCAGCACGTCGACATAACATTAATCAATTGAGTCCGGATAGGTCAGTCACGGAAAAGGATCTCCTTTTCAATTTCTCTGTCGTTTTGATGTTTGTTTTATTGTTTGTTTGCTCTGCAACCTCTTTCTCAAATGAAGGAATTCCTTTCAATTTTTTTTTTTTATTTTTTTTTTCGTTTTGAAGTTTTTTTTTTTTTTTTCAGAGCAACTTCTTTCTCAATGAAGAAACCCTTTTTCAAATTCTTTGTCATTTTTGAAATATTAGTTTTTGACTGTACTGCGTTTTTTTCAGAGCAACCCGTTTCTCAATAAAGTAACTCCTTTCAAATTCACCTGAAACCGCGGCTCTTTCCGTGAGTAAAATACATTGTATTACAAAGTAAAAATAACTGATAACAAACAACTTGGCAAATCTTCAGTGCTTAGAAACACGATACATTTGCAGTCGGCAAACCCATAGCTCTAGGTTTGCTGACTGAAAATTTATTCTGGACCAACCCTTGTTCTAGTACCTTTGATGCTTCATCTGCCGACTGAGGCTCTAAATGCTGACTGAGAAAAATTATTGGGGGATGTCACACACAACCCCCCACAGGCCCGGAGGCCCCCCCCTCCCCCCCTCTCCCCCCCCTCCCCCCCCTCCCCCCCTCCTTCGCTACGACGTTGGATCTTATGCGTGTTTGTCTGTGGTCTTTAGTAACATGTCTTGTATATCGTCGTCTGCCCGGAAGAAAGTCATAAGGCTCTATGACCTTCTTCTGGGCACACAAAGTACAACTTTGTACATGTATTACAGATTAGAAACACATGTGTGCATACATGTCATCTGCATACAATGGTAGTGGTCATTGTGCATGCTTTATTACTGAAGGATTTTGGAGGACTCGGGTTATGTGTATTAGCAAGTGGGCCTAGGGAGTTAGGGTTAAATATAAACTTATAAAAAATTTTAATAAACCAGAAATAAATTTAGTTTTTATTTCATTTTGTCGTTTGCAGTGTGTAATTAGAACCGGCGGTCTCATCATCAATCACCGTTTGTCATCTGGTTCCTACGTAAGCTTACACACTGCGATATTTTTAACATGTAGCTCAATAACTCGTGCTTGAAGTATGGCCGCTGTCTATAGAGGGCGCTATGGCTCGGCCGCAACCTAGAACATTAGACAGATGAGTATTGAACTATGGATTGACATCTGTGATTGAAAGCGCCGTCTGGGATCCGTGGCCATACTTCAAAAAGGAATATTTATAACATGTAAGTATAGTTGTAAAGGAATCATTGAAAATTATTTGATTTAATATCAGTATACGATGTGACCAAGCTGTCAGCTTGAGGGCGCTATATCCAAAGAGTTTTTGCGTTGCAGCTTGGTGCGAAGGTTAACATCATTGTTTTACGAAATGTTTTACGAAAAAGGCAGGTGCCGATGTAAAGCTAATCTTTGCACAAATGCAGGGGTCGAAATTAACATGAATTTTATGGTAGCCCACAGGACTATATAGTTATGTCAAAATTTTACTTGTCCTCATTTTTTAGTTGTCCGGAAAAAAGGTGAAAATGTGGAATCCGTATTTTGTACTTGCATACAAGTGTAGTTTAATTTTGTTATTAAATTTTTTTTTTACTAACCCATCGGACTACCCGAACCTGAGCAGCTTGTAGTCCCGCTGCTAAAACCACTAGCCTCGAACTAGTGTTAATTTTGACCCCTTGCAAATGATTCACAGAAGTAAGCACTTCGGCTTGAAATGAATAAAAAGCTGAAAATTTTCAGCAGACGCTTTTTGAAATGAAAGCTTAGAGTGTGCATCACCCCTTAACCCTAACTCCCTAGACAACAAAGGCAGTTGGAGGATTTTGAAGGATTTTGATTGTTCAGTAACAATGCTTAGGGAGTTAGGGCTAATGCCATCTAGTATTATGCTTGCTTTGATAGGGAGGAGGGCCAAAGTCTTGGTACAGCCAAGCCTTTGAGAAGCCTGGCCAGGCCGGGCCGGGCCCAGGCTACCTGGCCACCTAATCTGTCTTTTGTGAGTCCTAATCCTGTAGCAATACAGTAGACATAAAACACAATAAAGGGGGCCACTTTCCAACCGTCACGTTGGCAGTTTTTCTTATGGTTGTAATTTTTTTTTTTAATATCTGAAACCACCCAAAAAAATTTCAACATTTGAATAGACATGCATGCTTATCCTAAAGGTAATTTGAGTTGATTATTACTATTATTTTTTTAATTAGCCTAAAATTTCCATCAACAAATGGACGGAAAAGTGAGGTAACTTTTTCCGTCCAATTTTTATGGAAATTTGAGGGTAAAAAAATAAATAAAAAAATAAATAAATAAAATAAATCAACTCAAATTAGTTGTAGTATAAGCCTGCATGTCCATTCACATGTTGAAACACTTTTTGATCGGTTTCGGGTACTTAAAAATAAATAACAACCATTGGAAAAACTGCTAACGTGACGGATGCAAAGTGGCCCCCTTTATTGTGTTTTATGTCAGTACCTGCCAATCAACATAACCTGGGCTTCTGGAGGGCCTATAGCCCAGCCAAGTAGAGCTCATTATAATGGCTGTAGTAGTGTGAACAAAAGACAGCTGAGGTGTGTCAGTCAAGTCTGCATTAACAAATAAGAGATCTATTCATTCGTAAAGGGTCTTTTTGCGCTCAGCTAATAATAATAATAATAATACAGAAGATTTATAATGCGCACATATCCACCAAGAAGTGCTCAAAGCTAGAGGATTATATAGGCCCGGGCAAAGCCCGGGCCGGGCCAGGCTTCTCAAAGGCTTGGCTGTACCATGACTTTGGTGGTCCTCCCTAAAGTTGATGGCAACCAGGAATGTGTTCAAATCATGTTGTTAGTAGAAAACCACTTGTAAAGCAATCATTGTGATTTTGAAGCTTTGCAGGGTGGTTCGAATAAGAAAGAGTAATGTTACGGGGAACACCATGTGTAATAATCTCTTCTTGGGAAAAAGTGGTGTGGTTCGGAAAATTGCTGAGACAATGATCCTTCCTGTCAAAAACAGCATCCTAGCTAGTAGTTATAAAGCCTCCTACAATCAGTGCAATTTGTTGAAACAACCCATTCAGGCCACTCCAAGCTGTTGCAGTCGTTGCCAGTGGCCTCCTATGGTTTACCCTTCTGTGCACTGTCACACCACTGAGATTGCAGGGTAAAGTGGTCTCCCATTGATACATTGCAGGCCATACTAATATGTTCAAACAACCAGCTTACAACCAGCTGTAAACCTGACCATGTATTTTGACTGTAAACACACCTATACAAAACCACTAAAAGACTGTGGTTTGTAATGGCCTTCAGTGTGTGTTGAGTATGTAATCAGAGATGGTCTTATTTACAGTGGCCTTGGGTGGCACTGGGTTGATTTTGTAAGATTACTTGGAAAGGACAGCAGTGGCTTGTATGCTTTAAAGGTTGGTGAAGAACATATTGGAAATTTAGTGGCCTTCATGTAAAGTAGGGTAAAGCCACAGTATCAGCATCAGTGCAGCATCCTCTTGAAGGCGAAGAGAGCACACTGTTTGAAACGTCAAGAACTATTCTCACTATCGGTTTCTTTCCAGAACCACAGCCCCTTCTTCCTCGATGAGATTATTATACAGGGTGTTACACTTGAGAACAATTTGGTAAATTTAGATCGTCGGCATTCATGGATAATTGTTTCAAGCATTCTTGTTTCCTTTTTATATCGACCAATATTTATTATCGCATCGGAATAGAATAGACAGACATAAATGTGACCTGCTGCATCGAAATGAGGAATGTCCCCCAAATTTCACATTTTGAGATATGGATATCAACTTATTAACTCTTATATAGGTTTAACAATCAAAGACACTCAAAATTTGTATGTCACTCCCAACCCATTGACTTTGTGCAGTGCACTCAAATAAATGCAAGGACGTGTGGCTTTAGTAGGAGGTCAAACCAAAACCACTGGACTGTAACTTATGCAGTACATACACAGCTCTGTGTGACTCTGCATATAACTTGTAAGACATACACAAGTGTGTTTGACTTTGCCACTATCTCCAGCACTCTTATACACATGTGTGAACAATTGGCAATGCAACCAAAAATACTCAAGTGACTGTCTGTGGGTGCGGTGCTTACTGGGCCAAATTTCAGCCTGGGCATAGGAGGGTTAAAAGAGAATTAAATGGGCTTTCTGATGATGCCAAACATTCATTTTTGGTTCATTTCATTCCTGTGTTAGGATGTGATAAATTGATAATGTAATAATGCAGTCATGCACGTTTTGTGAACTTTGGAAGTCTGTGACACGGAAACATGTGTTGGGGGACATTCCTCATTTCGACGGAGCGGGTCACAAATACCAGAAGTCTAGTACCTACATGAAGCGTGCCACTCGTGTACTAACCTAGTCCACGGCCATAGTATTCCAAGAACAATGGATTTGGGCCAATCGTGACATTTTGTTCCACAAACTGACGTGCAAGGTCTCAAAAAGAAGCAGTCTGGGCGACTTACCCGGTGTATGAGAGAACTGTATCTCACACGCGTACCTAATAGCGTTTAGCGCGTTCTCCCCACAGCTGGATGGTTCGCCTGCATCTAGTTTAAGATTGCGGCTACTTCTAAGAACTAGCTTCACACGTCAAGCATCTAATCCCATGATGCCTTACGGTAGTACGGCATGGTAGCAAAACTCATAACCATAATAATAATAATAATAATAATAATAACAATAATGTGGACTTATATGGCGCACGTATCCACGAAACTGGTGCTCAAGGCGCATTACATTATTACCCCTGCTCATCAGGCACATAAATCATTCCTGAAACCATCTCAGCTCCCTGGGGAGTATACAGCTCAATTGCTGCCATTACAGCGCATATAGCGCTAATCAAACACAACAACCAACTCTGCCCTCACACGTACCCATTTACCCCTGGGTGGAGAGAAGCAATTATGGTATTGTCTTGCTCAAGGACACAAGCACCCCAGTCGCGGCTGGGATTCGAACCCCACATTCTGACGACTCGGCCATCAGAACACAAATCCGATGCACTAAACCGCTCGACCATGGCACTCCATGCTCCTTGTGCGTGCGTGCATTTGGAGTACAATGCCGTGATGTGGATTACAGCAGGCTGGCACACTTCATGTGGGTAATAGACGTCCAATAATACCAGCATAATGTTACGTCTAGAAGTAGGTATGCGATGACACCATGTAATGTATTTTGAGATTTTATGGGTGGACCCATCGACGCTGTGTTTCCCCTTCCCCCCCCCCCCTCACCGTCAAAGCCAACGTGTGTGTAAAAAGAAAAAAAATGGACAACAACCAACAAAAATTGCATCGTATTTATAAGTTGTGCATTTAGCATGCACATGTGGGCGATGGCTGTCGATGACAAATCTGATTGGTGAAGTAAAGCGATTTGGATGGACAGCTACAGCCCGAAAATCTGACGTCACGCTTTGAGGATCATGAAAGACACCAGGTACCGGCCTCTCAGTTTTGGGTGAGATTCTGGAGGGCCTAGCCCCAGCCAAGTAGAGCTCATTATAATGCCTGTAGTTGTGAACAAAAGACAGCTGAGGTGTCAGTCAAGTCTGTGTTAACAATAAGAGCTACTGTAAAACTGGTAATTTTCGCGCGAGTAATTTTTCGCGCTCAGCCACACTACCGACACATTCGCGGGTTGTTGCTTTCGCGCACGGTAAATATTTGACTTGTAGTACAATGCACACGATGTGGTTGACACGTATTTACCACTTCAAAAGGTGACATAATTATAGTGCCGAAGTCGTGCACCGGCGCTATGCACAATGCTTATATACATACATGTAGGTACGTCTTCATTACGGGGCCGGGGGTAGAGGTAAACAAAGAAAATATTAGTAACTTATCAATCCACCGGGCGGGTAATAAATTCGCGTGTTTTTAAATTCGCGCTGTCTAATCGTTACGCGAAAAGCGCGAAAATAAATGTTGCGCGAAAATTACCAGTTTTACAGTATTTGAGATCTATATTCATTAGTAAAGGGTCTTTTGTGCTCAGCTAAGGGATTATATAGGTCTGGGCAAAGCCTGGGCCTGGCTGGGCTACTCAAAGGCTTGGCTGTACCATGGCTTTGACCCTCTTCCCTAAAAAAAATAAAATGCAACACAAAAGTGACTGGGACAGTGTTTGGTAAATTTATTACATGCATGGTTATAAGGGGTTAGGGGGTGGAAGAGCGTTTGCTCCCCTTACTGGATCCGGTGAAGCAAACCGACATCTTAAGGAAGTATGTGTCATCGTAGGTACTTCAGTGGTACAGTATTGAGTATCTGTCAAGTTTAATTTAATGGATTATAGCAAGTCCCTTCATAATAAGTGTACATATTGTTCTTGTTACCATTCCGAGGATGTAGAGAATTGTTGGGGGGCGTCGGACAACAAGTCGTTTGTTCTTGAGGAGTCGGTGGAAGTTGTTAATCACAGGCCCCTTCCTCTCCAGGAGAACCCCACCTTCAGGAAACTTAAAGGGGGGCACTCTCGGTGCCAGTGTACACTCCATACCATATATGTATTTGGTTTGGAACTGGGGGTTGGGTATGGTGGTGGGGGGGGGGAAGGGGGGAAGGGGAAGGGGGAAGAGCGCCGAGTGCCGAGCGCCGAGCGCCCTCTTCTGTGAACAATATATTTAAAAGTATGATATAGGATTGGTAATTTGAAAATAACGATAATGGTCGAATTGTAACGTGATGGTGGAGTCAATCTTCCCTAGAAATAATTTTGCCTGATTATATAAAAGAAAAGTGAAATAATTTCCTGTTCAAATTAAGGACAGAGTACGATTCCACATGAGAATGGAACAACAAATCTGAAATTGTTTCTAAATTTTTCTTTTTAGCGATGTCTGATCTAGCAAGCAGGAAGTCCTGGGTTGAAATCCCACCCGAAATGCCTGTGGAGTTTGTTTGTTTTTTCCCCCCCCCGCAGACATACACTGTATTCAGTGCTTCATACCTCGTCGATATAGGCAAAGAATTTCATCAAAATGCCCATTGGTTTTGTACACACATGGTGATACCATTTGAACAGTGTTGGTAGCAAGCTTTACTACCATTCAGATCCATTCAAATGCATAGAGGGTCCATTGATTCACCACTTAGAAGTATCCAAACAAGGTTTTGTATTAGCTGTACTACCATTTGGAAAGATCCAAACAAGGTTTTGTATTAGCTGACCTACCATTCAAAACCATTTGGGGGAATCAATACTGTACACAGTTATTTCACCATTCAAAACCACAAAAGCGAATGGTTTCAAATGGTGGATCAACTTGTATGAAAACAGTACCAGAAGTAGGAGGGTTAATGTATATCTTGATTCAAAGAGAGTAAGCATACTCATAGAAACAGTTTTGGCAACATTACCAATGCTGTACCTTCCATTCAATGTATATCTTGATTCATAGAGAGTAAGCATACTCATAGAAACAGTTTTGCCAACATTACCAATGCTGTACCTTCCCTTCAATGTACATCTTGATTCAAAGAGAGTAAGCATACTCATAGAAACAGTTTGGCCAACATTACCAATGCTGTACCTTCCCTTCAATGTATATCTTGATTCAAAGAGAGTAAGCATACTCATAGAAACAGTTTTGCCAACATTACCAATGCTGTACCTTCCCTTTAATGTATATCTTGATTCATAGAGAGTAAGCATACTCATAGAAACAGTTTTGCCAACATTACCAATGCTGTACCTTCCCTTCAATGTACATCTTGATTCAAAGAGAGTAAGCATACTCATAGAAACAGTTTGGCCAACATTACCAATGCTGTACCTTCCCTTCAATGTATATCTTGATTCAAAGAGAGTGCATACTCATAGAAGCAGTTTGGCCAACATTACCAATGCTGTACCTTCCCTTCAATGTATATCTTGATTCAAAGAGAGTATGCATACTCATAGAAGCAGTTTGGCCAACATTACCAATGCTGTACCTTCCCTTCAATGTATATCATGATTCAAAGAGAGTAAGCATACTCATAGAAGCAGTTTTGCCAACATTACCAATGCTGTACCTTCCCTTCAATGTATATCTTGATTCAAAGAGAGTAAGCATACTCATAGAAGCAGTTTTGCCAACATTACCAATGCTGTACCTTCCCTTCAATGTATATCTTGATTCATAGAGAGTAAGCATACTCATAGAAACAGTTTTGGCAACATTACCAATGCTGTACCTTCCCTTCAATGTATATCTTGATTCATAGAGAGT
The DNA here is from genome assembly GCA_029582265.1 of Zoroaster sp. YZ-2022. NCBI lineage: Eukaryota > Metazoa > Echinodermata > Asteroidea > Forcipulatida > Zoroasteridae > Zoroaster > Zoroaster sp. YZ-2022. The sequence goes on from CM055823.1 coordinate 35,433,003, forward strand.
AAGCATACTCATAGAAACAGTTTTGGCAACATTACCAATGCTGTACCTTCCCTTCAATGTATATCTTGATTCAAAGAGAGTAAGCATACTCATAGAAACAGTTTTGGCAACATTACCAATGCTGTACCTTCCCTTCAATGTATATCTTGATTCATAGAGAGTAAGCATACTCATAGAAACAGTTTTGGCAACATTACCAATGCTGTACCTTCCCTTCAATGTATATCTTGATTCAAAGAGAGTAAGTATACTCATAGAAGCAGTTTTGCCAACATTACCAATGCTGTACCTTCCCTTCAATGTATATCTTGATTCATAGAGAGTAAGCATACTCATAGAAACAGTTTTGGCAACATTACCAATGCTGTACCTTCCCTTCAATGTATATCTTGATTCAAAGAGAGTAAGTATACTCATAGAAGCAGTTTTGCCAACATTACCAATGCTGTACCTTCCCTTCAATGTATATCTTGATTCATAGAGTAAGCATACTCATAGAAACAGTTTTGCAACATTACCAATGCTGTACCTTCCTTCAATGTATATCTTGATTCAAAGAGAGTAAGTATACTCATAGAAGCAGTTTTGCCAACATTACCAATGCTGTACCTTCCCTTCAATGTATATCTTGATTCATAGAGAGTAAGCATACTCATAGAAACAGTTTTGGCAACATTACCAATGCTGTACCTTCCCTTCAATGTATATCTTGATTCAAAGAGAGTAAGCATACTCATAGAAACAGTTTTGGCAACATTACCAATGCTGTACCTTCCCTTCAATGTATATCTTGATTCAAAGAGAGTAAGCATACTCATAGAAACAGTTTTGGCAACATTACCAATGCTGTACCTTCCCTTCAATGTATATCTTGATTCATAGAGAGTAAGCATACTCATAGAAACAGTTTTGGCAACATTACCAATGTTGTACCTTCCCTTCAATGTGTATCATGATTCAAAGAGAGTAAGCATACTCATAGAAGCAGTTTGGCCAACATTACCAATGCTGTACCTTCCCTTCAATGTATATCTTGATTCAAAGAGAGTAAGCACACTCATAGAAGCAGTTTGGCCAACATGACCAATGCTGTACCTTCCCTTCAATGTATATCTTGATTCAAAGAGAGTAAGCATACTCACAGAAACAGTTTGGCCAACATTACCAATGCTGTACCTTCCCTTCAATGTATATCTTGATTCAAAGAGAGTAAGCATACTCATAGAAACAGTTTTGGCAACATTACCAATGCTGTACCTTCCCTTCAATGTATATCTTGATTCAAAGAGAGTAAGCATACTCATAGAAAGCAGTTTTATCAATATTATCAATGCTGTACCTTCCCTTCAATGTATATCTTGATTCAAAGAGAGTAAGCATACTCATAGAAACAGTTTTGCCAACATTACCAATGTTGTACCTTCCCTTCAATGTATATCTTGATTCAAAGAGAGTAAGCATACTCATAGAAACAGTTTTGGCAACATTACCAATGCTGTACCTTCCCTTCAATGTATATCTTGATTCAAAGAGAGTAAGCATACTCATAGAAACAGTTTTGGCAACATTACCAATGCTGTACCTTCCCTTCAATGTATATCTTGATTCAAAGAGAGTAAGCATACTCATAGAAGCAGTTTTGCCAACATTACCAATGCTGTACCTTCCCTTCAATGTGTATCATGATTCAAAGAGAGTAAGCATACTCATAGAAGCAGTTTGGCCAACATTACCAATGCTGTACCTTCCCTTCAATGTATACCTTGATTCAAAGAGAGTAAGCGTACTCATAGAAGCAGTTTTGCAAACATGAAGGCTTGTGTTCATATCTGGGGGGAAGGTCACATAATGAACTTTGAGCTTTTGATTGAGTACCGGTTGGTAACCTGGCAACCATCTGAATAAGCATTGTGGAGACAGTAGGGGGCACTGTTTATAGTGATTGAACCCTTTTTGTATTTGTACAAGATTAACCTACTCGTATTGTTCTGTACAAATCTCACAAAGGCTTAACCCTAACCCTCCAGGGTATTTTGGCTAGAAACCCTGCCAGACGCAACAGATTGCATCGTTTGTCAAAGTGACTTGACTGCCCAGTGCAGCAAAATCCATCAGGTCACAAATCGCAAGGCCGAACTGCCTCAGAGTCTGTGGTCACCAAACGCAGCAGGATACAACTCTGGCATTGTTCAATGGGACCAGCTCTCAATAGCCTCAGACTTGGCTGCTTATGCACTGGTGTTGACAGCTGAATGCATCAAAGTGCACCAGACTTTTCCACCTGATGCACTTTGCTGCGTCTGGCAGGGTTAGGGTTAAGGAATAGGCTTATAGCTTATGGTAACCAATCAAATATTTAAACATCTGATTTATCCTTGGCACATTCACTGCATCAGCCATCTTAAATTATGTGATTTTTTTAAATTTGTTAATTGTAGTGTGACATTATAACCCATTGAATGTATGAGAATTAAGATACTAATATTATTAAAGAAAGTATACAGTATTAATTACTTCAGTGTAAATGAACAATTTCTCATAAATTTGGCATTTATTTCCAGTCCTGTCTTTAACTTTTTAATTTTCAAAAAAATTGTAAAACGTACTTGCCAGTGATGTGTATAACGTGTAGTAGAATGCATCTACACTGTATATTGAAATACCCACCCTCTTTTCTTTGACTGCCATGTTTTTTTAAATTTAAGCTTCCTGGAGAGACCATATTAGGCATTGTAAACAAAGCAATTACAATTTTGTTTCTTGTAAAAAAAACACGGTGGACCCTTTCAAAAATTCTGGATACACCGCAGGATACGTCCCTCGATATGTCCCTGGATACACCCCTAGATATGCCCCTGGATACGTCCCTGGATACGTCCCTGGATACTCCCCTGGATATACCCCTGGATACGCCCCTGGATACACCACTGGATACACCGCTGGATACTCCCCTGGATACTCCCCTGGATATGATTTGCACAGATCTAAAGGGGTCATTGTCACCCAGGGTTACTCCTCAATGGTACCCAGGCACTCGGGCACTCATAAACAGTACTCTGGAACATACATAGGATTGAGATTACCTGGGTACCATTAGTGAGTACACTAGGTAACAACGACCCCCTTCATCAGCGCTAATTGACATTCTGCAGAGATGGACGGCGTTTTCAAATAAAGAATACACTCGAGTGCCCCTTTAACATTTAGTAGATATTTATTATGACGGTACACTGTACCTTCTTACTATTAATGCAACTTGCATTGTACATTGTGCTGTTGAGTATACAGAAATGCTCGTCAACTTGTTAAAGTAGCAAGCTCAAATTTAACAATCCAATCACCAAATTACATTTACAGCTCTTTCATATTACATTTATTTATTTTTTACAAAAAAAAAACTACACCACAAAAGGACTCTCAGTAAAATTTGTTCCTTGAGATCATTATTAACCCTAACTCCCGAGGCCTATTTGCTTATGCATACATGTAACCTGAATCCTTCAAAATCCTTGAGTAGTAAAGCAAGCACATGACATGTATGCACACATGTGTTTCTAATCTGTGATACATGTACATGGCCAGGGACCCTCCCTGCATGCATGGAGCAATAAACAGTGTCCACTGACCTTGCAATCACTACAACAAACATGGATGTACATGTACCATAGAAAGGCAAGTATGCCTAATAACCTCAATCCTCCAAAATCCTTCACTTTAATAGCAAAGAGCATGTAGCATGTAACCTCAATCCTTCAAAATCCTTCACTTTAGTAAAGAGCATGTAGCATGCAACCTCAATCCTTCAAAATCCTTCACTTTAATAGCAAAGAGCATGTAGCATGTAACCTCAATCCTCCAAAATCCTTCACTTTAGCAAAGAGCATGTAGCATGTAACCTCAATCCATCAAAATCCTTCACTTTGGCAAAGAGGATTTTGGAGGATTTGGGAAGGTTAGGGTTAAAGGAACAGTATCGTCATGGTCAGAGCAGACTTCCAACAGGGCATGGAATCGCTGTCCTAGAATAAGAACACAGTGACTGAAATTTACTGGCTCATTTATGCAGCAGCAACGGTAATATGACCTTATCTAAGGGGTATTATTTTCAGTCACCGAATTTCGATCTAAATCTAATATTCCACGCCCTGTTGATCGTGACGATATTGCCCGTTTATAACTATTAGAAGTTGCTATTTTGTTCATATGCATCAAACATTAACATTACAACAAAATGGTGATTGACTATATAGAGTGCCCCTTTAACAGAACAGCCCTGACCTTTGAACTAGCATATACATTCCAGTGCAGGGATTGCTATATAGAATACGATAATGCAACAATTGGCTGGGACTCTGAGTGGGAAATTCCCCTTCAGTGTTTGCTAAGCCATTAGTAACAATCACTAGAGTCTGCTTCTGTATGCCTACGTATGTCCCTGAGGTACACAATACACTCTACTGCTAGTTTTTTTATGTATAACTTCAGCAATTTTATGTTTATATGTGTTTGAAATGTGAATAATGGCAAATTTATGAATAAAAATCCCATAATTTAATATCACCTTCCAGAGTTGACTACTCGAGTTGGTGATTTGACGTGAGTCTGTGTGTTCCTTCCTCCATGATTCACTGGTCTTTTTTTTTTTAATTGTGACTTAATACTTGAAAAACAAAAAAAATAGTGACTTGACTTGACTTGACAATTGACTTGTGACTTGACTTAACTTGCAAAGAAATGACTTGTGACTTGACTTGAAATGACTTGTGACTTGACTTGAAATGACTTGTGACTTGACTTGAAATGACTTGTGACTTGACTTTACTTGCAAAGAAATCACTAGTTGTGACTGACGTTTCTTATAAACAAAATGCATTGTAACTTTGACTTGGTTGTGGCTCTGACTTCTTTCCACACACTGGACAAAAATTTGGAAAACATGACATGAAGGATACCGTGATAACATCATATAACACCGGGTATATACATGTATATCCTCTGCATCTGGTTCTGATAAAGAACCGTTGATCTCAATATTTTAAAGGGACAATATCGTCAGGATCAACAGGGCATGGAATCTAAGGATTAGTTTTAGATTAACTCAGTGACTGAAAATAATACCCCACATATTGACGTTGCTGCTGCATGAATGAGCCAGTAATTTATTTTCAGTCACTGTGCAATTCATCTTAAACTAGGACACCGATTCCATGCCCTGTTTAAAGTCTGCTCTGATCGTGATGGTCGATACTGTCCCTTTAACCAGAGCTGCCAACTCTTCCGGATTCTGCGGAAGACTTAGCGTATTTGACGGTAATTTACTTACTTAAAATATATGCAAGGAGGCCTCTCCTTTTGGTGCCAAAAGGAGAGGCCTCCTTGCATATATTTTAAGTAAGTAAATTACCGTCAAATACGCGAAGTCTTCCACGGAATCCGGAAGAGTTGGCAGCTCTGCTTTAACCGGCATGCTTTAGAGTATGGTTTACAATGTCATAGTGTCTCTATAAGCCATTCCAGAGTTCAAATTCCATTCAGGAATGAACCCTAACCCCCCGAGGCACTCTGGCTAGGAACCTTCCTGAATTCTCCAAAATCCATCAGTGCACTTTTGGAAACACACCCGTATCTTCAAAATGCACCATGCATTTTCATTGATCTTTCATATTTGGCACTTACGGCCTGTACTTCTTGCCAGGTAGTAATTTTGCCCCATTTGAAGAGGTGAAAGTACCAGTTTCCAACAGTGTTGAATTTTTCCCAAAAAAGTGCCCCTTGGAGGATTTTGCAGGATTAAGGTACAACATTCGTTACTGCAAATCTCACGATATCTGTTGCCACCATGCACAGCCTTCAGTTTATAAATACGCCATGTTGTTCTTATCAGTATTTATGACTATCACTTCTCTAAATCTTTTTTGACAAACTTGTTATTAATCTCTATGTTACATATTACAGTGCAGGTTTATGTTCAACAATTAGGGTTATGTCTGTTTGGAGTTTTTCTAAAGTCACAACAAGTTTTCAGTAACCATTTTTGCTTCTCTGGGTACCTGTGAGGGCAGAGTTGGTTGTTGTGTTTGATTAGCCCATATGCGCCGTAATGGCAGCAATTGAGCTGTATACTCCCTAGGGAGCTGAGATGGTTTCAGGAATGATTTATGCACTTGATGAGCACTGGGGTAATAATGTACAGCGCTGTGATACCTCGTGTAAGAGCGCTTTAAAAATGCCTCCATTATTATTTTGTGCTGTTTACTTTTTTTCTTTCTTTTGTACATCACTTCAATTATCTGTATAAAAAGCGCTTTATTAACCCTAAGGGCAAAAACAAAGTATCGGGTTTCTGGTAATAGGTTGGCTTCAAAATCGGTGCAGTGATGCATTTTTATTTATTTTTTTTCGGTAATCTTTTTTTTTTAAGTGATACACGTTAACATGTATATATGCAGTTATTGAAACCAGACCATATTTCCCATACACAAAGTATGGTGGCTAAGCGAGGTCACACAAATCGGGTATTAAACATTCATACGCCTATGTGAAAAAGTCGTTTAAAACACAGTGCAGCAGAATTTCAATCGATTCAGCAATTTTGGCTCCAATTGGACATCGTTTCATAGCAACAAAAATAACCAACTAAAAATGCTGACGCTCGGGTCTGAGGTGGCACGCATACCAGAAACTGGAGACTTTGTTTTGAGCTCAGCCCCCCCCCCCCCCAGCTATTTTAGCTATTAACCCTCCTACTACTACAAGGGTCAAAATCAGTCAAAATTTTGATATACTTGCCAAGGTATATCCAGTGCACTTAAAAAGTCAAACACTGTCAAACCTTATGTGTAGTAAGTACATTCACAGGTCAAAATCAGTCGACCGTTTTTGACTGGTAAAAGCATTGTCTGGTATTGTTGAGGGTGGTCAAAATGACAGTAAAAACCAGTCAAAAATGTCCCTGTGTGCACATTTGGGTCAACAGTCAAAACAGGCCAGTTGACTGATTTTGACCAGTATAGCAACTTGTCACTATAATAGTGCAGCTATAGTAGGAGAGTTAAGAACTTTACTGAACCCACTGAAATTCAACACCGTGCAGTCACCGTGCACTATACTTATCAAATTGTTGTATGGACTTGGATGGAATTGGACACACGGCCGCATTCAAACAATCCCTGAATGGGCTGTACAATACCAAGTCCGCCCAAATACAACACAACCAGCTGTTGGAGTTTTGACGGGTTTGGGAAGGTTTTAATGCCGTTTTATAAAAATTATTATAATTATTATGTTATATAAATATTACAAGCTACATTATTTGATATTAGGAGTAGTATACATTTATTTGTAGTTTATTAATAAATTCCCAAGGCGGTTTAGACAAATCTGATTTGGACACGACGTAATCACGTGGGGGTGTATTAACGGATGGTAAAGACATGGCTTATCAAAATCAGAGCAGCGCATCTGCGCCAGCTGTTCACCAGCTGTTCTATTGTATTAGCCGGCGTGCGATGTGCATTTGAACCAATCAGAGTGACTGAAGGTTGTTGCATTACACGCTTGACTCATGTGTTTTGTGTGTCCCCAATACGTGAATTTCTGCCGGCTTAATATTCAAAACAAATAACAGTTTTTGTACATTTTGAAAACGAAATCAATACAGGCCGTCGGCTCAGTCCTCAACCCTAACCCCCTAGGTATGATCTGGCTAGGAACCTTCCTGAATCCTCCAAAATCCATCAGTGCACTTTTTGGAAACATGCCCTTATCTTCAGAATGCACCGTGCATTTTCGTTGATCTTTCATATTCAGCACTTGTGGACTGTAACTTCTTGCCCGGGGTAGTAATTTTGCCCCCATTTGAAGAGGTGAAAGTACCAGTTTCTGAAAGTGCTGAATTTTTCCCAAAAAAGTGCCCCTTGGAGGATTTTGATGGATTTGGGGGTGGTTAGGGTTAATGCCCATGACTATGCCCAAAACTGGTCATTAACCTGCAGTAACGACCGCAGGACAAACTTTTATTCCCTTATCAAACTGTTTCATAATAAAACCAGCAATTTCCATTTTTATTCAGTGCCCATCTGTTTTCATTGTAAAAAGGAAGTGTATAAACCTGTAAAATTACTTTCAAATGTGACCCGCTCCATCGAAATGAGGAATGTCCCCCAACACATGTTTCCGTGTAATGGACTTCCAAAGTTCACCAAACGTGCATGACTGCATTATCAATTTATCACATCCTAACACAGGAATGAAATGAACCAAAGAATGAATGTTTGGTATCATCAGAAAGCCCATTAAATTCTCTTTAAGTTGATATCCATATCTGAAAATGTGAAATTTGGGGGACATTCATCATTTCAATGAAGTGGGTCATGAATGAGTTATCTCACTAAATAATGACCACGGCATTGTTAAACTATGATTGTGATAGACAGCATTGACCTTTTCGCAAATACCAAAGTGCGCACGCGAAAGCCATTTGCATAACACATGCTGGTTTGGTTAACAACAAGATGGAGTGCCATGGTCGAGCGGTCTAGTGCATCGGATTTGTGTTCTGATGGCTGAGTCGTCAGAATGTGGGTTCGAATCCCAACCGCGACCATGGTGCTTGTGTCCTTGAGCAAGACACTTTTATACCATAATTGCTTCTCTCCACCCAGGGGTAAATGGGTACCTGTGAGGGCAGAGTTGGTTGTTGTGTTTGATTAGCCATATATGCGCCGAATGGCAGCAATTGAGCTGTATACTCCCCAGGGAGCTGAGATGGTTTCAGGAATGATTTATGAGCCTGGTGAGCAGGGGTAATAATGTAATGCACCTTGAGCACCAGTTTGGTGGATACGTGCACTATATAAGTCTACATTATTATTATTATTGTTATTATTAATAAGATACTGCAAAATTTAACCTTACATCCCAGATAGCATTGTCTATCAATGTTACAACCACACTGAATAACAGTTTAGCCATGTTTTTCTACCATTTTTATTTTTTTTGGTGTGTGTTCAGTGTAATAACGCAACTATGTTTGATTATAAACTACACAATATCGTATTGGGGGAAATGTGAACGGAGATCAGCGACTGGACCGAGATGCAATACGCCCGTATATTTGCAAAGTTGTCTATGGGAGATTATTGGAAAGAACCAGTTTTTTATGGGCCTAAATATAAAGCCAAAAAAAAAAGGATCCGGTTCCTGGCCTTTGGTCGGCTTCAAAAGCGGTGCGGTGACGCGTTTTTTTTTGTTTTGTTTTTTGGCCATCTTTTTTTTTTTGCCAACAGGGAAATACGTGATACATTGTATACGCAGAGACCAAATTTCCCATATACAAAGTACGGTGGCTAAGAGAGGCCTCACAAATCGGGCAAACGTTCATACCACTATGTGAAAAAGTGTAAAGCACGGCACGGCAGAATTCCAATCGATCCAGCAATTTTGGCCGCAATTGGACAAAAAAACAGAAAATTAATGTCTGAGGTGACGCTCGCGGAGACCAGAAACTGGAAGCTTTTTTTTTTGGCCTAAAGTAACTATGGCAACAAAATTGAGTTATATTCTCCACACCAAACGTTAAATATAATTGATAAAGCAAAAATTCAAATATATCTTTTACATGTACCTGTATCCTATGGGGTTACACGTATGTGTTTATAATGAACTCTGACCTAGGGTTAATGCACTTTGACCTTGACTATAATACTATCGTTCTTGATGTATGCTCCACTGGTCAGCATTTCGAGGGGTGCAAATTCCATGTAGCCGAAGCCCTTGTGGTTGCGGTTCGTTCTCGGGCGCAGGAAGGCGGCCAGTTCCGGTTTGGCTACGAGCGTCTCGCTAATCGGCTTCCGCTTGGACGTGTCGTCGTTCTGGTCCAGTATGGACAGAGTGATCGTGCCGTTGAACGGCCAGTCCAATATGTCGTCGAATTGCCCTTTCATGAAATGTACAAAGAGGGAGATGTGCTGACTGTGTCCGCTGCTCGGGGAGTTGAAGTTGACGCGGAGGCAAAGTTTGTAACCGTAGAAACCGGTGTGAAATCCCTGGCTGTGACGGACGCTCGTTTCGCCCTTTGCTGCTTCGTGTAGAAGCTCCGAGTATCCTTCTAGCCTCCAGTAAAATTCACCGCCGCATAATCTGCTTTCCAGCCTCGCAAATGAATCTGACAGTTCCTTAATTTTATGTTCCGTGCTGATTTGCCATGCGAGAATTTGTTGTTTTTGCATTGCTGCGCACTGCTCTTGAACTTTCATTTTCTCCTTCAACGAGCGGTGCTCGGCTTCCATCTTTTGGAAGCTTCGGGCGATGTCGCCCTCCTGCACAAGACTTTGAACGTCCTGCTCCAAGGAGGGGAATCTAGGGAGTTGCGCGCTCGGGTCACCGGTGGAATATCGGTGATTGGCTGCCGCGCTTCTGGGATCCATTGAGAATACTCTGCCCTCAGCAAGAGGAAAGTGATGATCTGTGGAGGCAAACCTATGCATCACAGGTTTCTCCTTGGTGCTCGGAACACTCATAGAGGACTTCAAATGGGTCCGCTTAAGCTTGTTGTGGTCTAGCGTCTTAGCGGCATGCTTCTCAATATCGCTGTCCTCGGGTCTTGCTGTCGGGAACAGCTGGGGTGCGGGGAATACCGACACGGGGCTCGACAGACCGGCAGCCGTGAATGCGGTGATGGGGTCGCTGGCAGTCGTTGGTTGGAGTTTAGTCGCATACGGCGGATACACCGAGTACTCGTGGTGTTCAAACATAGACAAGTCCAGTGCCTCGTGTTCTTGGTGTGTCGAGGAGCGTTTCTGTACGACGTGCATCTGTTCTAGTTGGGACGCCATCATCTCCATATGTAGTTCCATTGAGGCTGTCAAGTGGCTCGGCATAAGCTCCCGCTCCATCTACATTCAGAATAAAAAAAATCACAATCAACCAGCGATGCTTAATAGATTGGGGGGATTGGGACGATCAGAGCACACTGATCGAAACGTCGAGTTGTACCTCCAGTTCTTTTCAGAACTAATTACTACTCAATTGAGAATTTCACATGGTGTCACCGCAATTAGTCTTACTTATTGCAAAGTCTTACCTATTCTAGGACTTTCCTTAACTTTCACCTCTGCGGACCCGGGTTCGAATACCACTCTGACCCAAATTGAAATCGTCGTGTGCCCGGCTCTATGACCTTTTCCCAGGCACACAAAGTACAACCTATTTTTCCCCAGCAGAAGGTTGTAAGCCATAAAAATGGCTCCTTTGAAAAAAAAAAAGTAGGGCATAACTGTTAATATATATATTTGTTGCTAGAATTACTCCCAAAGACATGTTTTCTCCATTCCTGTGTGGAATTTAACTTTCCTACAATGACTTATAAATGGCAGAAAAATTACCAATGTTTCACACTCGGTTTTCTTGAAACACAATTTTGCACATTAGTTGCTTTTGACCTTTCGCCGGTCACACTTTTGTTTATACGTCCTTCTTCTGGGTACACGACGACATATGAATTGCCTGATTACATGGGTTTTTCGTAAAACATGTGGGCAATTCTCCATGGGAGAGAAAAAAAATTCAAAATTTTACATTAGCAATAGAGGAATATTTCATATTGATTCTAGACCAGAATTTCATAGGGAATCCAAGGGGTTAAAATTCGAAAAACTCATATGTTTTCTGGCAGAAATATGGATTTTTAGGTAGTAAATCTCAAAATGTGGAATTTTCGTTAAAATTTCAAATTTAATTCTCTTGGACACTGTGATTAGTAAAAGCCTTGTGGGAAAACAATTGTTTGTGTGTCTACATAGCCATTGTACCAAAGATTACTTTTGGACCTAAAAATATCAAAATTATTTTTTGTGTTCTCCAAAAATTTAAAAATAAAACATGAGAAAATCACACGTAATTCCGTTACCAAAATAATGCACAAAAGTAATTTATTGGGCAACGAAAATAAAAATAAAAATCCCAACATTGTTTTTTTTCTAAATATACCTCCCTATAAGTGTTATAAAAAAAATCACTTTCGGACATTTGCTTAGTACTTTAATATACGGCAATGCAATTACAGTAACAATGGTTACGGATTTGCACTGCACGTCTAGTGTTTTTCAAGAGGGGTGGGGGGGCACACAGAAAATGAGGTGGGGAGGCAGGTTTCCTTGGTGAGATTTCTCAGTTGAATATGTTACTGTGTCAAGTGGTTTTTATAACCCATTGTGGCTAGTATCATAAAAGTGGCTAGAGAACAGATTACATTGAAACATTGTTTTTTACATGAACAAATGCTACCGAAGACTACTCGGTGCTCACTACACTGAACATCGCACAAATGACTGGGTCAGAGACAGAATCTAGCATCATGGACAGAACTAGGTGACTTTGAGCCCTTGATAAACACAATCAGGAGGAGAAAACTGCAGTGGTCACGACAGGATCGCACAGCCTGGCAAAAAAACATTATGCAGGGCACCGTTGATGGAGGAAGAGCGATAGGCAGCAGGCCCAGGAAATGTTGGACGGACAATATAACACTATGAATAACTTTACCCTGAAAATGCCCTGAAAATCTGTTTTACCGTGAAATAAATAGTTCATGACAATTTCATGATGACACAACACTGTGAAATTGCCATGAAATACTCTTGGAATTCCTTCGTCGTGAAAACGCTATGAAAATGCCATGAACTTCTTGTGGCAGTTTAGGGGCAGCTCATTTATTCTCAAGAGCACCGTGAATTTGCCGTGAAATCACCGTGGACATTATTGCCAATATCCGAGAGGAAGCGACACTGTGAAATTGCAGTGAAATTAATGGTGAACTGTTATTTCAAGGCAAAACGGATTTTCAGGGTATTTTCAAGGTGAAGTTGTTTATAGTGTAAAGGAGTGGACTGGATTGAAGACAGAACGGCTGATGAGGGAGGAGGTTGGAGATCGAGGGGGGGGGGGGAACCACTACGTATGCGTCAATTTGAAATGCTAGCGTGGCCCACATTTTTGGTGCACACGTGCATAAAAAATGACGGACTGCTGTGAAGTTGTCGATCAGTGAACCCGGCAGTCCGTTGTCGTTTATGAGTGTGCGCACCAAAAATGTGGGCCGCGCTAGCATTTCAAATTGATGCATGCGTAGTGGTTTCCCTTGTTTTCGGGGGGGGGGGATTCTACGAAGTTCCCAAGACTGTGTTTGATAGCGGTTCATGTGTGTGTGGTAGCGGTTCGTGATTGTAGCGTTCGTGTAGCGCCGTCAGATCGTGTATCAAAAACATACAAACACGGTTTTGAACCAAGACTCACTTTACCCTGAAAATGCCCTGAAAATCTGTTTTACCGTGAAATAAATAGTTCACAGCAATTTCATGACGACACAACACCGTGAAAATGCCATTCCAAGTACTCTTGGAATCTCTTCACAGTGAAAATGCCATGAACTTCTTTGTGGCAGTTTTGGGGCAGCTCATTAATTCTCAAGATCGCCGTGAATTTGCCCTGAAATCACTATGAACATTATTGCCAATATCTGAGAGGAAGAGCCACTATGAAATTGCCATGAAATCATGGTGAACTATTATTTCACGGCAAAACGGATTTTCAGGGCATTTTTAGGGTAAAGTTATTCATAGTGGCTATGCCACTGTTTTCAACGCTGACTTACTCTTTCAGTGCAGCCTATGGCATGGAATCGACACAACACCACCATCTTCGGGCAAATGTTCTTGAGGTGTACCATGACTTTTTCCCGCAGCATCTCCTCCTCACAGTAGTCGCACAAGATGGTCACCTTTGAGCACGTGTCAAGATGTACCTGAAGAATACCGTGAAAGAAAATCATCCATTAGCCAAAAAATGGTATTTTTTTATATTTTTACCATAATTTGTTTTTTTATTTTATTTTATTTTATTACATTTTACACTGGCAATCAGATTACATCAATTAAATATAAAACCAAACCCTAAAAAACCAAAAATACACAAAAATTCATGTTAAACAAAGCCAGTGAGTGGTAAGATAGAACAGGTGACCAGCACCTCTACAAGGCCATCCTACCACAAGAAACCCACTATTAAAACATTATATACCTCATTACACCCCCCATCCCCCGCCCCCGTTACACCACTGGAGGGCCGCTGAAGCAAGTTAAGACGGAAAAGACAACATTAAGCAACAAATTAATTACGCCGACAGAGAGAGCAATGGCAAAAAGACATCCATGTACAAATATTATCTACCGAAAAACTGGAAGCAAATTTTGTTCTATAAAACTGAGACACTTGAGATTTAAACGACGACAGAGAAGTGGCAGATCTTGCTGCCAAAGGAAGTTGATTTCAGATTGGAACAATCCGCTGAAAATAAAAAGAATTATGTGATTCCGTTTTAAACCTACATGTAGGAACAGTTAACATATAAGGATCTAGTGGTAGGACGGCCTTGAGTTACATTAAAACTAACATAACGATCAATATCAAAATGTTTTTTTGATAATCTGGTAATCTCCTCATAAAAACCTTGGAGTTATTTTTGACAGTACTATGAGTATGTCTAACCATGTATCTTCAATATGCAAAACCATTAACTTTCATTTAAGAAATCTGCCGCAAGTTCGTATCTTTATTGATGAAATCACTTGTCATCATGCAGTCCGTGCTCTGGTCACAGCACGTTTGGACTATGCAAATTCACTTCTCCAAGGATCCTCTAGCAAAGAGATCAAACATCTTCAACGGCTTCAAAATCGTGCTGCAAAATTAATTTTCATGGCTAAAAAGTATGACCATGTTCTCCCCTCTCCTACGACAGCTTCACTGGCTTCCCATTCGAGACCGGATTGATTTCAAAACATTGACTATTGCCTATAAATGTGTTACTGACTCTGCGCCATCCTATCTCTGTGAGCTTATTACACCATACCAACCTAACCACAGTGGACTCCGTTCAAATTCTGATTCCCGGATCTTGAAAAGCCAACTACACATTTAACTGCGGCTAACAAGGGTTTCTATACTGCTGCACCCAGCATTTGGAATGAACTACCATCTGGTATCCGTCATGCTTCTTCATTGAGTCAATTTAAAACATCTCTCAAGACTCATATAGGCAGTGTCGTGGCCGAGCGGTCTAGCGCACCGATCTCAAGTTCTGGTGTTGTCAGCAGCAGGGTGTGGGTTCGAGCACCGGTCGTGACACTTGTGTCCTTGAGCAAGGTACTTAACCATAATTGCTTCGTCCTTCGGATGGGACGTAAAGCCGTAGGTCCCGTGTGTTGTGTAATGCACGTAAAAGAACCCAGGATACTTATCGTGAAAGTGTTTCTGGTTTAGCGCCTCGGAATAGGCAACTAGATTGATGGCGCTTTACAAAAAAATGCAGATTGGAGGCACTGTGTATTTTTAAAAATTGCATTTGCATCTCACTGTAAAGCGCTGTGATACCGTTTGTGTAAGAGCGCTATGTAAATGCCTTCATTGTATTGTATTGTATTGTAATTGACAAAGATGTAAAACAAGACAACCTTTTCACAAAAACAGTTTTTTTAAATATTTTTACCATAATTTTTTATTTTTTTTTGATAATCTGGTAACTGACAAAGTTGTAAAACATACCTGCCTGAGATCAAATGCAATCAGAACATTGCAGAAGTCGCAATGCGTGGGTCGTTTCAAGCAGTTGTGCCTGCAGTGTTCTTCGATGGACCTGCGTTGCACCAGCTCGCTGCAGTGGTTCGGGCATGGCTGGAGCCCAAATGGACACATTTCCTGGTGAGCCTATATATAGTTTGTTTTTTTGTTTGTTTTTTTTTGGGGGGGGGAGAGAAGGGGGAGAGGTTGGGGAGAGGTTAGATAGGATTGTGGGAAAGAAAGTGATATATCGATTGATAAAATTCTTACGTTGGGTGATAAATTGATTTAATTTTGCCCTTAACTGCATTTTTTTAATTTTTTATATATATAAAAGCAACTGTGAACAATAGCCACATCAGTAAATGACTAAAGAGGTCATCTGATAGGCCAATCAAATGGTTCACTGCAGACCAGAGTGAAAAAAAAGAGAGAGAAAAAAAGAAAAAAAAAGAAGAAAAAAAGTGCTCAGTGCTTTCAGAGGAGGGGGTACCGGGGTGTATTTTGTTTGTTTGTTTGGGTTTTTTGTTGTTGATAAATGGTAATTTGTGTTTTTTTCACCACTAATTTCACTGAAATGACAGCACCTGATACAAAAATACTTCAAGAGACGTTTGATACCATAATCAACTTTACACCAAGTAAGTTTCATTTGTGGTTTTTTCCCCACTAATTTCACTGAAACAATAGCACCTGAAACAGAATTTTTTTTTTTGGTTCTAAGGCTGTACCGGGTAACCGGGTACCCAGATACCTGACCAAAACGGTCATTAACCCGGTTCAACTTTTCAGTTCCAATTACCCGTAAACGACTTTTTAAAAATAATTCCGACTGAACATTTATGCCGCACAAATGGAACTCCTGAATTTTTGTTGATAACAAAATGATGAAAACTCGGATGGAGGGTTTTAAGAAGTAACATTTGCCGACAGAATTATTGCAGGTTTTTGATTGATGGATCTACATGTGGTTTGTTTTGAGTTGACTGCCATCTTGCCAGTATCACGAGTTTGTTATTTGTGGATATTGTTCGCAGTTATTGGATTAGTGCGAGTGTGGGATGCATAATTTATTTTTGTATGTGTGTGGGGAATGGGGATGCTACGAGTCGTTTTTAATATAGAGGCGGGAAATTATTACAGTATGTCCACATTTATTGTGACTGTAATAAAACAAGATAAACATGTGTTCGTATTGGTCCTTTAGGCAGTTGCCCAGGGGCCTCCACAACCAGGGGCCTCCACAACCAGGGGCCTCCACAACCAGGGGCCTCCACAACCAGGGGCCTCCACATATTATTTCATGAAAAAAAGAAATTGTAAGGAAAAATGTAGGCTGACCTGAACTGTAGGCTGGTCTGTAAATATATGTACTGTACTATATTCTTGTGATGATTTGATCATGATTGACCTGCTTGCTTGCTTATTCAGATTCTTTCTACTTGAAAAAAATTTACTTTATGGATGACTGTAACTATGTCTTGTGACTCTTGTCACCTTTTAGTTTTTAGTATTCTAAGGTAGGGTGGGCCTCCACTACTGAAGGTTGCCCAGGGGCCTCCACATGTCTAGGAGTATTCATGTGTTTTTTACAAAATTGTTGACGAGTATCCGGGTATCCGAAGATTTACAATTTCGGGTATCCGATTCCCGAAACAACCGAAAACGCACAGCCTTAGTTTGTTTGCTGATCTTGTAACCTCGTTGTGTGTTTGTTTGTTTGTTGACATTTTATTTGGGGAAGTATTTATTGTAAGCTTGAGTTGATTTATTTGCTGGCTTTGTTTGTTGTTTATAAAGTTTGTTTGTTTGTTTGTTTGTTGGGGTGCATGCTTGTTTGTTCATTTGCCCTATTTTTGTAGTTGGTCCATTATTATGTCTGCCTGTTTGTTTGACCCTCCTACTATATAGCTGTACTTTAGTGGCAAGTAGCTATACAGGTCAAAATCAGTCAACTGCCTTAGTTTGACTGTTGACCCAAATGTGCACACAGGGGCATTTGTGACTGGTTTTGACTGTCATTTTGACCACCCTGAACAATACCCGAACAATGCTTTTACCAGTCAAAAACAGTTGACTCATTTTGACCTGTAAAATGTACTTACTACACGTAAGGTTTGACAGTGTTCGAATTCTAAGTGCACTCGATATACCTTGGCAAGTATATCAACATTTTGACTGATTTTGACCCTTGTAGTAGGAGGAGGGTTACACGTAAGGTTTGACTGTGTTCAACTTTTAAGTGCACTAGATATACCTTGGCAAGTATATCAACATTTTGACTGATTTTGACCCTTGCAGTCACAGAAGGGTTAATCGCCTTGTTTTTATGCCCTGTTTTCTTGTTTAGTTCCTCACCTCCATGTTGCGAAGTTCAATAATATCTTCACAGTCTGTGTGCGGACAGTGGGCCATCAGATCCATGATTTCTCGTCTGACGCAAAGGTCTGGAAACATCTGTAACACAACCAAAAAAAATATGATACATTCCATGGATATTCTCATGTCTCTCGTACTCATGATAAAGTACTCCTACTCCTACTCGTACTCATGAAAAAATACTTATACTCATACTCGTACTCGTACTCATGAAAAAATACTTATATTGGTGAACAGGTACTCATATTCGTATTTGTACTCGTACTCATGAAAAAATACTTATACTCTTGAACAAGTACTCGTATTCGTACTCGTACTCATGAAAAAATACTTATACTCATACTCGTACTCGTATTCGTACTCATACTCGTACTCGTACTCATGAAAAAATACTTATTCATGAACAAGTACTCATACTCGTATTTGTACTCGTACTCATGAAAAAATACTTATACTCTTGAACAAGTACTCGTATTCGTACTCATGAAAAAATACTTATACTCATACTCGTACTCGTATTCGTACTCATACTCGTACTCATGAAAAAATACTTATTCATGAACAAGTACTCGTACTCGTACTCGTACTCGTACTCATGAAAAAAATACTTATTTATGAACAAGTACTCATACTCGTATTTGTACTCGTACTCATGAAAAAATACTTATCTCTTGAACAAGTACTCGTACTCGTACTCATACTCGTACTCGTACTCATGAAAAAATACTTATACTCATACTCGTACTCGTACTCATGAAAAAATACTTATATTGGTGAACAGGTACTCATATTCGTATTTGTACTCGTACTCATGAAAAAATACTTATACTCTTGAACAAGTACTCGTATTCGTACTCGTACTCATGAAAAAATACTTACACTCACCAGACTGCATTAACTCGCATCAGATTCGCACTCATACTGCACTGCACTCATGAAAAAATACTTATTCATGAACAAGTACTCATACCGTATTTGTACCGCATCATGAAAAAATACTTATACTCTTGAACAAGCACTGATTGACTCATGAAAAAATACTTATACTCATACCGTGCATCATTGACTCATACCGCATCGACTCATGAAAAATACTTATTCATGAACAAGTACTGCACTGCATCTGCACTGCACTCATGAAAAAAATACTTATTTATGAACAAGTACTCATACTCGTATTTGTACTCGTACTCATGAAAAAATACTTATCTCTTGAACAAGTACTCGTACTCGTACTCATACTCGTACTCGTACTCATGAAAAAATACTTATTCATGAACAAGTACTCATACTCGTATTTGTACTCGTACTCATGAAAAAATACTTATACTCTTGAACAAGTATTCATACTCGTACTCATCAGGCGCGGATCCAGGGGGGGGGGGGCCGCGGGGGCACGTGCCCCCCGGGTAAATTGAGTAAAAAAAGAAAAAAAGAAAGAAACAAAAGGAAACAAAAAAGAAAGAAAAAAGAGGGGGAGGTCAGAGAAAAGGAGGAGTAGCCTAAAAAAATACCGGCAACAATATTAAACATCTGGGCCGATATTCATAAAAGCTTGCTAAGCCTATAGTTGGCAACTAAAGTGGCCCCTAGTTGACAGCTAAGCCTAGTTGGAAGCTAAGTGATATTCATAAAACTTTGCTAAGCTTAGGTGGTTGCTAAGTTGGCTGCTAACACTAGAGTTGATCTGGGGTGTCTCTAAGTCACCAGTTCGCAACTAAATCATTTGTGGGTTACACATCGAGCAGCGAACATGGCGAGACGTATACTTGAGCTTGCACAACTAAACCGTGCAATGCGCAGAGAACGTGTTTTCAGAGACAGACGAAACCCCATTGACATCTTTAATGATGACGAATTGGTGAAAAGGTACAGATTTTCACGTGCAGGGATTCTCTTCATCCTATTGAAATGCAAATTGCCATTCTCCCATTTTGTGGTTTCGCGAACTGCCTAACATCCTAGCTGCCTGCTAGAAATATCTATCTGGCAACTAGCTGGCAACATTCTTAGCAAGGTTTTATGAATACAAAATTAGTTGGTAACCGCGGAGCAGGAAACTACGGATTTAGCAGGCTGCTAAGGCCTAGTTGGCTGCTAAGTTTAATAGCAGGCTTTTATGAATATCGGCCCTGCTGTGTCTACTTTTGGCATAAAATAAATACTGAAAAAATGCAACAAGAAAAAAAGGTTATCAATCATGCCATGGAACTGAAACCCTCTTTTGAGAGAAAACTGAAGTATTTCCCGGAGCTCGGGGATTTCAACTCTCTCCATCTCAATATCTAATCCTCTTGGGGGAGTTTATTACCGGTTAAATGGCTACAGCCAGCAGGAAACAATTGATCACTTGACTGAATGATTTGCCAGTTTTGCCAAAATCCTTTTTGAGTGGCCTAAACGCACACATTCTTTTCAATTAATAAAATATCCAGTGCCATCATGTCCAGTAATGAAACCATGTATTATATTTTTGATCGTTGAAATTGGTGCCACAAACAAATAGACCTTGGCTTTTAAAAGAGAAAATCGTCTCATCATGATAGAGTTGTATTTGTACCCAAAAACCAAGCAGTGCTCCCATATCAAAGATGTGGTCTAACCACCAGTGTGAAGTATAATTTCTCTTCGACGGACTTTCAGGCCAGTCTCGGTTAGCCCTTCTTGAGCAATCTTCTGAGGAACTGATTGACTTATTTTAGTCAACCCATTCTTGAAGACAATTTTCCTCCACGAATTTAGTTAATGGAGATGACTTCATAAAGTTTAACACAGCCTCATTATGGCAATTAATTGATTGCAGGTTCTTTTATATTATATTTGATTTTCCACAGAAGCTTCGGTGATAAAAATATCCAAGGATGTGTCTCATAAAAGGTTGATAAAAAAGGATTAAAAATTAAGGGTGCAGAGTAAAAAATAAAGCCACATTCCAAGGTGAACAGCGCCTTCAGTTTGGTGTACTGTCATTATTGAGAAAAGTGGATTTTTTGTATCAATTTCCAATGATGATTATAATGACTTTTTTCAAATACTTCCCAAAATTAGTTAGTCTACATTTCGTTTAAATCGGTAGTCTGTGATCGGGTGCAAAGCAAGCTAGTCTGGTTTCTTGACCCGATTCCTCCACGTCTATAAATTGTTCCGTTTCGTCTGAAGAAGGGTCGGGGTACCGTGTGGAAATTACAATCGCCGATGTCAATTTACTGTCGGATTCTACGCCAGTACGCGTAGGCCTGCGAAGTACGATGAGTCTTGCAGCTGATCTGCCGATGGTTTTAACACAGGGCAAGGAACAATATATATATATATATATATATATATATATATATAATTCCCTTTTCATCCATAGGGCGACTGCTCATAGAAACGTGCACAAAATTCCCTCTTACCTTTCCCTTTTTTTATATATCCTCCAACCGTCCAAAACTCTGGAAATAAGATGTTTACACTAATTAGAGGCTAAGGAAGCGAAGATTTTTAGACTTTATGACAAAATTATGACTTTAAAGGGTAGCTGAGCGTTAAGGCGACCGGCAACGGTCGCCTTAACGCAGAGAAATAGCAATTTCTAAAGAATCGGTCGCCCTATCACTGAAAAAGTAAACATATATATATATATATATATATATATATGGTCAGTTTCTCCATATAAATCTACTTTGTGTACAACCACATAAAAGGCTTGTGTCCCGTTTGTGTGATCCCCGCTACTTCCGTTACCCGGGTTGTTTGCATATGACCGGGGCTTGATCCCTGGCTACTCGGCAGATATGGTTTGGCCTCTGACCTGGCCCCATAGAGCAATAGATAATTGGCATAAGTGGACCGCCCACCAACATAGGGGCTGGTTAGCTCAGTTGGTAGAGCGCTCGGCCTGGTATTCGAGAGGTCATGGGTTCGAGTCCGCATCAGCCAAATTTTCTTTGTCATGAACTGCTATATATATATATATATATATACTGTATATATATATATATATATATATATATATATATATATATATATATATATATATATATATATATATATATTCTCCATATAATCTTGAAAACTTTGCAAAAAAGTCAGGTGAAACTGGCCAGGAATCGCCTCAGATTGCACCACAGAGCATCCAGAATCCAAAATTTTTCGCCCTTAAGCGGGCCCCAGACCCCACGTAAGGGCCAAGGCTTCAGTCAAGGCCGCATTTGTCCGTGTTGGGTGTGCCCCCCATCTAAAAAATTCCTGGATCCGCGCCTGCTCATACTCGTACTCGTACTCATGAAAAAATACTTATTCATGAACAAGTACTCATACTCATATTTGTACTCGTACTCATGAAAAAATACTTGTACTCATACTCGTACTCATACTCATACTCAATGCTGCTATTTGTCACAGATGTAGTACTCATACTGGAGTTCATTATTCTGTATTCGTATTCCTACTCATGTAAATGTACTCTTGTTTGTACTCAGTGGTGGAGGGGGGGTGGGGGGCCAAACATTTTTTGGGGTTAAATTTTTACCAAAACAAAACTCAAATGAACCAACAAATTACAAAAATACCAACAAGTTTGTGCGTTTACCGACTTTTTCAACAAGTGTGGGGAGGGGGAGGCTGCCCCCGTCCGGATCCCCCCTTTGGCTACGCCACTGCTTATACTCACAGAAATGTTTTGCCATGTCTGCCTACTCGTACTCATTTAAATGTAGTCATATACTCATGAAAAACTACTTGTACTCATACTCATGAGAAAGTATTTGTACTCATAGGTAAAAACTTGTAGCTTTGCATGGTGAACACGATCAGAGCATACTGATCGAAACGTCGAGTTGTAACCTCCAGTTCTTTTCAGAACTAATTACTACTCAATAGAGAATTTCACATGGTGTCACCGCAATTAGTCTTACTTACTTGTACTCATACTCAAGTATTTGTAAGCCTACTCATGAAAAATACTCATATTGATCGTACTTCTGAATGAGTACTTGTACCCGTACCCTTACTCGTGAAACACCAAGATAACAAATATTTTGGTTAAACTATGAACATGACAAGTAAGACTAATGCGGTGACACCATGTGAAATGCTCAATTGAGTAGTAATTAGTTCTGAAAAGAACTGGAGGTACAACTCGACGTTTCGATCAGTATGCTCTGATCGTCCTCAGAGCATACTGATCGAAACGTCGAGTTGTACCTCCAGTTCTTTTCAGAACTAATTACTACTCAATTGAGCATTTCACATGGTGTCACCGCAATTAGTGTTACTTATCTTCCTCACCATGCAAAGCTACAAGTTTTACCTATGAACATGACCATTGGCTCCCGTTTGCACTGCAACCAACCACAACATGTATGACCGACCACTTTTAGCAAACATTTTATGTGGACCTATAATGTTACATGTGTTTTGGATGAAACCACATCAATGACATGACTTTTTGTTTCAATGGTTAATGACTAATTTAATACAATCATTTCCTGCATTTTGTAAACTCTTGTAATTAATTACTGATTCTTCCTCTTAATGGCTGTTTCTTTTTATGGTAACATGTAGATCCTGTTGACACCAAGATGCTAAATAGCTTAAAAAGCTTTTCCTGGAAATATAAGTTTCATGTAGTGCCATGGTCGAGCGGTTTGGTGCATCGGATTTGTACGTGTTCTGATTGCTGAGTCGTCAGAATGTGGGTTCGATCGAATCCCAACCGCGACCATGGTGCTTATGTCCTCGAGCAAGACACTTTACCATAATTGCTTCTCTCCACCCAGGGGTAAATGCGTACCTGTGAGGGCAGAGTTGGTTGTTGTGTTTGATTAGCCCTATGTGCATGCTGTAATGGCAGCAATTGAGCTGTAAACTCCCCAGGGAGCTGAGATGGTTTCAGGAATGATTTATGAGCCTGATGAGCAGGGGTAATAATATAATGCGCCTTGAGCACCAGTTTGGTGGATACGTGCGCCATACAAGTCCACATTATTATTATTATTATTATGTATCTGGACGAAAACCTATGTATTTCACCCGCACATTTCACTGTTAAAACCAGCATACACTTTTGGTGAAATATCTGTCCATACATGTTAGGAATAACCCTGTGAACGTTTCAGCTTATTTCACGGTGTCACGAACAAGAAAAAATATATAAAATGTATTGAGATTTTTCACTGAAATGATAGCTGAGACAGAAATATTTCAAGGGAGGTTTGATACTTTATACAAAGTAATTTATACCAAATCTGTGGTCATTTCTAGATTTTTTTCCTCACTAATTTCACTGAAATAATAGCACCTGAAACAGAAACACTTCAAGGGACGTTTGATACCCTCATCAAATTTTTACCAAGTGAGTTTCATGCAAATCTATGGTTATTTGTAGGTTTTTTTCACCACTGATTTCACTGAAATGATAGCACTTGAAACAGAAATACTTCAAGGGACATTTGATACTCTCATCAAATTTTCACCGAGTTTCATGCAAATCTATGGTTATTTGTAGGTTTTTTTCACCACTGATTTCACTGAAATAATAGCACCTGAAACAGAAATACTTCAAGGGACGTTTGAAACCCTCATCAAATTTTCACCAAGTGAGTTTCATGCAAATCTGTGGTTATTTGTAGGTTTTTTTCACCACTGATTTCACTGAAATGATAGCACTTGAACAGATATACTTCAAGGGACGTTTGAAACCCTCATCAAATTTTCACCAAGTGAGTTTCATGCAAATCTGTGGTCATTTCTAGATTTTTTTCCTCACTAATTTCACTGAAATAATAGCACCTGAAACAGATATACATGTACTTCAAGGGACGTTTGAAACCCTCATCAAATTTTGACCAAGAGAGTTTCATGCAAATCTATGGTTATTTGTGTTTTTTTCACCACTGATTTCACTGAAATAATAGCACCTGAAACAGATATACTTCAAGGGACGTTTGAAACCCTCATCAAATTTTCACCAAGTGAGTTTCATGCAAATCTGTGGTCATTTGTGGATTTTTTTCACCACTGATTTCACTGAAATGATAGCACTTGAAACAGAAATACTTCAAGAGACATTTGAAACCTTCATCAAATTTTCACCAAGTGAGTTTCATGAAAATCTGTGGTCATTTGTGGATTTTTTTCACCACTGATTTCACTGAAATGGTAGCACTTGAAACAGAAATACTTTGATAGCATAATTTTTTTTTTTTTTTTTTTTTTTTTAGATTGCCAATAGTTTTTTTTTTATAGCTCTGTGAAATAATTCCTCTCTCGAGGTGACAGATCTGACCCACTTCCCGCCTGCACATAACCACAGGTACAGGCTAGTACACAGCCATTGAACCGGATACATGGATTTTCCCAATGCCAAAGGGTTCACTTTGCAATCAGTATCTGATAACAATTCAACGGGGATTTCCCCTTTGCAATGGGGACAACCCCAAAAAGAAGAATTGAATATTTACAAGAGTAGGGTATATAGCTTATGTCACAAACCATAAGTGGGATACCAATGCATTGTACAGGTTTTTATGTCCGAACGAAGGGGATTTGTAGGGGAATTTATTGTATTGAAGCTTGTACCAGATAAAAAAACAAACTCATTTTGAGACTCCCCATTGAGCAGAAAACTTTCCAAGGTTTGTTGTTTATGGTATTCTCTTGATTCAAAGAATAAGCATTACTCATAGAATCAATTGTGCCAACTTTACCAATGCTGTTTATTAGTAAAGTACATGATTGGTAATGCTAATGGAATGGATTCGACGAGTACATTGAAGGGAAGGACAACATTGGTAATGTTGGCAAAACTGCTTTGACGAGTATGCTTACTCTCTTTGAATCAAGATATACATTAAAGGGAAGGTACAACATTGGTAATGTTGACAAAACTGCTTTGACGAGTATGCTTACTCTCTGTGAATCCAGATGTATACATTAAAGGGAAGGCACAACATTGGTAATGTTGGCAAAACTGCTTCTATGAGTATGCTTACTCTCTATGAATCAAGATATACATTGAAGGGAAGGTACAGCATCGGTAATGTTGGCAAAACTGCTTCTATGAGTATGCTTACTCTCTTTGAATCAAGATATACATTGAAGGGAAGGTACAGCATCGGTAATGTTGGCCAAACTGCTTCTATGAGTATGCTTACTCTCTTTGAATCAAGATATACATTGAAGGGAAGGTACAGCATCGGTAATGTTGGCCAAACTGCTTCTATGTATGCTTACTCTCTTTGAATCAAGATATACATTGAAGGGAAGGTACAGCATCGGTAATGTTGGCAAAACTGCTTCTATGAGTATGCTTACTCTCTTTGAATCAAGATATACATTGAAGGGAAGGTACAGCATCGGCAATGTTGGCCAAACTGCTTCTATGTATGCTTACTCTCTTTGAATCAAGATATACATTGAAGGGAAGGTACAGCATTGGTAATGTTGGCGAAACTGCTTCTATGAGTATGCTTACTCTCTTTGAATCAAGATATACATTGAAGGGAAGGTACATTGGTAATGTTGGCCAAACTGCTTCTATGAGTATGCTTACTCTCTTTGAATCAAGATATACATTGAAGGGAAGGTACAGCATTGGTAATGTTGGCGAAACTGCTTCTATGAGTATGCTTACTCTCTTTGAATCAAGATATACATTGAAGAGAAGGTACAGCATTGGTAATGCTGGCGAAACTGCTTCTATGAGTATACTTACTCTCTTTGAATCAAGATATACATTAAAGGGAAGGTACAACATTGGTAATGTTGACAAAACTGCTTCTATGAGTATGCTTACTCTCTGTGAATCCAGATGTATACATTAAAGGGAAGGCACAACATTTGGTAATTTTCGCAGAACGGCTTTGACGAGTTTGCAAATTTTTCTCTTTGAATCAAGAAGTTTCAGCTTATTACGTTGTATACGTAAATATAATTTTGTCTATAATTTAGGAAAGAGTTCTCTTTCCTAAATTTGAAATGGATATTTATTATTTCACTTTTCTTAAAAGTGACAGAACCTTAGACAAAATTATTATTTAAAAAATTAAGTTTTTGTTTTTTAATGCTCTGAACAAGGTTAAAACACTGTGAATAACTTTACCCTGAAAATGCCCTGAAAAATCGTTTTGCTGTGAAATAACAGATCACCGCAATTTCACAGCAATTTCATGGTGTCTCTTCCTCTCAGATATTGGCAATAATGCTTACAGTGTTTTCACGGCCAATTCACGGCGCTCTCAAGAATTAATGAGCTGCCCCAAAACTGCCACAAGAAGTTCACAGCATTTTCACAGCGTTTTCACAGCATTTTCGCGGCGAAGGAATTCCAAGAGTATTTCATGATGTTTTCACGGTGTTGTGTCATCATGAAATTGCCGTGAACTATTTATTTCACGGTGTAACAGATTTTCAGGGCATTTTCAGGGTAAAGTTATTCATAGTGAAAGCCACTCAAGGCACACATGTACAGGGCTACAATAGAAGAAAAATAAATATACTCAGAGGAGCTGAAGATGGGAATTGAGATTCCTCTTGAAACAAGATAGATCGTAGGATGGAGGGAAACATGCACCATGCTTTTTGTTCTACATCTAATGTTAGGTATAGCTAGGGTGTATGGGTGAGAAGGGTGAGAAGAGGCAGAAAGCGGTAGATTGCTACCATCAGACATAAAAAACTTTGACAACAAATTTTGGATTACTAATAATGCTACACCTTACCTTTTAACCCTCCTACTTCTGGTACCTTTTTCATACAAGTTGATCCACCATTTGAAACCATTCGCTTTTGTAGTTTTGAATGGTGAAATAACTGTGTACAGTATTGATTTCCCCCAAATGGTTTTGAATGGTAGGTCAGCTAAATACCAAACCTTGTTTGGATCTTTCCAAATGGTAGTACAGCTAATACAAAACCTTGTTTGGATGCTTCTAAGTGGTGAATCAATGGACCCTCTATGCATTTGAATGGATTTGAATGGTAGTAAAGCTTGCTACCAACACTGTTCAAATGGTATCACCATGTGTGTACAAAACCAATGGGCATTTTGTTAAGTGGAAATTTTGAATGGTTTCAAATGGTCAAACAGTAGGAGGGTTAAAGTACGAACGTAAAATATTAAAGGGACAATATCGTCACGATCAACAGGGCATGGAATTAATCGGGGGCTAGTTATACATCAACTCAGTGACTGAAAATAATATCCCACATGATAAAGGTCATATTACCGTTGCCGCTGCATAAGTAAGCGAGTAATTTTCAGTCACTGTGTTCATCTTGAACTAGGACACCGATTCCATGCCCTGATGACAGTCTGTTCTGATCGTGACAATACTGTCCCTTTAACCCCACCAATGATGACGACATTTGTTTGAAATAAATGCTTCCTGATCTATATATCGTTTTAAACAACAATTATTTAAGCATTTTCAGTGAAACTCACACACGCACACAAAAACAAAAAAACTCCCCAGAGTTTTCTCGGGAAATTCCCTTTCATTTTACAAACATGACCTTCAGGGATTGCTGTCGATAGCGTTGAAGCGAAAGTCGACATGCATTGTAATATAATATACCGGCAATATATCCACAGTATCGAGGCTTGCTCTAATGAAATTTTGAAACTTGATGTTTCGGCTAAAGCCAAATGAAGTAATGAACAAAACAGACAATTTCACAGTGAAGTTCCCATTCAATATTGCAGAAATATCTTCTGGCATAAAATGGGAAAACGATAGGGCTAGCATCTTCATATTTTGTATAAAACTGGCCAGGGCTAGGGCACATTACATGGTGTCATCGCATACCTATTTCTAGATCTAATATTATGTTCTACATTATCATATATGCACAATTTGGCATTGTCGGACGTCTATATCACTATGAATAACTTTACCCTGAAAATGCCCTGAAAATCCGTTTTACCATGAAATAAATAGTTCACGGCACTTTCACGATGACACAACACCGTGAAAATGCCATGAAATACTCTTGGGATTCCTTCGCCGTGAAAACGCTGTGAAAATGCCATGAACTTCTCGTGGCAGTTTTCGGGGCAGCTCATTGATTCTCGAGAGCACCGTAAGTTTGCCGTGAAATCACCGTGAACATTATTGCCATTATCTGAGAGGAAGATCGAGACACCGTGAAATTACAGTGAAATTACGGTGAACTGTTATTTCAAGGCAAAACTGATTTTCAGGGTATTTTCAGGGTGAAGTTGTTCATAGTGTATGCCAGCCTTCGGTAATCCATACCACGGCATTGTACTCATAACGAGTGCACTCATAACGAGCGCGATTCAAGTTTTGCTACATTGCCTAAGGCATTATGGGATTAGGCGCTTGACGTGCGGAGCTAGTTCCTTGAACAAGCCGCAATCTTCAACTAGACGCGGCCGAACCATTCTGTGTGGCGAACGTGATTAAAATACTCAAGTGCTCACGTGAAATACAGTTCTCTCACACGCCGGGTAAGTCTCCCAGACTATACTGCTTCTTTTTGCACGTCAGTTTGTGGAACAATACGTCATGATGAATGGGGCAAATCCATTGTTCTTGGAGTACTATGCGGTGGACTAGGTTAGTACATGAGTGGCACACTTCATGTAGATAAGAGACTTCTGGTACTATGCCGTGGACTAGGTTAGTACACGAGTGGCACACTTCAGGTAGATAAGAGACTTCTGGTACTATGCCGTGTCATGTAGATAAGAGACTTCTGGTACTATGCCGTGGACTAGGTTAGTACACGAGTGAATAAATATTAATATTCATAAATTAATATTAACCTGAATCTTCCAAAATCCTTCAGTACTAAAGCAAGCACATGACATGTACGCACACATGTGTTTCTAATCTGTGATACATGTACATGGCCAGGGACCCTCCCTGCATGCATGGAGCAATAAACAGTGTCCACTGACCCAAGCACTGACCTTGCAATCACTACAACAAACCTGGATGTACATGTACCATGGAAAGGCAAGTATGCCTAATAACCTCAATCCTCCAAAATCCTTCACTTTAATAGCAAAGAGCATGTAGCATGTAACCTCAATCCATCAAAATCCTTCACTTTAGCAAAGAGCATGTAGCATGTAACCTCAATCCTCCAAAATCCTTCACTTCAGCAAAGAGCATGTAGCATGTAACCTCAATCCTTCAAAATCCTTCACTTTAGCAAAGAGCATGTAGCATGTAACCTCAATCCTTCAAAATCCTTCACTTTAGCAAAGAGCATGTAGCATGTAACCTCAATCCTTCAAAACCCTTCACTTTAGCAAAGAGGATTTTGGAGGATTTGGGAAGGTTACGGTTAATATTCATAAATAAATATCCATGAAGGTTTACTAACCTTTTGCAATGGTAGTTGGTCTACTGGGCACCGGCTCCCTGCATCCCTGTTTTTCAGAAAATGAACAAAAGAAAAGCCCTACTGTCAGATACGTTCTGATTAAAAACAATATTTCGAGAAGAAAAAAATGTGGGATATAATTATGGTGTATGTGGCAGAACTGAAACACAATCCGTTATGTTCACCGTTTTTTTAATTTTTTTTAATTTTTTAATTTTTTATTTAACACTTGATAAATATTGGTGCATACTCTTCCTGCCTGTCAATCACATCATGGTTTGACCAATCAGGTAAAAGCCATTACTGTGGGCGTGTGTTAATGCCAAACTGCCAGGAACACGTTCAAGTGCCATCCTAGCGGTTGACTGTTTGACAATGCAGAAGCTCACGTACACAGGGAAATTGAAAAGGCAGGAAAAATTGTTTGCCATTATCGTCAGGCTATATACTAGCCTATAGCGGTTTACCTCTATAGCCATGTATAGCAAGGAAACTGTTTTTCGTTTTTTTATCTTGGTATTTACAATAAAATCATACACAAGGAAAGTTTCCATGGTCCATGGTAGGATTTTCAAAATCAAAAGGTAGGATTTCCTACAAAAGTAGGAAGAATATCATGCCTGGGTACATTAAACCTTTGAACTTGTCGATGGTTTCCTGCTGTGCTTTGCTAGGATAAAACATGAGACCAGTGAATCAACCAGGTAGGCTGGTTTAAAGTAGTCGACTGGAGTTTGTCAAACCACCGTCATCGACCAGACAAGGTTCGGGTCAAATAATAAGTCCAACCTGTAGTTAACCCTAGTTCGCATTCTGATTTGCTCCAAGCATGTGTCATGGGGTTACATCTAGGTGATGGACAGTACAGTGAGCTGAACTTTGCTCAATCAATACATATTTTTCTGAAAGAATCCTCACATGAAAAGTCCAGAATAGTCAGATATGCTCAATTGAGTAGTAGTAATTAGTTCTGAAAAGAACTGGAGCTACAACTCGACGTTTCGATCAGTGTGCTCTGATCGTCCTCAGGAGATCCTCCTCACCATGCAAAGCTACAAGTCTTACCTAGTCGGATATGCATCACAAAAACATCACTTACAAGAAGACATGAGTTGCAAATCGTGCGTCGCCGTTAATTGTCTCGTCTGTGTCAGACACGGATCGTCCAAGTCTTCCAGAGCACTGCTAACGACAATGGTGACATTTTTTTTCAGACGTCTGTATTGGGGCAGAGATCCCCCCTCTGGATATACAGACGTCTCCTCTCACCCACTCGCCAATCAGAACCCAGGGTATTATGGGTTAGAGGAAGGGGCCACTCTTGTTCGGCTAAGCAGCTGACACCGCTGTGGCGTGTTTTCATAGGAAATGACTCATGTATACTTTCCTATAACGTACCCCCCTGGAATTTATAACCAAAAACCTGCCTACACTTGTATGGCTCGTCTAACATGAAGCACCTGATGTCATTTAAAGCTACTCGCTAATATCTTCTGTTCCTCTACCTGCAGTTTTCGTTTTAAAGCTAAACATAGCATTTTACTTGCAGAAAGGAAGACTAGATTTAAAAATGAGAAATTTCACTAAAATAATGGCCAGAAGTATTATAGGTTTATAAAACTGCAACAGCAAATTCTTTATTGAAAAAAAGAAAGAAAGGAAATTGCAGGTTACTTCCACCAAAAAAAATTGAGGTGGTATACAAGAGCCCGACGGGGCCGACTTGTATGACTCGTGACTCGGTCTCCAGCCCGACTCGAGTCACATTTATCAGTGACTGTACAATGACTAGCATTTGGATTTGACTCTCGGCACTAGGACTATATGACTCAGCGGTTTGTGACTCGGACTTGGGAGGCAAAATAGCCTGTTCAAGATTAACCATTATATTCAACCCCGATTCACCTTACTCATAAGTTAGCCATCTTAAGCCAAAAAAAAAACTGTACTATTTTTTTTCTTCTAAATCCGTATTGCCGTATTTTGGATTATTTTTCCATACTCAATGCCATTTTTGGGGAAAATAGTAATTGTTTACACGTGTACACGGTCTGTGTTGAAACGTGTACACGTTTCGCAAATTTATTGGAAAATGCCAGCTGTAACTCAGACATGGAGTAAGACTCACTGGGTGAGGACTAAAATACACTCACTGGCCATAAGTATTGCAACATCCCCAAAGTTCAGTTTGGAGAACTGTGTTACAATAATTTATTTTA
Source organism: Zoroaster sp. YZ-2022 (assembly GCA_029582265.1). Lineage (NCBI taxonomy): Eukaryota > Metazoa > Echinodermata > Asteroidea > Forcipulatida > Zoroasteridae > Zoroaster > Zoroaster sp. YZ-2022. The sequence continues at coordinate 35,465,552 of CM055823.1, forward strand.
TTTTATTTACACTACTTAAGACTTCTTGAAAGTGCCTGTGTTTTGAAGTCAATGTTCTTTTTTTACTGTTCTTGCTCGGAAATTAAGTAATACACGATCAATGAAATCAGATTAAACATCTCACCTGTTACTTGTAAATTGCTATTTTGAGCAGGTTGCAATACTTTTGGCCAGTGAGTGTACATGCATCACTAGTACACACTACAGAAAAGGCCTTCAGGGGAAAAGAAAATCCCTAGATTTCCAAGGGTAATTCCCTTCCATTTTTTAAAATAAGTATGGTTGACCTTTTTGCTTGCTGTGATGGAGAACGTGTGTTGCGAAAGACGACATGTATTGTAAACAAATTATTAATTCCAGCATTTCCCCGATATCGAGACTACTTCATACTGGGAAATTCCCCATCCTGTTTTGTTTTGAATTTTGAAAGTTTCAGCCGAAATCTAAACAACGAGGCCGGAAACACAACGACCAATTTCACAGTCAATTTCCCCGAGTATCATTACCAAAATTGCCTTGTGGAGCTTAAATTTGACCTCAAGAAAACATGAAACGATGGTAAAATCAACAGGGCATCACATTTCTGAAAAAAATTTACATCCATTAATTTGCCATTTTTGGCCAACCAGTGACGTGACACATGTATACGTGGTTATTGGAACCAGACCAAATTTCCCATACACAAAGTATGGGGTGTCGTGGCCGAGCGGTCTAGCTTACCGGATTCAAGTTCTGGTGTTAGCAACATAATGTGGGTTCGAATCACGGCCGTGACACTTGTGTCCTTGAGCAAGACACTTAATCATAATTGCTTCTCTCCACCCAGGGTTTAAATGGGTACCTGTGAAGGCAGAGTTGGTTTGCTCTATATGCGCTAGAAATGGCAGCAATTGAGCTGTATACTCCCCAGGGAGCTGAGATGGTTTCAGGAATTATTTATGAGCCTTATGAGCCTTATGAGCAGGGATAATAATATAATGCGCCTTGAGCACCACTTACATGTAGTTGGTGGATACGTGCGCTATATAAATCCACACATTATTATTATTATTATTATTAAAGTATGATGGCTAAGAGAGGCCTCACAAATCCGGCAAACGTTCATACCCCTATGTGAAAAAGTCATTTAAAACACATCGTTTCATAGCAACAAAAAAAACTTTAAAAACTCAAAATGCTGATGCGCGGGTATGAGGCAACACACACAGAGACCAGAAACCGGAGAATCTTTTTTTTCTTTTTGGCCTCACTATTCCATTTTGAATGTTCCCAAAACAAGAACACTAAGTGTTCCCAATTGGAAACTTCTGCTTTATGAGGCGTCTTTTGAAGGATCCCTTCACAAAACCGCGAGATTTACCTGAGAGAGCGTGAGATGCAGGCCCCGCAAAACCGGTGCCCGCACTCTGTTTGCATCGGTTCCCGCAAGCACATCAGACAGATCGGGCACTCATACTTGGGCTCCAGTTTGGGCTCAAACTGCAGGTCGTAACCCTCCGTGCTCTCGTTGATGCTAACGTAGGAGTCCAGCGTGGGCCCCGGGGTGGGGTGAAAGCCGGCGCTCTGTTGTGATGGCTTGTAGTCCTCTTCCAAGGCAAGTTCCTTCTCACTTTTACCTTCCATTTTGATGGCGTGTCGTTTGGCTTAGGAAATCGCCATCAAGACATGCTTGATCTATTCGACCGGGAAAAAAAAAACGGAAGGAAAACAGTTAGATATAATTCTTGTGAATGTTTTTTTGGCTTTATCGCTATCAGTTGGGTTGGTGATTATCGCTATCAGTTGGGTTTGCCGTAACAACATGTGGTTTGGATTTTATAATTAGGTGTGTCATGGCCGAGCGGTCCGGTGCATCGGACTTATGTTCTGATGGAAAAGTCATTAGAATGTGGGTTCAAATCCCAGCCATGATCATAGTACTTGTGTCCTTGAGCAAGACACTTTAACTGTAATTGCTTCTCTTTACCCAGGAGTATAAATGGGTAACCTGTGGGGGTAGAGGTGGTAATTGTGTTTGAGTAGCCCTCTAGCGCCAAAAATTGTTGCACATAATGGGCTGTATACTCCCCAGGGAGCTAAGAAAGATTATAGGAATGATATTGGCCCAGTGACCATTGGAAATATTATATTGTAAAGTGCTTTGAGATTTCCTTCAGTTATGTTCTGCGCTGTATAAGACTGATTTATTATTATTATTATTATTATTATTATTATTCAACAAACGACTGAAGCAATATTATAGGGTCTGCGGCCAATGCCATAGGGAATTTGAAAATGACTTATGAGAATAACGTGACTAGTGACATCTTACGGGCAATTCCATGGTTACTCACGTTACATTTTTGAGGTTATAGGCCCACTTGAGCTCTAGTTAATATTTTTTTGTACATTTCCAGTAATGAAACTACGGATCCTTCAAAAGTGCACTTTAAAAGCACTTTGGCATGGACGCCTGAGGAAACCTGTAAACAAGGGCGCTTGTTTAGTGAACCAGAAACACCAGGGTAAACCCCTATACTCTTCTACAATAAGTGTTCCGGGTTCTTTTATGTGCATTACTTTAATAATCAACCACTGAGACGTGAGATTGAGGTGCTGATAAGAACCGTACAGACCTTTATCATGCTGCGGCCATCTTTGTCATATTCCCTGTATACCCATTGACAATGACAGTGCTAATTTTCATAAAAAGGGTGCCAGACTATTTTCCCTTCCAGCCTCGGTTTGGTTACATTGATTTGAATGGAAGGGGGAAAATGGCTGTAACATGATAAAAGTCTATTAAAGATCTTCTCTCTGTTGCAACTAGCATTCTCTAGTCATCATCAGGAGACAGAATTCTTGTCTTGGGGACATTATGCATTCTATTATGAGTTCTTTGAAAGCACTTGAGATGAAATCATCTATCATCTATGACTGAATACGTGTTCAAACCTTACACCGAGTAAAGTTAATAGATATTCATAAATGCCCCAAGACAGTTGAGAGACAATCTGATTGGACAAAACGTAATCATGTGGGGGGGGGGGGGGGGGGGTGTATTAACGGATGGTAAAGACATGGCTTATCAAACTCACAGCAGCGCATGTATGTACCAGCTGTACGCCAGCTGTTTTGTGTGCAAAGGGCGACGTGGATTTGAACCAATCAGAGTGACGAAGATTGTTTCGCATCATGCGCCTGACTCATGGACAAGTGTTTCGTGTTTCCCCAAGACGTGAATGAATAATTGCCTATTTTTATTTGGCTTTATTCAACAGAATTTACACATTTTTACATTTGTAATACGAAACCAAGATGGGCATTTATGAATGGGTCATTACTGCAGGTTAATGGCCTGTTTTGTGCGTGGTCACGGGCAATAATGACTTCGCTATTGACTCGGTCCCGCGACCCGCGGCCTACCCCAAATCCTGTCATTAAACCCTAGAACCCCTAGGTATTCTGGATAGGAACTTTCCTGAAACCTCACAAAATCCATCAGTGCACTTTTGAAAAAAAAAATGCCGTTATCTTCAAGATGCACCATGCATTCATATTCAGCACTTATGGCCTGTACTTCTTGCCAGGTAGTAATTTTGTCCCATTTGAAGAGGTGAAAGTACCAGTTTCCAACAGTGCTGAATTTTTCCAAAAAAGTGCCCCTTGAATTGGAGGATTTTGATGGATTTGGGGTGGTTAGGGTTAACCTGCGGTAAAGACCAAACAAATAACTGTTACTCCAATTCATAATAATTTGATAATAAGTTGTATACCAATTCCCATTAAAAACCCTACTACACATGGAGGCCACTCCGATCCACTAAACTTTCAATATGTTTTTCACCAACCTTTAGTACATATATATACAAGCCTGCTGTCCTTTCCAAGTAATCTTACAAAATCAACTGTGTGCCACCCAAGGCCACTGTAAATGTTTGAACATATTACTAGTATGGCCTGCAATGTATCAATGGGAGACCACCTTACCCTGCAATCTCAGTGGTGTGACAGCGCACAGAAGGGTAACCATAGGAGGCCACTGGCAACAGCTAATGGCTTGGAGTGGCCTGAATGGGTTGTTTCAAAAAATTGCACTGATTGTAGGAGGGTTAACCTTCCCATTAACAATCTCCACTCCAGGAAATGGCTGTGGTAATCTCCACACTGCTCCAAAATCCAACCATTTGCTGGGAAGTCCCTCATGGGATTTTCCCAAATTCAGTCAGATTGGAAAGGGGGATAGGAAGCTATTGTGTTTCACAACTATTAAATTTTTATTTATTTTTTTTATTTTTTTTTTTAAATAATCAGTCCTTGAAAAGCAAAGAAAATATCCCTTTTATTTATCTTTCCACCTTGTAATATCCACTTTGTAAACAGCTGGCAGTTTTAGTGTCATCTGCAAATTTTGCTTATAGCAAGTTCAGACTTTTATTTGGGAAGTGACATATATATGAGAAAATCTAACCTTGACCAAGGCTGTTGTAGTGCGTGTTTACTGGTATGGTACCCCCCATCCCGTACCGATTCCTTGTCCAAGAAATTGCGCTCACAAAACACTGATACGTACATGTACATGCAGGTATCTATACACACTGCATTGGCCAGTTCATCCCCTCCCCCCCCCCCAGATGTGTATAAGGCACACACACACACACACACACACACCCACTATTCGCACCATGCATAAGCTGTTGAGGGCACATGTTGTTAGACCAGTGCCACCGAAAGGGCAGCGACAGCACATCACGTTTAGCATATTAATAATAATGTGTGGACTTATATAGCGCACGTATCCACCAACTAAGTGGTGTTCAAGGCGCATTATATTATTACCCCTGCTCATAAGGCTCATAAATCATGACTGAAACCATCTCAGCTCCCTGGGGAGTATACAGCTCAATTGCTGCCATTACAGCGCATATAGGGCTAATCAACCAACTCTGCCCTCACAGGTACCCATTTAACCCCTGGGTGGAGAGAAGCAATTATGGTTAAGTGTCTTGCTCAAGGACACAAGTGTCACGGCCGGGATTCGAACCCACATTCTGCTGCTAACACCAGAACTTGAGTCCGGTAAGCTAGACCGCTCGGCCACGACACTCCATATTATGCAGTTGATGTGCATTCGCGCGGAATATCTCCAGCAATCATTGGCATACGCACATAAAGTGTACGCACAACGCTCACTTGACACCAAAGTAGCTATCATCAAGACACTGGGGGAAAATTTACCGCTAGAGGGCTACGATGTGCACTAATTAAGCGGATATTGTACTGCAAGAGTAATAACTGAGTCATGGGCACAGTTGTAAATTGCGACCTCATACACATTCAAAGTCAATTGACAAGCGACAAAATTTTCACTGTGTACATATCTATGTGTTGTACAATTTACATGAACCTGTGAGGGCAGAGTTGGTTGTTGTGTTTGGTTAGCCCTATATGCGACGAAATGGCAGCAATTGAGCTGTATACTACCCTAGGGAGCAGGGGTAATAATGTAATGCGCCTTGAGCACCAGTTTGGTGGATACGTGCGCTATATAAGTCCACATTAATATTATGGATCTGTGCACTGTCTAATGATATGCATGTGTGCAGGGACCACAGATTGGATAGCTAATTAAGCGAGAAATGTAGAGAGATAACTAATTAACCTGGCCTAGTATCTAGGCCTTCATAAAATTCTGCGACCAAACTGTTCCAACGCGCCTTCGTCGAGGCCAAAGGAAAACAGAAGTGCTATATTTCAAATATAAAATTGATAAAAGTGTTAACCAGTTCGCACCGGGAATAAAAAAGTTTTTCCGAACCCCGTGGCGGGTTTATTTTTACCGCACAAACACGACCAATGGTGCTCACCAGAGCGTGACCGGGGAGACCGCATCTTCCACCGTATGTTTATGGCTCGTTGCCACGTCGACCAGGAATCTATACAAATATTCCCGAGAATCCTGTGGCGTGTTTAGACGCTCTCCGATCCGCTGTCCAAAACAAAATTGCGTGTATACACGGCCTCCGACGCAAACTGGTTAATATGTACATTTCTGGTAATAATAATAATAATAATAATAATAATAATGATTTTTAGCGCGCACATATCCACCCTGCTGGGCGCTCAAGGTAATGAAACCAAGGATCCCTCAAAAGCACACTTAATAATAATAATAATCATCATCATCATCATCATTATCGGCAGCTCAGTCTCGAGAGACCATGCTAGATGCATTCCTGAAAACATCTCAGCTCCCTGGGGAGTATTCAGCTCAATTGCTGCCATTACGGCGCATATAGGGCTAATCAAACACAACAACCAACTCTGCCCTCACAGGTACCCATTTACTCCTGGGTGGAGAGAAGCAATTATGGTAAAGTGTCTTGCTCAAGGACACAAGCACCATGGTCGCGATTGGGATTCGAACCCACATTCTGACGACTCAGCCATCAGAACACAAATCCGATGCACTAAACCGTTCGACCATGGCACTCCATAGCACTGTAGCTCTGAAGCCTGAGGAAACCTGTAAACAAAGGCGCTTGCTATGTGAACCAGAAACACCAGGGTAAACCCAGCTACTCTTCCACGATAAGTGTTCTTTTACATGCATTACCGTACTTTAATAATCCAGTACACCGGACCTACGGCTTAACGTCCCATCCGAAGGACGAAGCAATTATGGTTATGTGTCTTGCTCAAGGACACAAGCACAGCGACCAGCCAGGCCGGGATACGAACCAACATTCTGACAACACCAGAACTTGAGTCTGATGCACTAGACCACTCGGCCATGATACTCTATGTGTGTGTGTGGGCGCAACAGCGCTACCGCCGCGGACGAACACAATATTATTGTCTTCACACTTGACGACAGACGCTGCGCCAGTTCACATTGTATCCCAGTATGCTTTGCGGCAGCTACTTCACCTCTGTTTGTCCCTTCCGTATCCTTATATGTAATGTTGTAACGTTACAAAAAAGGAACAATTTATCAACTTTTGATCTGCTAATTACTACAATCTAAAATTTTGTGATTAGGTAAGCTTGCCCAAACAGACACTTTTGGCATGAAGTTCGCTGTTGTGAGATCAGTAACTTTTGTAAAATATTTTTGAAAGTTAAAAAAATCATAATAATAATAACATTAAAAAATTACTGATCTCACAATAGCAAACCTCATGTCAAAATTGTCTGCTTGTGGGCAAGCTAACCTAATCACAAATTTTAGATTGTAATAATTAGCAGATCAAAAGTTGAAAAATCGCTCCTTTTTTGTATATATGTGGGGCTAGGGCCAAGGATACCGAGGGAGTCCAGTGACAGTGTATTGGCCCTAGTCTAGAATGGGGCTGACAATGTAGTACCTTTATATCAATGATAAATCAACAGGATGATTAATTTATTGTAATTAATAACACTTACCAGTCCCACTGAGATCTTTCCACTTATCGAAATCACACAACACTCTGCGGTCTCATCATGATCGTAGGCTCTAAATCATGGCAAATTGTGACGTCTGATTTATTTACGATCATGGGGAAAGTAATACGAGTGCTGTGCAAATGCACGTACATCATGGAATAGATATACATATAGTGACATACATATGTAGTATTGAGTTAAATACCTGGAATTTTAACAGTGGTAGTTATATCCGGGTCACCATGCACAACGAACGATCTTGCCAAGCGCCAACTGTCTGTAGTCAAAGCGCTTACGAAGCAGTGCGGTGCCGGCCAAGGCCACGGTGTATTTATGTATGGGCGTTGGGTCAGAACGGCAGAAAATCTCTCGAGTAAACTGCGACCCTCATGGCTTGATCGAATTTGTTTTTATCAATGTTCAAATGTCCATCAAATGTCACGACGGCCTGTCGGCACTGAGGAAAAACTCATAATGATGATTGCTTTTAAGCGCAGTCAGACTTCAGCATGTTAAGAGGGTGGATTTCGTAAGAGTGGAAGCATATTGCTCGATCATCCGTGGTGTGTCTGTGGTATCGCTATCATGTCAATGAAGGATAAATGGGGAAACCCCTCGCGTGCGTGCCATTCGTTTCGCGTTCTAAGAATAGACGGGAAAATCCCTCCCATATGCGTACCGCGCGACAACAGCGGCCGAGACCCGCGACGAACATGTGATATTCATTGTTTTCCCTCAATTCTAAATAATTCTACAGTTGCATCAGACCACTGTGATTCAGCACAGTCAACAATTGATTCGATTTTTAACAGTAAACATATTGAATAATGAAATTTATTGCTTTTTAATAATAATAATAATGTGTGGACTTATATAGCGCACGTATCCACCAACTGAGTGGTGCTCAAGGTGCATTATATTATTACCCCTGCTCATAAGGCTCATAAGGCTCATAAATCATTCCTGAAACCATCTCAGCTCCCTGGGGGATTATACAGCTCAATTGCTGCCATTTCAGCGAATATAGGGCTAATCAACCAACTCTGCCCTCACAGGTACCCATTTAACCCCTATATGGAGAGAAGCAATTATGGTAAAGTGTCTTGCTCAAGGACACAAGCCCCACGGTCACGGCTGGGATTCGAACCCACATTCTGACGACTCAGCCATCAGAACACAAATCCGATGCACTAAACCGCTCGACTATGGCACTCCAAATGTCCATACAGGAACTAAAAAAATTAAAAAATAAATTTTAAAAAATCAGCACTAAATAATTATTAGTAGGAATAAGAAAATGAAAGGTTGAGGGCACACTTTACTCATTAAACTAATAATTAGAAGTCCTATAATGTTTCTCACATTTGGCACAAATTAGGGCCTAATTTTATGTTTAACCATGGAGGTTTAACTGCAAATCAGCACTAAATAATTATCAACAGGACTACTAAAATGAAGGTTGAGGGCGCGCTTTATTATATAAAGTTTTTGGCTACGGCTAGCTATTGGCTGCATGCAGCGGCAATGCTGAAGTGTAGGAAGAAACAGTGATCTAGCCATATAGCCGTAGCCAAAAATGTCAGAAACGGCCTAATAATATAAGTCCTATAATGTTTCTCACATGTGACACGAATTAAGGGCCTAAGTTTATGTTTAAAGACCACTGATGCATAGTGAGGTTACAAATGCCCACAAAGATTTATGCCAATCAGGGGCCAACTGACAGTTTTTGTGTGAATTCATTCAACTCAAGAATTTCGACTTCACCTTTCCAATTTTATAAATTGGTGAAATTCTTATATATCGCGGAACCCGCTGCTATATGGGATTCTAGCCGGCCAATTGTCATCGGGCAAGCTTGGTGGTCGAGAGGTTAAGATGTCTGCACTATTAAGCAGGAGGTCGTGGGTTCGAATCCCGCCCGAGTCGCCTGTGTAGTTTATTCACAGACACTCGGAAAGCACTGAGTATACAGTGCTATACACACGTCGGTGTAGGGCAAAATTAAAATCATTTCTTTCAAATTTTGTTTTTCTATTGTGTGCCCTATTGTATGCATGAGTTAGTATATTCTTTGATGTTCTGATATGAACGCATATTAATTTTTAATACTCTAGTTTTTCAAGAAACGCATCATCATAAACAATTACCTGTGCAAAGTTTTATCACAATAGGTGTTTACGTTTTAGAGAAATAAAAACGTGTTTTCAAATTCTTTCTATATTTAAAATAAAAATGGCCGAACGGCATTTTTTCCCCATAAATTGGACAGAAAAGCCTCTTGAAAGCACTCATCATACGAAATAATTTCTCATGACTATTGATATGCGGACCAAACAGTCAGATTTCAGGTAATAATTCTTAAATAAAATTAAGAGCTGCTGAGCAAAAAATATTGCTTACCAGACATATTTGCTAAGCAGATTGTCTTGTTTTACCAGCCGAACTTAAACTTACTTAAAATAAGTGTATTTTGGCTGGTAGTTTGTTTTTTGCTTAGCAACATTCTCTGCTTAGCAGCTCTATGAAATTGGCACCTGATGCATTGACTGTACATGGCGCCCTCATAACACCTTGCACGCAGCCGAAAAAATCTGCACAACATGCAGTACTCGTCTTTTAGCAAAAAGTTTTATAAAAAGAATTTATTTTTCTTCAAAAATTGCCCACGTTCGTCCTGGGAAAAAAATTACACCGTCCGAACTAACAAGACTAGGGCGCCTATACAGCGACCTCTGTTGGCAAAGATGACTGTTGTTATTAGTCAGGTAACCAAACTTTTGCGATCGGTTTGTCCTTCCAATAAACGTGGTTACGTCTGGGAACTGTATGCTGTATAAATATGTTCCTTTCCGTTGAAACAACAGCCTTCCTTCCTTTTGACTAACAAACGGAATTAGTCCTGAATTTCTGAATTATGGCAGAATCGATAGAATACGACAGTTTAAATTTACTTCTAAAGGTAATAATTCCCCTAGGCCTGTAACTGGGGTTTGGGCCGGGTTGGGGGAAGGCCAGCCAGGGCCGGGTTGGGGGTGACAGTACGTTAAGCACCGCCACCGGTAGGCGATAGGGGGCGGGGCGGGGCGGGGGGGCGGAGCGGAGGGGAGGTACCCTCCCAGAAAGAATATTGTACAAAAAATATTCTTTCTTCTGGTTATCTGGTCGGTCGGTGGACTCATCACTTACAGTTACAAGTGTGCATGTGCAGTATTCGGTGTGCGGTCATGCCTGAAACATCATAAGCGCTACCCCTCCCCCCCCCCCCACCCCAGATGAAACACCCCAGGGGTAGAATGTCTTATCCGACCGCCATTTTTTCTCATTCAATGTAACCAATAATGTAATCTTACCTAACCAGTAAGGTGGAGAACATATGGATGATGATGGACATATACTTCAAATTATTCCAGGATATTTATTTCATGAAAAATCAGCCATTATTGGTATACGATGACTTCCTCAGTCATGTCAGTCTGATCTTATCAACTCTATTTTCTGAAGGGAAGGATTTTTTTAGAAGGGATATAAAGTCCGAAAACCATCATAAAAGTAGATTTTAAAGATAGTTTTCACTTTCTGTACCCTCCAAAATCGATGGAATAATTTTTTAACTGGTTAGTGGTTGCAAACAAATTGCAAAAATCCCCTTAATCCTAACCTCATTGAATACTACAAAATACTACTTGAGTAAACTGCAGTATGGAGTACTTTTACTACACTGGTCTATGAGAATTGAGTAGTATTTTGTTGTACAGTGTACTGGACCCCAAATGAATGCCTAGGACGTTAGGGTTAAAAAGTGGCGGTCGTATACGACATTCTTTCCAACCCCAGACACCCCAGAAGGGTTAAGGACCAGAAGATTTGAGGATTTGGAAGGGGTGGAGGGGAGGGGGGGTGGGGTACGGATATAGCGGGGACAGGCCGGGGTTAATGCTCTGTTTGAGTATGTCTTTTGTGAACTGCTCTCATATTAACTGTTATTTTTGATGAAACATATAGGTCATACTCGTACTGATAGCCAAAGGTAGCCCAATTTCTTCAAGTCCAACACTGGACAGTCCTACAAACAAGGGGCAATTTTTCAACTTTTGATCTGCTACTTACTGCACAATTAAACTCGGTGATGAGTTAGTTACTCAACTTTTGAAGAATTCATGGGATTAAATTTGTAAATAAATCCCAAGAATTGTTTTTATAATTTCACGAAAATGAATGATCCTTCAATATTGGATAATATGACAATATATGCTGAGTACCCGCAGTTATGCAAACAGTAATGCATGTGGTTAACAGAAATGAAGTTTACCAACTTCATATCAAGAAAGCATGTGGATAATATTTTTTATTATATCTGATAAAATTTACCAATATTGAAACTTTCTTTATTAAAGGGACAATATCGTCACAATCAGAACAGACTTTCAACAAGGCGTGGAATCGGTGTCCTAGTTTAAGATGAACACAGTAACTGAAAATTACCTGGGTGTGTTGGGGTATTATTTCACTGAGTTTAACACTAACTCCCTAGGCATTGTTCTAAAACAATAAAAATCCTTCAAAATCCTCCAACTGGCTTTGTTGTCTAGGGAGTTAGGGTTAATCTAAAACTAGCACTCCGATTCCATGCCCTGTTGATCGTGACGATATTGCCTCGTATTAGACAACCCGCGTCATTTCCATTTTCATTCCAGGCAAGCTCGAAAGATATTGTGCTACGGTTATGTGATCAGGCTTTCCTGTACAAAGACTTGATACAACCGCCTGCCGAAGTCGTTCATAAGATCGCTGAGCAGTTATCTGCGTCAGATGACGAAGTTAGCAAGGTACAGCACGGCTCAGATTTCAGGGAATAAATCTACTGGGCAGCAGGGCCAGTAACTCAGGAAAATGTTACCAGACCGGATATATTTTGACACAAGTCCAGTGCCCAAAAATAAGAAAACATACTTGAGCATTGTATCGATCATTCTATCAGTGCTGGGATCGGAGTTACCAGTTAATTCGCTAACTGTTTAACCAAAACTTTTAGAGTCGGTTACAGCCTGGTCGGTTAACCGAACGGCCACACAAACGGACACAATACTGACTAACTTTCATGGTGCACAAAATGATCTTGATTTTCTTAAATAATTTGACTATTTTGAACTGTTTTTTTTATTTTAGATAATATTTGTATGTATGTTTAAGAGACAAATAAAGATAAAATAAAGTGTGAATACGTGTTGTATCACTTGTAATTCACGTTTACAAACCGATTTTATTGCCAAAATGGCATCTAAAAACAGGACATTAATTGAACAAAAGTTCATCAAATCAAACACTTTATGTATCCCTTACTTATTTTCCTCACGATGTGCATATAACTTGAGTAACTTAATGAAGAAATAAACTGGCTCCTAAAAAAAAAAAAAAAAAAAAGATTTCCCGAACCTCAAAAATGATCGCTAAATCTGTGCTCACGTTAGTTACACATCGTGTCCACCAAATCATACGATGTTAAAACGGCCAGATATTTTTTTTACAAAACTCATCCTTACCAAACTAAGCCATTTTTTATTGGGAATAAGCTACATAATCATGGTGTAAACATTTTTTTGCTTTGACTTTATTGTTGGGTACTAGACTGAAAAGTGGACACCATGCAACTTACGTTAACTTTCACACGCCAATCGAGAAAATACAACAGGGAGGAAAATCTACTTGGCACATGACTTGGCACATTATCTCTCCAATGCTATTTTCAAGTACAAGGGTGTCCATTCTCATGACTTCCAAGTAAATTACAACTTTCCACCAATATTTTTGTTCAAAACCCTGTGTCCCATTTTTGTCAGCCAGTATTGTGTCCTTGCACATATAGTCGGCAAATGGAACAATGTGTATACATTTTCAATCAAAAAGCATCAGCAAACTACCCGCAGTGATTGTTTAACCCTACACCCCCCTAGGTATTCTGGCTAGGAACCTTCCTGAACCCTAACCCCCCTAGGTATTCTGGCTAGGAACCTTCCTGAACCCTAATCCCCTAGGTATTCTGGCTAGGAACCTCCCTGAATCCTCCAAAATCCATCAGTGCACTTTTGGAAACATGCCCATATCTTCAAAATGCACCATGCATTTTCGTTGATCTTTTCATATTCAGTACTTCTTGCCAGGTAGTAATTTTGTCCCGTTTGAAGAGGTGAAAGTACCAGTTTCCAACAGGGCTGAATTTTGCCAAAAAAGTGCCCCTTGGAGGTTTTTGCAGGATTTGGGATGGTTCGAGTTAAAATAGTGAAAGTCACCATTAAAATAGTGGAAAAACGATAGATTTCGAATCTTAAATCTTTAATTTCGAATCTTGAATTTTGAAGGGCATAATAATGTATTATTGGTTTACTCTGTTCCTCTGTCCGTCAGCTTGTATGTTCTCTCAGTAAACTCGTCAGGAATGTCATCTTCATCGGTTGCACCAACGCTGCGTCGGTTCAGAGTGTCTTTCCAAGTAAGTCATATAATTTCTTCCAAAGGGTACATGCAGATTAATTTGTTGCCAAGGGGATCAATTACTCTCTCTCTCTCTCTCTCTCTCTCTCTCTCTCTCTCTCTCTCTCTCTCTCTCTCTCTCTCTCTCTCTCTCTCTCTCTCTCTCTCTCTCTCTCTCTCTCCGAGCATCTGTAGAAATATCATTTCAGTGTACAGTAAAACCATGTGTTTATCTCAACTATCACGAAGCTGAGGTAAAGGTTCTGAAAAGAACCTTATCACACAACTCATATCTCAACTGTCGCTATTAAAGCGAGAAATATGGTTCAGGGAGAACCATGGGGATTTCACGGGTTACTCGCCGGGCAATTCGCCGGGCAATTCATTTCTCAACTATCGCTAAGTGAGAATTATGGTTCAGGGAGAACCATGGGGACTTCATGGGTTGTTCTCGTCGTTTCGATTAGCCTGCTCTAATCTTCGTCAGGAGAATGTCGATATTCCACCATGCAAAGCCTTTGTAGAAAAGGTCGTCAGAACTTAGAAACGATGGACCCTGTGATGACTGATTATAGGCCCACTCTTGAACGGCACTTTCTGTTACAGAACTCACGGTTACAGAACTCACGGTTACAGAACTCACACTTGATTACTGTGAAGGCCGTTGGTTCCTGGCGCTTTACATCGCTGTTCATAAAAACTAATGCAGTGGCGGTGGACTCATCACTTACAAGTGTGCATGTGCAGTATTCGGTGTGCGGTCATGCCTGAAACATAAGTGCTACGCCCCGGAAGAAACACCCCAGACACCCCAGAAGGGTTAAGGACCAAAAGATTGGAGGGGGTGGAGGGGGGGTACGGACATAGCGAAGGCATAATCTTTGGGGGGGGGGGGGAGGGCGGTGTGGAAGCCAATTTGCTGACTGATTCAGCAGCGGTAACAAATTTAACACCTTCAAAATCGCTAGACGAGGGGTGGGGGGTTCTGGAAGGCTTGAAATTGTTTTAAGAGCGGGGTAGGTGTGAACAAAAAATTATTTTGAGGTTGGGGGAGGCAAGGGGTTAAGGTCAAAATGTTGATATACTTGCCAAGGTATATCTAGTGCACTTAGAAAAGTCGAACACTGTCAAACCTCATGTGTAGCAAGTACATTTACAGGTCAAAATGACTCGACTGTTTTTGACTGGTAAAAGCATTGTCTGGTATTGTTCAGGGTGGTCAAAATGACAGTAAAAACCAGTCAAAAATGCCCCTGTGTGCACATTTGGGTCAACAGTCAAAACAGTGAGTTGACTGATTTTTGACCTCTATAGTTACTTGCCACTAAAGTGTAGCTATAGTAGGAGGGTTAATTTGTTTATATGATAATATGTTAATTACCCACGTTGTACCTTCCATTAAAATTTTATGATATTGACTTCTCTGATATTGACTTCTCTGATATTCTCCTGAGGACGATCAGAGCATACTGATCGAAACGTCGTGTTGTACCTCCAGTTCTTTTCAGAACTAATTACTACTCAATTGAGATTCCACATGGTGTCACCACAATTAGTCTTACTTATCATCCTCACCATGCAAAGCTACAAGTTTTACCTCTCTGATATTGACTTCTCTGATATTGACTTCTCTGATATTGACTTCTCTGATATTGACTTCTCTTCCTTTTTCTTCTCAGGTGATTTCCACAAGAATTTAAAAGAACTGCTTACCAGAATTATCACCGAACTTTTGTGAGTAAGCTTTCGAAATTCCCTTTGATATGATACCAAAATCATTGGCATTGCATATAAAATGATCAGGTTATCTATTTTACTTCCCCTGACTTTGTTTCACAAACACAGAGAGCATTTTGTACACACGTGTATGGCGTTCCATAGCACAAATGGCCATTGAAAGGATTGACTTGTATTATGTCTGATTTCTATAATAGCAACATGTAGGTTGGGCTATACCATTAGAAAGATAAGGAATCAGTGTTTCCAACCATATGTGACCGTCCACCACGAACGGGCTGTAAAGTCGCACATGTTAATTTAGCAGTACGGCTTGAAATGCATGAAAAATCAGTCGGTTGGCCATTTTGGTATTTTTTAGAAATGAAAAGTTTGAAATATTCTCCTTTAGTTCTGAAAATTTCAGAATTAAATTCAATTTCAAAAATCATGAAAACCACGTTTTCTTTCGGCAATGAGTTCATAAATCTGTACAAAATGTAAGTTTAAATGAAGTTTATTTGAAAGTGTAAGTTACCAGTGTAATGACTTTGATACACCATAACTTCACGTAGGAATGTAGGAATGACTTGTGTTTGGTATCATTTTAAACCTTATGATATACTCTTTCCAAAAATATATGAACCTCCAAATGTAAAATTTTCGACTTTGTTGTGGATGGTCACATATATAGCGTGGGTATGGACTGCGAAGAAAGGAAAAAATACAGCTGTTTTAAAAGCTGGTCATGATACTCCCAATTAAGTGCTGTGTGTGTGTGTGTGGTGACCTTGGTCGACTAAAGTCGCCAATGGTAGTGAAAGGGTTAAAGAAAATGAATTACAATGTTTGTTACACCAATTGCGGTTCTTGTCGGAACCACAATCTCACTTTGCGATCGTTTAGATCCAAACCGCATGGTGTTCCTGCAAACCAGAACCGATAATTCCACCGTGCAAAGCCTCAAATCTGTCATTCATTGTATGGTTGTCATGGCAACTGATAAATTAATTTTTCTTAAATTTTACCAGGCCAACGTGGAGGAATCGATCAATCAACAGCCAAAGTGAGTAACTTTTCCTTCATAATAATTTCATCATCAGTTTGACAAACATCCAAAATTTCCTACCCCTCCCAGGGTTTTCTTACCTTCCTACCCAGGGCTGTAGCGAGGGGGGGTGGGGAGGGGTTGACATAATTTTTCTCAGTCGGCAAAGGTACTAGAACAAGGGTTGGTCCAGAATAAATTTTCAGTTGGCAAACCTAGTGCTTAGAGTTTCTAAGCACTGAATATTTGCCGAGTTGTTTGTTATAAGTTGTTTACAAACTGCGGTTTGAGCGACTTTTTTTGGGGGGGAAAACCAAGTAAATTGGTCATATTAGTGTTGTATCGATAAATTTACCAACCAAAAATATTTACGCCCTCCCAACTCTGACGTCAGTCGGCAAATTGGCTTTGATACCATCCCCCCCCCCCCCTCCAAAGAAAATGCCTTCGGTATGCCCCTGTTCCTACCATCCTCTCTTCTGCATAGTACGCCCGCATCTTAACCCTGACCACGCTCGATGATGCAGCATGGTGCAACAAAAGTAAACGGCGCGTTGCATCTTGTTGCCCTCATCAGCAGAGAACAAAAGAAACCATTGTTCTAGCCCTCAGCAGAGAACAAAAGAAACCATTGTTCTAGCCCTCAGCAGAGAACAAAAGAAACCATTGTTCTAGCCCTCAGCAGAGAACAAAAGAAACCATTGTTCTAGCCCTCAGCAGAGAACAAAAGAAACCATTGTTCTAGCCCTCAGCAGAGAACAAAAGAAACCATTGTTCTAGCTGGTGGATCTTGTTGCATTGAGCAGGGTGTCTGTGAAATGCCTGTAAGGGGGTTAGGGTTAATGGAACTGCACGCCATCGGTAAAATGTCCATAAAGCCAAAACAAGAAAAAGTCTCCAGTTTCTGGTGTTCACGCACGTCGCCTCAGACCTGTGCATTGGCATTTTTAATTTTCGTTTTTTTTTTTTTTTGCTGTGAAACATTGTCCAATTGCAGCCAAAATTGCTGGATCGATTGGAATTCTGCCATGCTGTGCATTCAATGACTTTTTCACATAGGGGTATGAACGTTTGCCCGAACTGTGAGGCCTCTCTTAGCCACCATCTCTCAGCCACCATCTCTTAGCCACCATCTCTTAGCCACCATCTCTTAGCCACCATACTATGTATATGGGAAATTTGGTCCCCGCATATCATGACAGTATTTCCCTGGTGGCAAAAAAAAAAAGAAATAAAAAAAGCATGTCACCGCACTGATTTTGAAGCCGACCGATGACCAGAAACCTGAGACTTTTTTTTATTATTATTATTATTATTGTTATTGTTATTGTTATTGTTTTTGTTTTTGTTTTTGTTTTTGTTTTTGTTTTTGTTATACATTTCTAGTAATGAAACTAAGGATGCCTCAAAAGCACACTTAAGCACTGTAGCTCATCAGAAGCCTGAGGAAAACCTATAAACAAGGGCGCTTGCTATGTGAACCAGAAACACCGGGGTAAACCCCTACTCTTCCACGAGAAGTGTTCTGGGTTCTTTTTACGTGCATTACTTAATCTAGTACACGTGACCTACGGCTTAACGTCCCATCCGAAGGACGAAGCAATTATGGCTAAGTGTCTTGCTCAAGGCCACAAGCGCCGTGACCAGCCAGGCCGGAATTCGAACCCACATCCTGACAACACCAAAACTTGAGTCCGATGCACTAGACCGCTCGGCCACTCGACCACTCGGCCACTCGGCCACTCGGCCACTCGACACATTAAACTAAATCAACAATGGATCCAGGGTCTCATAATAATGATGTTGACATGTATTAAAACCATACAGCTTGGATTGTTGGCACTGACTTGATCAATTCAATCATTTCAATTTCTCTCTCCGATCTGTTCCTCACGTGAAGTCTCCTTGCCACGTCTCGTTGACTTTGACTGGCGGGTCGACATCAAGACGTCGTCAGACACCTTAGCGAGAATGTCGGTGCCCACATGCGTCCTTCAACTCAAGGTAAAGGAAATGGGTTCTCTTCAGGCATAATCTCTTGAGGAAATCATTGACGGGGTAGGGCGAAGGGTGGGGGGGGTGGATTTCGCCCACTTTTTTAATTTATTGCTATGTTGATAAATGGCGAATAGTTCAGTTGGTAGATGACTCGACTCGCAATCACAAGACCCAAGTATCATTCCTCGTACCAGAAACTGTGATGGAGAGCTGGCCCCTCGCTAACAGTGTACAGGACTTAACCATAATTACCCCCAAATCCTGCAAAATCCTCCATGGGGCACTTTTTTTGGGAAAAGTTCAGCACTGTTGGAAACTGGTACTTTCACCTCCTCAAATGGGACAAAATTACTACCTGGCAAGAAGTACAGGCCATAAGTGCTGAACATGAAAGATCAACGAAAATGCACGGTGCATTTTGAAGATAAGGGCATGTTTCCAAAAGTGCACTGATGGATTTCAGAGGATTCACGAATAATAATAATAATAATAATAATGTAGACTTACATAGCGCATGTATCCACCAAACTGGTGCTCAAGGCGCATTATATTATTACCCCTGCTCATCAGGCTCATAAATCATTCCTGAAACCATCTCAGCTCCCTGGAGAGTATACAGCTCGATTGCTGCCATTACAGCACATATGGGCTAATCAAACACAACAACCAACTCTGCCCTCACAGGTACCCATTTACCCCTGGGTGGAGAGAAGCAATTATGGTAAAGTGTCTTGCTCAAGGACACAAGCACCCCGGTCGCGGTTGGGATTCGAAACCACATTCTGACGACTCAGCCATCAGAACACAAATGCTGTGATATTATTAACCCTCCTACTATATAGCTGCACTTTAGTAGCTATTATTATTATTATTATTATAGAGGTCAAAATCAGTCAACTGCCTGTTTTTGACTGTTGACCCAAATGTGCACACAGGGGCATTTTTGAGTGGTTTTTACACTGGTTTTTACACTGGTTTTTGCACTGGTTTTTACACTGGTTTTTATACTGGTTTTTACACTGGTTTTTACACTGGTTTTTACACTGGTTTTTGCACTGGTTTTTGCACCGGTTTTTACACCGGTTTTTACACCGGTTTTTACACCGTTTTTTTTACACTGTTTTTTACACTGGTTTTTACACTGGTTTTTACACTGGTTTTTACACTGGTTTTTACACTGGTTTTTACACTGGCTATTACACTGGCTATTACACTGGTTTTTGCACTGGTTTTTACACTGGCTTTTACACTGGTTTTTACTCTGGTTTTTACTGTCATTTTGACCACCCTGAACAATACCAGACTTCACGTAAGGTTTGACAGTGTTTGACTTTTAAGAGCACTAGATATACCTCGGGAAGTGTATCAACATTTTGACTGATTTTGACCCTTAGGAGGGTTAATGCATTTTCTGGGTGCGTGTTACTGTATGCAAGCAGTAACATTGTTTGGGCATTTAGTGTGTGTTTGTTTGGCACATATCCGGCTCTCAATCACCAGATAGTCCGTACGGTTTAAACACTGATCCGGATTCTGTATTTGCTGATCCTGCTCGCACTGTGATTACGTGCTAGATCCAAGATGGCACAAACGAAAGTGACAAGACGAAAATCATTACATAATTCATATATAAAATCAACATGAACAACCTAAAAAGCCTCTTGAAACTATTTATTTGAAGGCCAAAACAAATGATCATTGCCATCGAATGATACCTAAAACAGTTTGGCGCTACAAAAATCTAAATTCAGCAGATGGATTCTACCACAGGCACAGTTCAGCCGTAGTCTGGTACACAGCCGTATACAACAGGCATTGTCTAGCGGCTGAGCTACGACATGGATTTGATCCCAAAAAGCTTGTCTGTTTTCGCACTGCACAATATCACATGATCCTGATCCGTGATCTTGAGTGGAATAAACACACCCTTAAGGAAGAGGGCCAAAGTCATGGTACAGCCAAGCCTTTGAGAAGCCCAGCCAGGCCCAGTCTTTGCCCAGGCCTGTGGGCCTATATAATCCCCTAGCTGAGCACAAATGACCCTTTACTGATGAATAGATCTCAAGTGGCTCTCATTGTTAACACAGACTTGACTGACACCTCAGATGTCTTTTGTTCACAACTCCAGCCATTATAATGAGCTCTACTTGGCTGGGCTTGGCCCTTCAGAAGCCCAGGTTTATGTTGATTGGCAGGTACTGTATTGTTACAGGATAAGGACTCACAAAAGACAGATTAGGAGGCCAGGTAGCCTGGGCCTGGCTGGGCTTCTCAAAGGCTTGGCTGTACCATGACTTCGGCCCTCCTCCCTTAGTATTTTGCTGTAAAAGTACTCCACACTCACATAATACTATAAAATGGTCCAGCAATATGCCCTAGACTAAAGCTGTGCCGGGTATCCTGATACCCGACAGAAACCGTCATTACCCGGTTCCATTTTTCAGTTCCAATTACCCGTAAGCGACTTGAAAACTTCGACTGAATATTTAAGCCACACAACAAATGGAAGTCTCCGATTTTTTTGGGGGGATGCTACGAGTCATTTTTAATATAGAGGCGGGAAATTATTACAGTAACACATTTATTATGACTCCAATAAAACAAGAGAATTCTTGTGTTCGTATTGGTTATTGAGTATTTATGTGTTTTTACAGCATTATTTCTGGCTACCCGGGTATCCGAAGATTTCCAATTTCGGGTTTCCAGTTCACGAAATAAGCGAAAACACACAGCCTTACCCTAGACTTGGAGACTGTGTGTATTTTCACCATTGAGCAGGAGTAAATTCGGATTTTTTTATTTTTATGACCAGTGGTCGTTTAAATTTTGACCTCTCTTTGCATCTCCCCTTCCATCTGTTGCCAAGGTGCAAGAGAACGCAACGAGAGTGGACGTCACACCGGACACATCCACCATGAACGTGGAGTTGAGCAAAGAGACGCTGGACACGATGCTGGACGGCCTCGGCAAAATACGCGACCAGTTAAACTCCGTCGCTAAGAAATAGTCCCATAACTCTGTCTGTCCGTTGTTTAATGTGAGTTAAGTTTTTATACACTGATGAAAACTTTGTTGAGGGATGGGAGGGGATGGGAGTGGGTTTGGGGGACGGGAGTGGGTTTGGGGGATGGAAGTGGGTTGGGGGATGGGAGTGGGTTGGGGGATGGGAGTGGGTTGGGGGATGGGAGTGGGTTGGGGGATGGGAGGAAGTGGAGAGGTGATGGGGAATGATATCTGTTAAGGGCACTGAGGGAAACAGTTATGGCATGGGGACCAAGAATCTATTATATAGAACTCGTCCTATTTTACGTACTTTATGCAACATGCACGATTTATATTGTTACTTCGCCATTTGCTAAACAACAAAATAATACAAGGATGGGGGGGATGGGTGGGGCAGTGGGGTGGGAGAAATGGGTGGGGCAGTCGGGTGGGGTAGTGCGTGGGACAGTGGGGTGGGACAGTGGGGTGGGACAGTGGGGTGGGGCAGTGGGGTGGGACAGTGGGGTGGGGCAGTGGGGTGGGGCAGTGGGGTGGGACAGTGGGGTGGGGCAGTGGGGTGGGGCGGGCCAGTGGGGTGGGGCGGGCCAGTTTAAAGGAACAATATCCTCACAATCAACTGGGAATGGAATCGGAGTGTTAATTTTAGATAACTCAGTGACTGAAAATAATTCCGTCACACGATAATAAGGTCATTACTGCTGCTTATTAATGAGCCAGTAATTTTCAGTCGCTGTGTTCCAACACTGTCAAACCTTACGTGTAGTAAGTACATTTACAGGTCAAAAAAATGAGTCGACCGTTTTTGACTGGTAAAAGCATTGTCTGGTAAAAAAAAATCCATATTGTTTCAATGAATGAGTAAATCTGGTGATCAGCTATAGTAGGAGGGTTATTAAAGAACAATTGAGTGGATTTTTGCCCTTACACTGCCGAGCTATGAAGCACTGTATACTTTTGTGCTTTCTGAGTGTCTGCGGGGGGAAAAAAACCCAACTCAACAGGCGACTCGGGCGGGATTGGAACTGGATTTTTTTTCCCCCTGCAGACCGTACTTGGAAAGAACGGAGTACAGTGCTTCAGACACACGTCGGTGTAGGGCAAAAATTAAATCAATTGTTTATCACCCGATGCAAGAATTTCATCAACCTATATATATCCCCTCTGCTACATACATAGGATTCTAGCCGGCCAGTCGTCATCGGGCAAGCTCGGTGGTCAAGAGATAAGACGGGCTCGAATCCCGCCCGAAAAGTAAAGTAAAGTCTGTCCCGAGCCATATTGGCTCATCAGGCCGGTGTTTATCTCCGGTTTCGTTGGCATGAAACGACTGAGAATATTTCCATTCCCCCCCTGGATAGGATGCCAGTCCATCGCCAGGTTACTTCCCTAGCTATTGCCAGGTACCCATTTATACTCCTGGGTGAAGAGAAGCAATTACGGTAAAGTGCCTTGCTCAAGGACACAAGCACCACGGTCGTGGCCGGGATTCGAACCCACACTCTGGCGACCCAGCCACCAGAACACAAGTCCAATGCACTAGACCGCTCGACCATGGCACTCCATGAATCCCGCCCGAGTCGCCTGTGAATTGTTCTCCACGGACACTCGGAAAGCACCGTGTATACAGGGCTTCGTACATACGTCGGTGTAAAGTCAAACATCAAATCAATTTGTTATCACTCGACGCAAGAATTTCATAAATTAGAGCAATTCAAGAACATTGACAAAGTTAATCCTAAGGCATGATTTTTTTGTAATATATATTTTATTATTTTAAACAATTATGAATTTTAATTAAAACAGAAAAAAAAGGGAAAACAGTCACTTAGGATTGAGGATACAGTTAAAGCTGTGAATATAATATTTAAAATATATTGCACAATAAATATTACATTTTTAAATAAATTTGGTTGATTCATGGAAAGCCTTTTGTTATACATCTTGATTCAAAGAGAGTAAGCACACTCATACACTATATAAGCAGTTGTGCCAACATTACCAATGTTGTACCTTCCCTTTAAACCTAACTCCCTAGGCCCATTTGCTTACACATAACCTGAATCCTCCCTAACTCCCTAGGCCCATTTGCTTACACATAACCTGAATCCTTCCTAACTCCCTAGGCCCATTTGCTTACACATAACCTGAATCCTTCCTAACTCCCTAGGCCCATTTGCTTACACATAACCTGAATCCTTCCTAACTCCCCTAGGCCCATTTGCTTACACATAACCTGAATCCTTCCTAACTCCCTAGGCCCATTTGCTTACACATAACCTGAATCCTTCCTAACTCCCTAGGCCCATTTGCTTACACATAACCTGAATCCTTCCTAACTCCCCAGGCCCATTTGCTTACACATAACCTGAATCCTTCCTAACTCCCTAGGCCCATTTGCTTACACATAACCTGAATCCTCCAAAATCCTTCAGTAGTAAAGCAAGCACATGACATGTATGCACACGTGTTTCTAATCTGTGATACATGTACATGGCCAGGGACCCTCCCTGCATGCATGGAGCAATAAACAGTGTCCACTGACCCAAGCACTGACCTTGCAATCACTACAACAAACATGGATGTACATGTACCATGGAAAGGCAAGTATGCCTAATAACCTCAATCCTCCAAAATCCTTCACTTTAGCAAAAAGCATGTAGTATGTAACCTCAATCCTTCAAAATCCTTTAGCAAAGAGGATTTTGGAGGATTTGGGAAGGTTAGGGTTAATTGTATATCTTGATTCAAAGAGTAAGCATACTCATAGAAGCAGTTTTGCCAACATTACCAATGCTGTACCTTCCATTCAATGTATATCTTGATTCAAAGAGAGTAAGCATACTCATAGAAGCAGTTTTGCCAACATTACCAATGCTGTACCTTCCCTTCAATGTATATCTTGATTCAAAGAGAGTAAGCATACTCATAGAAGCAGTTTTGCCAACATTACCAATGCTGTATCTTCCATTCAATGTATATCTTCATTCAAAGAGAGTAAGCATACTCATAGAAGCAGTTTTGCCAACATTACCAATGCTGTACCTTCCATTCAATGTATATCTTCATTCAAAGAGAGTAAGCATACTCATAGAAGCAGTTTGGCCAACATTACCAATGCTGTACCTTCCATTCAATGTATATCTTCATTCAAAGAGAGTAAGCACACTCATAGAAGCAGTTTTGCCAACATTACCAATGTTGTACCTTCCCTTCAATGTATATCTTGATTCAAAGAGAGTAAGCACACTCATAGAAGCAGTTTGGCCAACATTACCAATGCTGTACCTTCCCTTTAATGTATATCTTGATTCAAAGAGAATAAGCATACTCATAGAAGCAGTTTTGCCAACATTACCAATGCTGTACCTTCCCTTCAATGTATATCTTGATTCAAAGAGAGTAAGCATACTCATAGAAGCAGTTTTGCCAACATTACCAATGCTGTACCTTCCCTTCAATGTATATCTTGATTCAATGAGAGTAAGCACACTCATAGAAGCAGTTAAGTCATCGTTACCAATGTTGAACCAAAACTGGTCCCTCGTCTTTATCCTATCAAGGATAGAGACAGGCTCCGGTCTTGAATTGTATTCAAGGGATTTTATTGGATACGTTGTGCCGAAGAACTGAAGTCACGCTTTGAGGCTCGCGAGCTAGCTACCAACCAAGGTCAAAGTTGAATCTCCCCAAAACTGAGAGGCCGGTATCAGGCATCAGATCTTTAGGCTATATTGAACCCTTCCTTTAAGTAAATATTTTTATGAAAAAAAAACATTTACCAGCACCAAGAAGAATAAGTAATTATTATAATTTTTTTTAAAGTAATCTTTCTGTTTTTTGCAACATTTTAAAGACATTTATAATAGCACAGAAATTACCACATGTAATAATCAGGTCTGTGATTTCTCAGGATTTTTCCTGATTTCAGGATTTTTGACAAATCTCCCCATTGCCTCAGAATATTCTTGAAAAGAGAAGTAGCCACCAAGGAAAGAAGAGAAGCAGCCTGTATTTTGTCCAAACCTTGAGTTTCTTCTTTGTGGGGATGTGGAGAGTCTGTAAATCCTCCACAATTTAAACATCCAGGAGGTTCAGGGGGGCTTTGTCCTCTAGACCAAAGGGACACCCAGGCCTGCTACCCATTTTTCAGGATTTTATAAGCAATTTTCGGCTTATAAGAAATTTTATATTTACCTTTAAAAAAGGAAAATTTATTCACATTTCACGAGGAGCATGGTTCTACAGTAATTCATTCAGTCAGTTGCTTATATTTGATCTCTTTTAAACCATGCTTTTCCATGTTGTTTTGTGAAATATTTAAGTTTAAAACTTGTTGTATACTTAACTCTTCAGATTCAAAAAACAAAATTGCTGCAAATTACTGTTGAAACATCTTTATGGCAGGCCTCCCAGTGAAACCTATAAAAACCTATATTTCAAAATGGGAACCTTTATTTCCCCCAAAAAACTATATTAACCCTAACCCCCTAGGTATTCTGGCTAGGAACCTTCCTGAATCCTCCAAAATCCATCAGTGCACTTTTGGAAACATGCCCTTATCTTCAAAATGCACCATGCATATTCGTTGATCTTTCATATTCAGCACTTATGGCCTGTACTTCTTGTCAGGTAGTAATTTTGTCCCTTTTGAAGAGGTGAAAGTACCAGTTTCCAACAGTGCTGAATTTTTCCCAAAAAGTGCCCCTTGGAGTATTTTGCAGGATATGGGGTGGTTAGGGTTAACCTATAAAAACCTATATTTTTAATCTCCTGCAACACAACTTCGTCATAAAATCCTCATGGCTTTGAAGAAAAATTATTTCCTAAGTATAAAGGGATGAATCCAAAACAGCTAGTAGCCAAACTGCAACATATTATGTACCGCTCTTAGATTTTCTGCCGGACAGGGTATGGGGTAATGTACTTTGTTGCAAAAAGTACTCAGAAGGTAGGCAATTTACCCAAAATCTTGTTATAATAATGGAGGCATTTTTAAAGCGCACTTACACGAGGTATCACAGCGCTGTACATTATTACCCCTGCTTATCAGGCGCATAAATCATTCCTGAAACCATCTCAGCTCCCTGGGGAGTATACAGCTCAATTGCTGCCATTTCGGCGCATATGGGCTAATCAAACACAACAACCAACTCTGCCCTCACAGGTACGCATTTACCCCTGGGTGGAGAGAAGCAATTATGGTAAAGTGTCTTGCTCAAGGACACAAGCACCCCGGTCGTGGTTGGGATTCGAACCCACATTCTGACGACTCAGCCATCAGAACACAAATCCGATGCACTAAACCGCTCGACCATGGCACTCCACGTTACTTAATTTAACACTGCATAATCATGGGAAATAACCTATAACAGCCTATATTTTGGCATTTGGTAAACCTATAATAACCTATATTTTGCTTTAAAAACCTATTTAAAAAAAACTATATTTGGTAGATTAGGCAATGGGAGGCCTGTTGTAGGTTAAGTACACAATGTTGTGAAGTTTTTGTGTTTCTGCTGAAAAATGTGAACACCAATTGTGATGAAACTCACTGGTTAGATTTATGATATATTTCTTGAAAACCAGAAATGAGCGTACGTTGCCAAATACCAGTGTTGTATCTTCACGTTTTAGTTATTTAACTTAAACGGACAGTTATCGTCACGATCAACCAGGGCATGCATGGAATCCGAGTGCTAGTTGTAGATGAACTCATCAGTGACTGAAAATAATACCCCACATGATAAGGTCATATTGCCGTTGCTGCTGCATAAATGAGCCAGTAAATTTTCAGTCGCCGTGTTCATCTTAAACTAGAACTCCGATTCCATGCCCAGTTGAAAGGCGCTGCTCTGATCATGACGATACAGTCCCATATTTTGTGAGGAATATGGAATTTTCCAAATATGGTGCTTGCTGAAAATACATATGCGCTTAAAAATAAAAACAAAGCCGTCTGTTCTTTTTAATTATCATTTTTGTCTCAATCTTCATCAAAATTTTAATTGTTTTTATGCCTTTAATTAGCCATGAAAAAGGACTTTTTGACTAAATTGTCACCATTTTGTTCTGAACCAGCAATATGGGTGATGCGAGATAGTGACTTGTACCGAATAAATGTACAATCCCCTCCGCCTTTTAAGAATTGTCCTCCATCTGTCTCAAGTCCTTGGACATCACTCAATCCAAAAAAGGGTTTGTGTTCACGTTGTCATCATCATCGGTAAGGCAAATGGTGACCGTAGGCGTTAGAGGGCGTTGTTCGAGAGTAAGCGGCTCAAAAACGACCGGGATGGAATCAACAGAAAGAACCCGATCCCCGTGAGGGTCTTCGTCTGCCTTATCGCCATGGAGATCGTCATCTTCCATCTCGTCCTTCTTCTCATTTTTCTCATCGCCTTTACTCTCCTCGTGGTGTCTATTCTTCCTTGCCTCCCACTTTCTCCTTAAGAATCTTTTATCCCCATGATTCGTGCCTTCCTTGCTGTCCGAGTCCTTTGCCTTCTTCAAATTCTCAGATGATTTACTCTTTTGCATGTCGTCGCTGCCGTCACCATCTGGCGACTCCGGAGGCAGAAGACTGTTCTCGTCAAATTCTTCGTAGCTCCAGCTTCTCCTTCGAAGAGACTTCGGCACGGGAAGTTTGTTGGCGACATTCTGGAGACCGGTTGACAGACCCTTGCCGGCCTTCTTGAGGTTTTCCACGCTGGAGCTCGCGGAGAGTCTGAGCTCCGCTGAGATGCGACGCACACGGGTCTGCCTGGGCGACTTCAGGGAGTCCATAACCAGACCTACATCAGTATTAAAGAAGAGGAAAGAAAAATATACATGCCTTTTGTTCTTGTGTTCCTCCTTTTTGGCAGCGGGGCCCTGTCCCCCATCCTTTTTGATGTGTGCTTTTTAGCCACCTTGGACACAACCCCCTTCAACTAATTGTCATTCAAATTGGATAGGACACAAGGACAACTTGTGTTTTTAACCGAGGAGAAAAAAACAGGACAATTATGGGAATATCTTTATGAGATACTCCTTTGAACAAAAAAAAATTCATTAAATACAGATTATGTAAGAGACAACATTATATTCATGCCCCAAAAGAAAGAAAAAAAGTCACCTTCTGTTTCAGGCACATCTTTTTGTTTGGCATCGTCAAACGTCTCTGGTTCCGTGTTCTTGGGAATGTCTCCATTGGTCTTTTTCGTTTCCAAATGCTGTGTAAAAACACAAGAATAAAATAACATTTGAAAGAGTAGTCCTTTCACAAACCATATTTCCTCGCTCTTTTTGCACCCACCCTTAAACCCCTTTTTGGCTCGCTACTTTTAGCCCCGCCCATTTAACCCTTTTTTGCTTCACTCCTTTTTGTGCCCACCCCTTTTTGCCCTGCCCCTTTAACCCCTTTTTGCTTCACTCCTTTTTGCCCTGCCCCTTTAACCTCTTTTTGCTTCACTCCTTTTTGGCCCACCCCTTTTACCTCTTTTTGCCCCGCCCCTTTTACCCCTTTTTGCCCCACCCCTTTACCCCAGTCCTTTTGCCCCGCCCTTGCACCACGCCCCTTTTTACCACGCCC
This sequence comes from Zoroaster sp. YZ-2022, assembly GCA_029582265.1. Classification (NCBI taxonomy): domain Eukaryota; kingdom Metazoa; phylum Echinodermata; class Asteroidea; order Forcipulatida; family Zoroasteridae; genus Zoroaster; species Zoroaster sp. YZ-2022. The sequence goes on from CM055823.1 coordinate 35,494,762, forward strand.
CTTTTTTCTGTCTGCTCTGTTTGTTGATGTTTTGTAATTGTCTTCTTGCTAAAAACAATAAATTGCCTAAACAAAAAATAATCTTGAGCCATTTTGTATCGGTTTCAACCTTAACTTTCAGCAGGATTATAAATTGCATATGTATTTATTTATTTATTTATTTATAATAAATAAATAAATAAATAAATTAATTAATTAATACGTGATACATGTATACGCTGTTCTTGGAACCAGACCAAATTTCCCATACACAAAGTATGGTGGCTAAGAGAGGCCTCACAAATCCGGCAAACGTTCATACCACTACGTGAAAACGTAGTTTGAAACACAGCACTGCAGAAGTCCAATCGATCCAGCAATTTTGGCTGCAATTTCATAGCCAAAAAAGAAGAAGAAGAAGAAAAAAAACGGAGACATTTTTGGCCTAATATATTGTCTGGCCCCCTTTTCTCCATCCGCCACACACCGGAACAGTCACGGCAGATATAATAATATAACATGGCAGCTTTATCCTAAAGGTGTTTGATTATACATGAATAATGGAGGGTTCAGATTTACAAGTCTTCGCAATTTCCGTTTCTAGCTAGATCCACAGTCTCAAAGGATATTCAACTTTGAATAATATAATGTTGCTTTACACTTGCAAACAACCATACTAGAATGTCAACATGACATCAATAAATGTGTTTTTATTATATCCCGTCTTTCATGCGCAAATTGGGGAAGGGTTACCATGACGACCGTGCATTAAAAGAGCTCATCGACCGATGATCTCGGTCCATCAGGAGAGAAGATTTTGCTCAGAGTATGGATTTCAAGACCCTCTCCTCTGGGAATAAAGGCGCCATCATGAACATGATAAGTCATGGTCATTGATGGCTCGTTATTGTTTAAAGCTGTAAGGTACCGTATATTATTTGGTTATTCAGTCATTCAGAAATAACTCTCGTAATGACCGTAATAAGCTTACTTATTCAATGATGCTATCTTATGGAGTGCCATGGTCGAGCGGTTTAGTGCATCGGATTTGTGTTCTGATGACTGAGTCGTCAGAATGTGGGTTCGAATCCCAACCGCGACCATGGTGCTTGTGTCCTTGAGCAAGACACTTTACCATAGTTGTTTCTCTCCACCCAGGGGTAAATGGGTACCTGTGAGGGCAGAGTTGGTTGTTGTGTTTGATTAGCCCTATATGCGCCAAAATGGCAGTAATTGAGCTGTATACTCCCCAGGGAGCTGAGATGGTTTCAGGAATGATTTATGAGCCTGATGAGCAGGGGTAATAATGTAATGCACCTTGAGCACCAGTTTGGTGGATACGTGCGCCATGTAAGTCCACATTATTATTATTATTATTATTATTATTATTATTATTATTATTATTATTATTATTATTATTATTATTATTATTATTATTATTATTATTATTATTATTATTATTATTATTATTATTATTATTATTATTATTATTATTATTATTATTATTATTATTATTATTATTATTATTATTATTATTATTATTATCATCTTAGGTGATGTCACTTATAAGAAAAGTTCAATAATTTCCAGTTCGAACTTTACCAAAAATACACTCTTTCCAAAATTTAATCTTTCCAAAATACCACGTTAGAAAAACAAATGAATGAAATACAATCTGAATGCGTTTGATCTATTTTCCTGTAAACTTTCCATGGGCCAATATCACAGAGCTGCTAAGCAGAGAATTGTGCAAAGCAAATATTTTCGCTAAGCATTTTGAAACAGTCTACCAGCTTAAAATGCATACATTTTGTGTGGCTGGCTTGACTGGTAACCAACAAAATCATGCTAAGCAAATATTTCTTGTAAGCAATTTTTGTGGGTTCTCGCCTATCACTGCGTTTCCCACACCCAAAAAATTAAATAACCCCCCCCAAAAAAAAAAAAAAAAAAAAAAAAAACATAACAACAATTTTTTTTTAAATAAATAAAATAATAAAATAATAAATAAGTGAGTGAGTGAGTGAGTGAGTGAGTGAGTGAGTGAGTGAGTGAGTGAGTGAGTGAGTGAGTGAGTGAGTGAGTGAGTGAGTGAGTGAGTGAGTAAGTAAGTAAGTAAATAGATAAATACGTAAATGAGTGTCGTGGCCGAGCGGTCTAACTTACCGGACTCAAGTTCTGGTGTTAGCAGCAGAATGTGGGTTCGAATCCCGGCCGTGACACTTGTGTCCTTGAGCAAGACACTTAACCATAATTGCTTCTCTCCACCCAGGGGTTAAATGGGTACATGTAAGGGCAGAGTTGGTTGTTGTGTTTGATTAGCCCTATATGCGCCAAAATGGCAGCAATTGAGCTGTATACTCCCCAGGGAGCTGAGATGGTTTCAGGAATGATTTATGAGCCTGATGAGCCTTATGAGCAGGGGCAATGATATAATGCGCCTTGAGCACCACTTAGTTGGTGGATACGTGCGCTATATAAGTCCACACATTATTATTATTATTAATACATAAATACATAAATAAATAAATAAATAGATAAATAAATAAATAAATAATTAAATAAAAATCTGGATCTCGCACACTCCTATATGTTTTTTTTTTTTTTTTTTTTTTTTTTTTTAAATACAAAAAACGAAGATCGAATTCACATTTGGGTCAATCTCTTGATTAGTTTTCCAGGGCTGATCTCCTCGCATCATCCCTTGACAGTTCATGCTTTGTGGTTTTTCAAGTGGAGACTGAGCAGTCAGTGGCGCACCCAAGGGGGGGGGCTTGGGGGGCTCGAGCACCCCCCCCCCAAGGGCCCGCTGATGTTTTTTTTTTTTTTAAAGGAGCCAGGAAAGAGAGCAAAATCTGAGCCCAAGTCTTGTCTACAGAGGAGTTCGGCAAGGAGTATAGGGCAGTGGTACAAGGGATGGGGACTCAGGAGACTCAAGCTCCCCTCCAAAAGTTTTCCATTTATTCCACTCACTATTATATTTTACGGCGTTGCGTATGCATGTGCATGTAAGCTTGAAGGGCCACCAGTATATATAACAAGCATTTTTACACATTCTCCCCCCCCCCCTGCCATGGTGCACCCTGATCAGGGAGCAGCTTTACTTAATTTTATTTTCATTTTCTGTTGTCCGTTTCTCTTGTTGAGGTCGTTGAGGTTACTCGTAAAATTTAAACACGCCCGCATTATAATCAACTCCTTTCCAGTTTGTACACAATGGCCCAGGATTGGGTTTTAATTTACAAAGATTATGTGACACTCTTTTAGCAAACACCGATTGGATAATATTGGGATTTGGTTTTGCCGCCAAATTCGTGTTTGAAAAAATTTAGCTCCGCCCGGAATGATCACAAACTTTACGTCCACGCAATGAAAGTATTTAACTATAGAAATCTTGCAGACGAAACAAGCTCAAGTTCTTTACATCAAGAGGAGGAAATTATATGGAAGGTAAAACCCTACGAGTCCGAATCATGCCATAATGTCTTCTTTTTATGACTAGAAACCACCAGGAAACATTTAACATGCGCCGTAGGTTCACTGACGAGCACGACTAGGGACATGGCTGCAGCCGCGCCAGCGGTTATGGTTTGGGTCAGCCATGTCTCTCCCCCATATTGGATTTCAAATAAAAATATTTTGAGCCCCCCCCCCCCCGAATCAAATCCTGGGTGCGCCACTGTGAGCAGTGTCAAGCAACGGAAATTCTATCTGGTGTTTTCACGCCTCTTCTATCTGCATTCGAAACAAGTCCTTGCGTATACAGTACAGCCGTTAATACTTTGAATAAATGTCTTTTTACAAAATAGTACTTACTGGCCTTATACGTTTCAAACCTAGCATGTTCCTTCTCAAAGGTAAAATGGACAGACATGCACACAAACCGTCCCTTATTTGCCATAGTGACCAATCCCGAATTAAGTTGGCGCAGTGACCAATGCGGTATTGGTCACTTTGCCGAAGTACAAAAACAGCCAGTTAGAGCATTCGTCATTTGAATGCATGCTCTATCTCCAAAACTATAAGGAATACATGCATGTGGATTAGATACAATGGTAGGTCTCTTCCTGAATGTACTAATGGGCGGGAAAACTTAAAATTGAAAAAAAGTCGGATTGGTCACTATGGCAAATTAGGGACGAAACTTGATAACAAGAGTGGGCAGAGGTTAGTCAGGTGTGAAGTCAGGTATTTTGTATAAAATATTAATTATTGGACTTATACGTTTCGAACCTAGCAGGTTCTTTCTCAAATGCAGACGATAGACAGATATGCGCACAAATTTTAAAAACAAGAGTGGGCAGAGGTTAGTCAGGTGTGAAGTCAGGCGAGGTATTTTTATTTACAAAATAGTACGGTAGTTATTGGCCTTATATGTTTCGAACCTAGCAGGTTCTTTCTCAAAGGCAGACGATACGCGCACAAATTTTAAAAACAAGAGTGGGCAGAAGTTAGTCAGGTGTGAAGTCGTTTTTTTTTTTTTTTACAAAATAGTTATATACGTTTCAAACCTAGCAGGTTCTCTTTCAATGCAAAATGGACGATAGACAGACATGCTCACAAACTTAAACACAACAGCAGGAGGAAGTTCGTCAGGTGTGAACGGAACACAAAAGAAAGAGGATACAAGATGCAGAGACCGGACAAAGGAGGGATTAAACACGGGAGAGAAGGAGTTGAAAGAAGAAAGCAAAAGATGATTGAAAATTAGGGAAGAGTCAGACAAGGAAATAATAACAAAAACAGACGAATAGACAAAAGACTAACAAGCAAATCAAAATGTAAAACAAATGCAAAAAGGTCTGCGGAGAAAGAAGAAAGGAAAATTAGTCATTCCCGTCCTGTATAATATTAAATATGCCATGGAGGTGAATGGTGTACGTGTGGATACATCTGATCCACATCTTTTTCTCTGCTGAGACGGACCGATTCCCTACATTTACCAAGCGACTCAGTCATGTCAGAAATAGAATGATTAGGTATGTTGAAGTGCTGTCCCACAGGAGTGTCAAGCTTATGGGTTTTGACTGCGGATATAATCAGTGACCATATAACCGTTTCATTTGAGTGCTTATTCTCACTGATATACTGAATACCACATATCCTGCAAGATATATCAGATACATTTTCTTTTAAATAATTCCTATTTTGTTTACTCTCTTAACGTAAAAGAGTGAAAACCACTATTTTAAAGAGCTATATGGCGGACAAGTCTTTTTTGGAGTGAAACCCACTCTGATTCGATTGAAAAATACAGTAAAAGGCTATCAATTCACTCTTTATACACTAGTAATGTTACTCTTTATCCGCTCCAAAAAGACTTGTCCGCCATATAGCTCTTTGAAATAGTGGTTTTCACTCTTTTACATTAAGAGAGTAGATCGTAACCTTCAAGTGAACTAAAATCACTGCTTGCTCCTGTGTTTAAACCACTGATCTCTATATTAGAGATCAGTGCATGGTTTAAACTAATCAAAGATACTGCGTGGCCACTCGAGGTCATGGAATTAGAACGTGCCCAAATTGAGAAATTTCTTAAGACAACGTTAACAAAAACAATGTTGTGTACGTATCCTGTCACCGTGGTGACATTGAAGATTGAAATAACAACGCCTGTTCGGACCTCGCGGTAGCCGAGTGGTTAAGGCGTTGGACTTGAAATCCAACGAGGTTTCCCCACGCAGGTGCGAACCCTGCCGGCCGCGACGTTCTGATGTTATTTTTTTTGAAGGAAATTATTTATATACATGTAAGTGACTAAGTCTGTTCCACCGATCCCTCCCTATAACAATAGACGATGTGACATTTGTTTACAAAATTGTAGCGCGGTCACATTTTCCGCCCAGCGGATATAAGTCACCTTCGTCTATAATTATAATAATTACAATAATTATCTCTATAACTGCACACAGACATTTTCAAGGAAATCTCCACGTTAGCCCTGTACCTATACCAGAAATTTCACATCATTAATTAACCGGTGACGTAATTCCTCGGACACATTACTCATTGGGTCGAACTGGGGAAAAAACGAAACAGCCCGTCTCATAAACTACCACCCTGTTACCGCGTTACTTAGATAATTTATCGTGGGAAAATGCACACCATATTACGGATTTCAAAGATATTTTTCTCAGAAACACAGAATTCCATGATAATATATCTGTGAAACAAGGAATTCCATGATAAAATGTATCTGTGAATCATGGAATTCCGTGTTTCACAGATACATTAATGTAAGCGACCGTTTCAACTCATGAAATGATACACTCATTACAGACCAGGATACAGTGGTTAAACTTTAATAAAACGCTTTACTCAAGAAGAAAACCCTGTAACATAGAATAATAAGTATAATAGTTTAACCATTACGAATATTATCAACTACAATCAACAAGAACTAATCACTAACTCTTAATAACCCTCAAAATATCTAATACAATGTTGAAATCACTCATTACTTCCCTTCACTATAATTCACCCTCAATCCTTATAATACACAGATGACTGAATTCCTTTATATTTTCAAAACATGCTAAAAATGTCAAAAGAATTAAAATCAAATAACCATCAATAATTGTCGAGTAGTTAATTTGGCTAAAGGCCAACCCCAGACATGGTGTGTCCTGGTGAGGGCAAGGCACAGTCATAAAACAATTAAGTCAGTGTATAGGCAAGAGATTTGTTTATAAACCTACCCCATCCAGCACAGAGCACTACCATTAAATGGCCCACCTCAGCACCAAGGCCAACCAGAGCCCAGCCAGGGTAATTGATTGTACAGCTGGTTGAAAAGAAATAAGCAGATTGAGTACAAGCAATTCTCACAAGTTTACATGAAAGTCACACAGTGGAATAACCCAAAAATAAGTAAATCAAGTAAATAAAGGTGAATCAAGCACCTTCAATTTTATCAAATTGATATGTCTGTTACTTCTATTACTGCGGAAATCTCCTGAACATCATATTTTAATTAACAAAAGGCACCGTGTACCCTCTTTCGTCACAAATAATTATTTTAACCCAAACAGTTCTCAGAAACAATTGTGTTACACAATAGAAAACATCTCAAAAGAACATTCGTTTCGTTTCTGCCATCTACCGGCATCTTGGTAGACCTTTTCTCCATTTCAAACATACCAGTACTAATTTTCTTCTCGCTCTCATGGCGATCTTCCCAAGAGACAAATATATTTGGAACAAAATCGATCACTGCTCCACTTAGTCTGACTATGTCTACATGTATATCCATTTTACGACAACTTAAAATAAACAATTCCGATACCATTAATACAAAAATTAAATCAACACTAAATATATATTAAAGAAAGATAACATGAGATTTGTACAGTAAAATAAACCCAAATAAGTTGTAGTTAAAGTTTGACTGCTTGAAGCCCATACTGAAACAATACTGCGGTAGGTAAGCTCACATTAGCCTTCCTGGTAAACTTGGCAGTTTCTTTACAAACAACAGTAATCTGTAAGCTAACATGACGTTTTGGTCTCTACAGAAATACCCTAAATAACTGCAGACCATTCATTGTTTCTCCATAAGGATAAACCCATAAGTAACACTCTAATAAAAAAACGAATTTACTTCGACTCCTATCCAAAAGAGCTTTATCGGCCTAAGCATAATTATCCTTATTTCTAACAAATACGAACTTCAATTAGTTTTCTGCCAATTATTCTTGTAATGATGATTGCCCCAGTCTCGTCAAGGAATACATATTGGAATTACCTTTATGATGTCAAGAAGGTGATACAGCCATGTTTCATATGAAGAAATACAGAAGATAGGAGATCTGTAGAAAGTCCGCCTGCTTTTATTGCATGTCTGTGGGCAAGTGGCTCAACGCTGCCTGGCAAGCACTAGCAACGGCCAGCTCAAGGCCTCTTAAACCTCTATCTTAGTTTATAGCAGTGGTTGTTTATAGCGGGTTAATGGGATTTGATGATTGAGGCCACTGGACCTCTGGGTCAGTTTACAAATGAGGGTACAATGTGTCTGATAATTATGGTTTGTATCAAGAATCCGGTGTTAGTACTAAGGAAAAGAAAAACAAATGTTAGTAATATTGATACAGGAATAACATACACAGTAAAGGGGAAGTGGGGTACCTATTCTCCCCGTTACATTATCATGGAATTATGTGTTTCACAGATACATTATCAGGCCGTGTTTCTGAGAAAAATATCTTTGACTGAAATCCGTAATAGCTGGTGCATTTTTCACCACAGGATGGTCATTTAAGCTTCCGTAAAAACACATATGTTGGGGAGATATTTTACAACAGTGACCCCTAATAAACTTTACTCTTTTCCTTGCATACCTTATAATCTCTATACTCTTCTTTTTTTGTTTCTGAAAGAAAATCAGCATATTTTAACCGCATTTTGGTCGTACTGGCCCACGCTTCAATCAGACAGGAGTCTTGCACGGAATAAACCGAAACGAACTGTTTGTATTTCTTTGAACTGGATTATAAATAATAGTAATGATGATGACCTATAGCATAGTTGTTTTTTCCGGGAACGATTTTATAAAATTTATTTTAGGGCAGAATATTTGCGATGTGTATCACTGAAATCAGACACATTTGGGCACAGTTGAGTTGATTATTGACATAACTTACTAAATCTGTAAAAAAAAAATTTTTTTTTTTAAACATTAAATTAATTGTTTATCACCCAACGCAAGAATTTCACCAACCTATATACTGTAAAAACATGTTTTTTATAGATTTTGTTTTGATCTGAAACCTTCACAAGATGTTAAACATTATAAAGATTGATAATTGAAAAGAAACTCAAATTCCGCAAAAAATCACCCCATTCACTTTTTGGCTGTTTCTCAGTTTACAGCTCAGTGCCCAATTCCGTCTGATTTCGGTATAGAACACGTCACATTTGTGTGTGTGTGGGTGTGTGTAACGTGATGTAAATCTACACTGTTAAAAAAAGAATTCATTTTCAGTAAGTTGTTTTGTCAATAAATTGGCATTACAGAGAGGCTTCTTTAGTTCTTTGTTATACAGCAGAATTTTCCCTTGTGCATCAACAGCAGACCTACTGTAACTTTACAGAGAATAGGAACGTAACCATTTAAAACCAGCACATTTCTGTATATTCACAGGAAAATCTGATATAGGCAATTTTTGCTGTGAATGTTTGAATGTTTTCAACAGAAAAAACTACTGGGAACTCACACTAGTTTTAACAGTGTATCTTGAATTTTGAGTAGCGAATTGTCCATTTTGTGAAGCGTTAGTGCTCTAGGAGAAACCATTGGCGGATCATCACGGGGTGGCCGGGCGGAATGTTCCCGCTTTTTTTTTTTTTAATCACCGTCCATGTAAATTTACCACAATGTTTGATTGTGTTCCCCCCCCCTTTTTTTTACTGCGTGCCAACCCCTTTTGAGACCGCCCCTGTGTGATACAATAGAAACCATTCACTGATTTTCACACGGCACGTTGAGCAGAAATGAGTCTAGAATCTCTCTATTCCAAGTATAGGTAACATTCCCACTAGCCGCGGTCTGACGTTCCACTCTGTTGTATTATTGGCCCAGCTTGAGAAGAGCAAACACGTATACCGTGAAACCGAATTGACGTCAAAGCTATAGCGGTTACCGATGCGAAGCACAGCTGCTGTACACTGAGTACATTAAGGGGATTTCATAGCTGGTTCTCTTGAAACCTCCAGATTTTTTTCTTCTTTAACAAAACAGGTTTGTTGGATCATGGATTCTGCAATTCATCCACTAAAAACAGGAACCGCTTTATATCAGTGGATGAATAAAAAATAACACTTTGTGGTAAAAACAACATGTTTTATAAGATTTCATAAATTGGTTCTCTTGAAACCTTCAGATTTGTTTTTGTTCTTTAACAAAACAGGTTTGTTGGATTCTGCAATTTACCCACTAAAACCAGGAACCGTTTTATATCAGTGGACCAATAAAAAATAACACTTTGTGGTAAAAACAACATGTTTTATAAGATTTCATAAATTGGTTCTCTTGAAACCTTCAGATTTGTTTTTGTTCTTTAACAAAACAGGTTTGTTGGATTCTGCAATTCATCCACTAAAACCAGGAACCGTTTTATATCAGTGGATGAATGAAAAATAACACTTTGTGGTAAAAACAACATGTTTTATAAGATTTCATAAATTGGTTCTCTTGAAACCTTCATATTTTTTGGTTCTTTAACAAAACAGGTTCGTTGGATTCTGCAATTGGCCCACTAAAACCAGGAACCGTTTTATATCAGTGGACGAATAAAAAATAACACTTTGTGGTAAAAACAACATGTTTTATAAGATTTCATAAATTGGTTCTCTTGAAACCTTCAGATTTGTTTTTGTTCTTTAACAAAACAGGTTCGTTGGATTCTGCAATTCACCCACTAAGACCAGGAACCGTTTTATATCAGTGGACGAATAAAAAATAACACTTTGTGGTAAAAACAACATGTTTTATAAGATTTCATAAATTGGTTCTCTTGAAACCTTCAGATTTGTTTTTGTTCTTTAACAAAACAGGTTCGTTGGATTCTGCAATTCACCCACTAAAACCAGGAACCGTTTTATATCAGTGGATGAATGAAAAATAACACTTTGTGGTAAAAACAACATGTTTTATAAGATTTCATAAATTGGTTCTCTTGAAACCTTCATATTTTTTGGTTCTTTAACAAAACAGGTTCGTTGGATTCTGCAATTGGCCCACTAAAACCAGGAACCGTTTAAAAAGTGGATGAATAATATAATAACACTGTATTAAATGCTTTAAGAATCAGTGGCCCCTATACGCCACTGCTCAATCCAAGTAAGCTATACAGGGTGTCCCCATAAAAAGTATACCGAGATAAAAATTACTGTAATGGCAAAACTACTTTATATATGGGAAAGAGAAATATATCTCTAGAAAGGGCAGAATGTCCTCTTTGCAATGGTATACAGCTTGTGATGTTATTGACACAGATGAGTGAACAAATTAGACAGATGTTAAGGGTACTGAAAGCAGGACTGTGACAAGTTTGCATATTTGAATAACAAAGGTCCAAAAAACATTTTAAAAAACCTGCACATTAAACTTTTGAGGTAAGTAGCGAAAACAAAGCAGATTACATTGTTTTAGGTACAATCCTTGTTTTCAAGAATGTGTTGAAAAAACAAAGGCATTTGGTATTCTGCACACTTGCATGGTTGAGATTTGTTATTCAAATATGCAAACTTGTCACAGTCCTGCTTTCAGTACTCTTAACATCTGTCTAATTTGTTCACTCATCTGTGTCAATAACATCACAAGCTGTATACCATTGCAAAGAGGACATTCTGCCCTTTCTAGAGATATATTTCTCTTTCCCATATATAAAGTAGTTTTGCCATTACAGTAATTTTTATCTCGGTATACTTTTTATGGGGACACCCTGTATAGACCATCGTGCAGCCATATTGCTTATCTTCCATTCATAGCAGTGTAACCAAACCGAGGCTGGAAGTGAAAATAGTCTGGTCTCTTTTATATGTTATGAGAATTAGTACTATCATTGTCAATGGGTATACAGGGAATATGACAAAGATGGCCGCAGTGTGATGAAGGTTTATAGAGCGCCAAATTGCCATAGGATACAAGGCGCTTTTACATTATTATCCCTGGTCATTGGGCCAATATCAATACTTAAACTTTCTCAGCTTCCTGGGGAATATACAGCCTTGAGCTACCGTAGCGCATCGGAAGCTTTTTTTTTTCAACCACAATAACAACCTCTACCCTCACAGGTACCCATTTATACTCCTGGGTGGAGAGAACCAATGTACAGTAAGGTGCCTTTCTCAAGGACACAAGTACAGTGGTCGCGGCCAGGATTCGAACCCACATTCTGACGACTCATTCTGATGCATTAGACCGCTAGAGACCATGGCACCCCATAAATCATACCAGAAATAAATTGAAACAACAAATTTGCCCCACATACAGCGAAATATTTGACATTTGTTTACCATTGAAGGGGGAGCTAGGCATAGTGACCTCGATATATTTCCCGCCGTCCCTCCGTTGAAAATTGTCTGGCTACACGCCTTGTCACCCCAGAGGGCAAGGACTTGCACTAAGGTTACCCTTGCGGAGTGTCGTGGCCAAGCGGTCTAGCTTACCGGACTCAAGTTCTGGTGTTAGCAGCAGAATGTGGGTTCAAATCCCGGCCGTGACACTTGTGTCCTTGAGCAAGACACTTAACCATAATTGCTTCTCTCCACCCAGGGGTTAAATGGGTACCTGTGAGGGCAGAGTTGGTTGATTAGCCCTATATACGCTGTAATGGCAGCAATTGAGCTGTATACTCCCCAGGGAGCTGAGATGGTTTCAGGAATGATTTATGAGCCTTATGAGCAGGGGTAATAATCTAATGCGCCTTGAGCACCACTTAGTTGGTGGATACGTGTGCTATATAAGTCCACACATTATTATTATTATTATTATATCACATGTTTCTATAATGTGATATTCAATACATGGGAAGCATCATTTCAAATTAAAAACAATTTAATACAAAAAATAATAATCTAATTTCAATGTAACATATCTTGGTGTATAATATGCTGATGATGACATGGTAATTATATTTTTTTCTCAGTTGCACAGGTGGCGCTATATAAAAAGTGAAATAATTACTAATAATTTTTATCCAGGGCCGCAGCGAGCGGGGGAGGGGTAGTGGAGCGACATCCCCCCAATAATTTTTCTCAGTCGGCATTTACAGCCTCAGTCGGCAAATGAAGCATCAAAGGTACTGGAACAAGGGTTGGTCGAGAATAACAAATTTTCAGTCGGCAAACCTAGAGCTGTGGGTTTTGCCGACTGCAAATGTGTCGTGTTTCTGAGCAGTGAAGATTTGCCGAGTCGTTTGTTATCAGTTGTTTTTAGTTTGTATGTTAAGCGACTTTAGATTAAGTCCGTTTTTTGAGGGGAAGCCAAGCTAAATTTGTCTGGTCACATTAGTGTTGTGTCGGTAAATTTAACCATAAAAAAAATGATTTTCCCCCCTCCCCCCTGAAAATCCTTGCTACGCCATTGATGTCAGTCGGCAAAGTGGCTTCCATAACACCCCCAAAGAAAATGCCTTCGCCACGCCCCTGATTTTAACTGAGAGTATATACACTCTCCTTACTACGCAATTATGGACTTGTAGCCCGAGTCCGTGTGTATCATTTCCACAGATAAATACAAACCTACAAACACGCGTTACATTGTCTCTTGAGTCGACACAGTCATGCGTGACACGCGTATTCACGTAAACAACCAGACACAGTTTGCTCGAACAATGGGGATCCCATATTATGTTTTATTATGTATTAAATACTGGAGCGGGAAGGCCATTATGTGTATCAATAATTTATCATTATTAAATTTAAAAAAAAGGGAAACGGGTAGATAAGCAGATATCCTAAAGATAGATACATAGGTCTGAATAAATCAACCAGTTAAGATAAACAACGATACAAAAATGACGCCATCACGCCATAATTTACAATAATAGTTTGGGAAGGTTATTTTCAATTATGAAAACTCGAAAAATTCAATTTTCTTTTTCAATATAAATGCAAAATGAAATGCATTATAGATTCTTCGTTTATGGTAAATATGGCATTTAATTACGCGTCCGCACTTAGTCGAATAGTACATGAAGGGCCTATATGTACAGTCACGTATGTATACACCTGTGATGCGGCCTAGAAACACTACGGTATTCCAGGGCAAAATATTCTGTTATTCAGAACATGTAGTCCTATATTCTCATGCAAAATTATGCATCCATAACCACGGTACCGTACACGACACTCGAACAGTGGCGTAGCTAGCGGGGGGGCAGGGGGGACGGCCGCCCCCCTGGCTCCAGTTCCAGAATAAGTGGGCCCCCCCCCTAACACATGCGAATTTTTTTCACATGCTTATGGGACTGACTGACGGGCCCACCAGCATGCAGGACTATACAGGCAAGGCCGGATTTAGACCTTGAGGGGCCCGGGGCACTTCAGGTTCGGGGGCCCCTCGACATAGAAATTAAATTACATGACAAATAAAAAATGAACTAAAATGAATGATAAACCGCATTTCTTCGAAAAAAATATAAAACTAATTTTATAATTATTAAATTGTTTTTATAAAGGAAGTCCTTAGTCTGGGGGCCCTCTGGCAGGGGGGCCCGGGGCAATTGCCCCCTTTGCCCCCTTATAAATCCGGCCCTGTATACAGGGCCGCTTTTACATAAGGGCAAAAGGGTAGTTGCCCACGGCCCCAGGTAAAGAGGGGGCCCTAAAAATCTGTACAGTCATTTTTTTATAACCCGCGATTAATCAAAATCCAATGGCTTAATATGCATGTAGAAGGTATATAGCAGCACTAACACTTTTTCCGGATAACAATTAAGAAGTCGGTGTCATTGATTGGTGGGCCCCCTGGGATCCGATTCGCCCCCCCCCCCCTGGCGAACATAGCCAGCTACGCCACTGCACTCGAATGGTATATAATAATTGGTGTCACGTTTAATCTATTAATTGATGGAGTTATGATAGAATTGGGGGAGGACGGTGTGGAGCAAGGTGTTTGCCGGGAGTTAGAAATAGGGTGTCCAAATTTGCTGGAAATTTCGAAACAGGGTGTCCAAATTGTTGACTTTTACATGTAAATGACAGATAAAATAGGGTGTTTTATTATTTTTTTAAAGAAGGAGCCAGGAAATAGAGCAAAATCTGAGCCCAAGTCTTGTCTACAGAGGAGTTCGGCAAGGAGTATAGGGCAGTGGTACAAGGGATGGGGACTCAGGAGACTCAAGCTCCCCTCCAAAGGTTTTCCATTTATTCCACTCACTATTATATTTTACGGCGTTGCGTATGCATGTGCATGTAAGCTTGAAGGGCCACCAGTATATATAACAAGCATTTTTACACATTCTCCCCCCCCCCCTGCCATGGTGCACCCTGATCAGGGAGCAGCTTTACTTAATTTTATTTTCATTTTCTGTTGTCCGTTTCTCTTGTTGAGGTCGTTGACTGTCGTTGAGGTTACTCGTAAAATTTAAACACGCCCGCATTATAATCAACTCCTTTCCAGTTTGTACACAATGGCCCAGGATTGGGTTTTAATTTACAAAGATTATGTGACACTCTTTTAGCAAACACCGATTGGATAATATTGGGATTTGGTTTTGCCGCCAAATTCGTGTTTGAAAAAATTTAGCTCCGCCCGGAATGATCACAAACTTTACGTCCACGCAATGAAAGTATTTAACTATAGAAATCTTGCAGACGAAACAAGTTCAAGTTCTTTACATCAAGAGGAGGAAATTATATGGAAGGTAAAACCCTACGAGTCCGAATCATGCCATAATGTCTTCTTTTTATGACTAGAAACCACCAGGAAACATTTAACATGTGCCGTAGGTTCACTGACGAGCACGACTAGGGACATGGCTGCAGCCGCGCCAGCGGTTATGGTTTGGGTCAGCCATGTCTCTCCCCCATATTGGATTTCAAATAACAATATTTTGAGCCCCCCCCCCCCCCCCCAATCAAATCCTAGGTGCGCCACTGGATACAGGGTGTCCAAAAGACATCCATCTGGCTGATACGGTGGAGAGACGGGGTTAAAGAGGTTTCGCATAATTTTGTTTAATGTTTTTGTTAAGCAATGTTGGTTTGTAAGGAAACAACGTAAACTATTTTCACGTCAGAATAATTGTGTTTAAAAAAAAAATGTATTTATAGGGTGTCCAGACACAGGGTGTCCAGACACCCATCTGGCTAATACTACGGTGTGGAGAGACGGGGTTAAAGTGGTTTCGTTAAGCAATGTTGGAAAACAACGTGAACTATTTTCACAAAATTAATGTAAAAAATGTACATACATTTCAGGACATATTCTTCTGGTAATTATTTTGTAATTCTGCATGATCAAAGTATTTTTTTAACCTTTCCTCATTTCAAGCAAAATAGCATTTTATTCTGAGAAATAAAATAGCGAAAATCACCGGTAATAGCGAAAATCACCGATAATAGTGAAAGTCACCGGTAATCGCGAAAATCACCGGTAATAGCGAGAAGAAAAAAGAAAAAAGAAAAAAAAACTTATCGGCATTTACCATAATGCGTAACAACCATGAATATGAGGTCAACAACTGACCCCAGGGACCAGTTTGAGGGACCAGTTTTCATGTCACCATATAGAGCATTTTCTCTAGAATTTGATGGAAACAGAAAAAATCCTGAAACGTTGTTGGGAACATGCTTAATTTTCACGATAAATTTGGGAGGTCACTTTTGAAAATTGGGTCCAAGTTTAGGGTTTTGCCAGAGCCAGTCACATTGAAGAAGGGACCTAGATGATACATAGATGATTGTCATTTCGCTGTTAGATTATGCTATGCATGCAAGTTTAATTATTGTCTTGGTTTTATTAGAAATTTGTTGTGTAATAATTTGTGGTGTCTAATCTTATTTTTAGTTTTAGTATTGAATTTGATTGTCATTTTGCTGTGGATGTTCTATGCATTTTTGTTTTTTTGTTTTGTGTCATGGTGTATATATATTTAACTTTTATCTATTATTATGTCACATGCTTAATTAAATGATCGATTCTTTTTAAATTGTATGTAAGTGTATAGTCTAAATAAGTTTTTCTATTTGGAATTTTATTGTACATGTACTGCGCATTTGAACATTTCTTTATGGAATTTGCGCATTAGAAATGAATAAATTATTATTATTATTATTATACCTTTGGTAATTACCGTGATTACAAAAGTACCAAGTTAGAATCTATTACCTTGATGTGTGAATATAGTGATGGCACGAAAACATAATGAGAAAGTGGCCTATTCTGTCTGATGCATGCTTTCATATTAAATTTGGGAAAATATCAAATGTGTCTTATTATTGACAATGCGATCTATCCCATTACATGTTTACAAAAGAGTCCCAAAGGTCAAACTGCGTCGGGCACAAAATGTACACTGGAGTAGTATATGTGGCGTATTATGTACCCGGTTTGTGGTGGCGCAGTGTGCAATTTGTGTGCAGTGATTTTGTGCAGTTTGTAATGGCAAGATCCACCACGATCCACAGTGCAATGAGCAATGTGGTGGAGTTTTGCACTTTGTGGTGGAGATTGCACTTTGTGGAGGAGGAGCACCATAATTTTTTTTTTGCTTGGCCACAATATTTTTCTTCTTCCATTTTTTTTATTTTATTTTTATGACGTCATTGTGGCCAAGCAAAAAAAAAATTATGGTGCTCCTCCTCCACAAAGTGCAATCTCCACCACAAAGTGCAAAACTCCACCACATTGCTCATTGCACTGTGGATCGTGGTGGATCTTGCCATTACAAACTGCACAAAATCACTGCACACAAATTGCACACTGCTCCGCCACAAACCGTGTACATAATACGCCACACATACCACAAACCGGGTACATAATACGACCACACAAATTTGGGCTATATAGGCAGGCGCGCGCGTGACTCCCTCCACACAAAAATACACAAAAGGAGGACCTCCTCAATTCCTCCTCAACACAAAACTGCACAGGGGTCAAGATGCTGTATACGTGATTGAAATTTTTTATGACGTCATGCAAGTGGTTCTTAAATAGAAATTGGCGCGCGTTTTGTGTGGTGGAGGGAGTATTGCGCAAGCGCAGCATGCATATTGATATTCGTCTGTCTTGGTCGTTTCTCATCAAATTGAAATGTGCCAATTGGAGCGTATAAGACATGTAGTGTCTTAAAATAGAATGGACACATATGAGCCGATGTTATTGCTTAGATTTAAAATGAAGCTATTCAAGTATGATTTGTTAAATATAATTTAACACCAACAACAATCTTTGACATCAATATATTTACAGATGGTTTTTATATTGGTTTTAAAACTCATTGACTCATTGAGTCTACTCATTGAGTCTTTACTCATTGAATCTTTACTCATTGAGTCATTGAGTTCATTCAATGACTCAATGAGTCTACTCATTGAGTCTTTACTCATTGAATCTTTTACTCATTGAGTCTACTCAATGACTCAATGAGTCTACTCATCTTTACTCATTGAGTCATTGAGTCTACTCATTGACTCATTGAGTCTACTCATTGAGTCTTTACTCATTGAATCTTTACTCATGGAGTCATTGAGTCGACTCATTGACTCAATGAGTCTACTCATTGAGTCTTTACTCATTGAATCTTTACTCATTGAGTCATTGAGTTCACTCAATGACTCATTGAGTCTACTCATTGAGTCTTTACTCATTGAATCTTTACTCATTGAGTCATTGAGTCTACTCAATGACTCAATGAGTTCACTCATCTTTACTCATTGAGTCATTGAGTTCACTCATTGACTCATTGAGTCTACTCATTGAGTCTTTACTCATTGAATCTTTACTCATTGAGTCACTGAGTCTCACTCAATGACTCAATGAGTCTACTCATTGAGTCTTTACTCATTGAATCTTTACTCATTGAGTCATTGAGTTCTACTCAATGACTCAATGAGTCTACTCATCTGTACTCATTGAGTCATTGAGTCTACTCATTGACTCATTGAGTCTACTCATTGAGTCTTTACTCATTGAATCTTTACTCATTGAGTCATTGAGTCGACTCAATGACTCAATGAGTCTACTCATTGAGTCTTTACTCATTGAATCTTTACTCATTGAGTCATTGAGTCTACTCAATGACTCAATGAGTAAAGATTACTCATTGAGTCTTTACTCATTTATAGGCCTATATAAACTATTTCTTCCGTTTCTTGTCAATCGAAGATTAAGCATCAGAGATTCAACATGAATGTTATTTCTGCTGTCAAACCCCATGCTTGCCACCAGTGCGGCAAAAGCTTTGAACGGATGTATAACCTACGGAGGCATGCAGAACATGTACATAATGAAGAGAAATCTAAAATGAATGAAGTTGACGATGATTCTGAAATTAAAGCTATCCAAGCTGACAATTCTGACGTCGATAATTCTGAACCCGATTTTAAAAAGCATAGATTTGAAGATTCGGAAATAGAAACTTGTGAAACAGAATCTACCCAGGATGAAGACGAAGATTTCGAGGAAGATGATTCAGAATCCGATACGGAGGTGGAAGATGATTCAGAATCCGATACCGAGGTGGAAGATGATTCAGAATCCGATACCGAGGTGGAAGATGATTCAGAATCCAATACGGAGGTTGAATATGACGAATCATCGGAAGACGATGAGTCTAGTTCTGAATTGGAAGACAATGCCACTTTTCGAGACTGGTTGGAAGAGGCTAAAGAGGCAACAGAAGAGATGTGGTGTGAAAAATATGAAAAGTACGTCAACGGGGGTATGAGTGAAGATCAAGCCAAAGAAAAGCCAATAGGAAAACCCTTTGGGTAGTCAAGCGAATCTTTTTCAACAAATACAAGGATTTTTGTCAAGTTACCTACATCTGAAAGATAATGACACTCATCAGGATATTGCGGAAGATCTCGAAGAAAAAGTAAATAAAGGCATGGAAGTAAACAAAGCTCTGAACAGAGTAATGCCTAAACTCCATACCAAATTTGACGGACTACTTCAACTAAATGAGGATGAAGAGAACGAGGAAGATTGATGATGAAAGACCAGATGTTTCAGAAAGACTACCGTAATAAAATTTAATAATAATAATAATAATAATACTTAATGTTTTCATTTTATCAAATTTTTATTATTATTATTATTATTATTATTATTATTATTATTATTATTATTATTATTATTATTATTATTATTATTATTATTATTATTATTATTATTATTATTATTATTATTATTATTATTATTGTGTTTTATGAAAATCAAGGATGCAACTTTATTTATTTCATACTAGTTATTATTTTTCCTTTTTGGAACAATTATCATTAAGTGCTGATCTGGCAAATGAAAACAAGTGTACTTGTATTTCACATAATGTGCGTAATTTCAGTAACTTTGTACTTGCAAGGCCTAACCAGTTGTTTTATTTATTATTTTGTATTATTATTATTATTTGTTTTGGTAAAACATACAGTTTCTGTCAAAAGAAAATACAGACATAATTAATTGTAAATAAATTGTCAATATTTTTTCAACATTACCTTTTAATTTCATTAAACCAACCTGAATTGATGGAGTAATACATGTACATTGTAACTTTTGATAAATGTTCCAACATTGAGAAGTTGAATAAAGCAGCCAAGAGCTGAGGTCATGAAAACAAGAAAAGTTTCCTCGTATTATTTTTATTACAGTGTATTAGAGATTTTGCGTTGAATCAGGATGTTCGATTTCAAAATTATCCAAACCATATATTTAAGAAGCAAATATGTAGCATTGAGACAACCGTATCCACATTTATATATTTTAATTTTTCTCAAAATCACAAGGGGTAAGCATTGTATTTATATTTTTTTTGGTTTCCATCAAAATCACAAGGGGTAAGCATTGTATTTATTACTTTTTGGTTTCCATCAAAATGAGTAAAGATTCAATGAGTAAAGACTCAACGAGTAGACTCATTGAGTCATTGAGTAGACTCAATGACTCAATGAGTAAAGATTCAATGAGTAAAGACTCATGAGTAGACTCAATGAGTCAATGAGTAGACTCAATGACTCAATGAGTAAAGATGAGTAGATTCATTGAGTCATTGAGTAGACTCAATGACTCAATGAGTAAAGATTCAATGAGTAAAGACTCAATGAGTAGATTCAATGAGTCATTGAGTAGACTCAATGACTCAATGAGTAAAGATTCAATGAGTAAAGACTCAATGAGTAGACTCATTGAGTCATTGAGTAGACTCAATGACTCAATGAGTAAAGATTCAATGAGTAAAGACTCAATGAGTAGACTCAATGAGTCAATGAGTTTTAAAACCAATATAAAAAACCATCTGTAAATATATTGATGTCAAAGATTGTTGTTGGTGTTAAAATTATATTTAACAAATCATACTTGAATAGCTTCATTTTAAATCTAAGCAATAACATCGGCTCATATGTGTCCATTCTATTTTAAGACACTACATGTCTTATACGCTCCAATTTGGCACATTTCCAATTTGATGAGAAACGACCAAGACAGACGAATATCAATATGCATGCTGCGCTTGCGCACTACTCCCTCCACCACACAAAACGCGCGCGCCAATTTCTATTTTAAGAACCACTTGCATGACGTCATAAAAAAATTTCAATCACGTATACAGCATCTTGACCCCTGTGCAGTTTTGTGTTGAGGAGGGAATTGAGGAGGTCCTCCCTTTTTGTGTATTTTTGTGTGGAGGGAGTCACGCGCGCGCGCGCGCGCCCGCGCCCTTAGCCCAAATTTGTGTGGTCGTATTATGTACCCGGTTTGTGGTATGTGTGGCGTATTATGTACCCGGTTTGTGGTGGCGCAGTGTGCAATTTGTGTGCAGTGATTTTGTGCAGTTTGTAATGGCAAGATCCACCACGATCCACAGTGCAATGAGCAATGTGGTGGAGTTTTGCACTTTGTGGTGGAGATTGCACTTTGTGGAGGAGGAGCACCATAATTTTTTTTTTGCTTGGCCACAATGACGTCATAAAAATAAAATAAAAAAAATGGAAGAAGAAAAATATTGTGGCCAAGCAAAAAAAAAATTATGGTGCTCCTCCTCCACAAAGTGCAATCTCCACCACAAAGTGCAAAACTCCACCACATTGCTCATTGCACTGTGGATCGTGGTGGATCTTGCCATTACAAACTGCACAAAATCACTGCACACAAATTGCACACTGCGCCACCACAAACCGGGTACATAATACGCCACATATACTACTCACTGGTCTATGACAAGAAAACCATCAAATGTACACTGGTCTATGACAAGAAAACCATCAAATGTACACTGGTCTATGACAAGAAAACCATCAAATGTACACTGGTCTATGACAAGAAAACCATCAAATGTACACTGGTCTATGACAAGAAAACCATCAAATGAACCCTGGTCTATGACAAGAAAACTATCAAATCTGATATTATGAGATATCAGCAGAAAAATTCTTAATTTAGAAGAAAAAAATTTAAAGGCAATATCATTAAATCTCAAATCTTATTCAGCTGAAAAATTTTTTTTTGATGTTTTGTGCAAAATGTACAAACTTTGCATACAAATGTACACACTTTTGCCCAGTGGAAAATCTCCCTGGTACTCTAAAGGTCACACAAAGTGTAAACAAGTCACATGGTGCTATTGTACAATATTTTGAAATGGGTCACAGCCGTCGTATCATACAAACTATTAACATGAATGCATTTTCATTATATTTTTTGATAACGACATGACGAAATGAGCTAATTCTTTTTTGGCAGGTTGGTCAGTTTTAAACATATGCCTAGTATTCTTTTAAAATAGGGATGCATTCGCATTTTACCAGCGATAGCACCAATACAATCTCCTAAGTCACGATTTGTGATTGTACCTTGCCTGAAGCGGGTGGCGACTCCTCCGTCGACTCGTCGGATGTCTTGATGGGAATTATTTCACTGGTTGTGCCGTCTGCCATCTTCTTTCAACAAACACTCTCTGGCATGGCATTCAAATCAAAACTCCGGTTCTCATTTCATCCCTTTCATCTAGAACGAGCACGAGCGACGCGATCCAGAATGCCGATAAAGATCGAATAACGCCTAACCTTGCCAACAAATATCAGACATACGGTACTCTGTAATTCGTGCAAAAATGTACACAGACTCTCCAGCAGTGCTGTACAAAATCCGCTTAGCCGTTTGGCGTTAGAAATCCGTGCTTAACCCAAAATCACTTCTAGCCTTTGTACTGTAGTTTAAATGCAGATGATAATTTTGATATATATATGCAGAAACATATTTTTAGTATAATTACAAAATTCTTGTTTTTCTAGTGGCTAGTGCATCATGTGGCTGTGAGAGTATAGCGTTGCAACATTCACATCAGCCGCTCGATCAGACGAAGCCCGCATCAACAGCTGTTGAAAATAATTGTCTGTACATGTACACACTTTGGGACTGTTGTTTGTCACTCGATATGACATGTCGTTGGCTCCCTGTTTCGTGTGTTATACAACATTCTGTACAAGGGAACCAGTTCACATTGAGAGCTGAATTTTAAAATCAGCAGTATAATGATATTGATCAATAAATGAATAGCATTCCCTCTCTTGTTTAATTACAAATGGCCTTTGTTTAATTAATGGTCTCTATTTACTACACGCGTGCAAACGATAAATGCGCGTCCTTCATAAGAAAAAAGAGGTGTCTGGGGAGATCGGGCTGTGATGTTATTTCAGTTTAGCATTAAATAATTGACATTATCTTATAAATAAGCTGTTTAAAACAGGTACGGTACTTAAGGTGTAAATCATCACGATCAACAGGGCATGGAATTGAGTGCTATAGTTTTAGATTAACTCAGTGACTCGGGAAATAATATCATTGGCGGATCCAGGGGGGGGGGGCTAAGGGGGCTGTAGCCCCCCTAAAATCGTTAAATTAATTATTTAAAAAAATTAAAAAAGGGAGAGAAAAAGGGAGAGAGAGGGGGAGGGGAGGGGAGAACGCACTCCCATTCCCACAGTGTGCGGGATAAACATAAGGAGGTGACCTACTTAGTACTGTACTAACCGTTGCGCATAGGAAGTGGCGGCACCCTTTGTAGTACTGAAAAATAATTGTTTTTGATTCTCAGCCCCCCCCCCTAAAAATGTTCTGGATCCGCCCATGAATATCCCACACGATTAAGGTCACAATTACCGTTGATGCTGCATAAACGAGCCGGTATAATTATTTCAGTCACTGTGTTCATCTTAAACTAGGACACCGATTCCATGCCCTGTTGAAAGTCTGCTTCTAATTGTGACGATACTCTCCCTTTAAGTCACCATGTCTCAAATGGCTTGGTTACATAGTAGTTAGAACGCTCACCTCTCCGTTTGAAAAGTATCGAGTTCGAATCCTAGTTCAGAATATTTTTCTTTGTATTTCTGATAGAGACTTTTAAATTAATTTAAAAAAATTATATTTCAGAAGATAAGCCTTTCTGTACAGCAGGCCCCTAGTAATTAAAGATGGACTTCAACGGAATATATTACAGTGTTTTGATGCTGTTAGGCTTACAAGAAGTGTGTAATGATTACTTCTATATGATTAAAATTCAAATAAAGTAATTTCTTAATGTAAAAAAAAATTCATTTTGATCAGCATTTCACTATCTAGAAAAGTCGTGTTTCGCAAAAAGCCCGAACTCATGAATAATTCATATCGTAGTTGTGACGTACAATCAAGGACTGGCATTCGCTGCTTATGCCCACATGTCATGAGTGTTCCCCAGCAAAGTGCATTAAAAAGCGACGTGTACGAAACGAACTCCCAGTCGTACTCACTTGCCTTCTCTCGATATTTGACGCTTTCAAAGTTGGAACAGAGCCTTGCTTCAAACGATATTTGGTATCCAAACCAAAACTTTCTTTCACTTGACTGGAAGAATCTCTACAGTCGCCCGTAAAATGGGCTGAACAAATCAACGACCATTTTGTCAACGTGAAATCCTTTCGTGTATTGTTCACGAACTTCACCCACTCCTTGGAAGCCGCCGGATTCCGCGGAAATCGGAAAAAACTAACCTCTGGATTCTTGGTGGCACTTCTTGTACATCCACCAACAGCACATTGTGCTAGGCATTATGCCGTCTTACACAAAATCGTCAAAACGGGGGAAAAATCATGTGTATCAGCATGGGCGTCAACAGGTGGGGGACGGGGGGGACATGTCCCCCCCACTTTTGAAAGTGGGGGGGATATCATATCGTTTGTCCCCCCCACTTTTCAGAACAATAATATAAAAAAATGGCAGGCATATGTTCGATTTTTTGTATCAATTGCTGACTCAAATAGAATCAAACTCGATATTAGTGAAAACAGCCATTTTTCGACTCATTATCAAAATCATCAAAAATTTGAGGCAGACGAACCGTTGCCGCCGTGTATGCCTACTAGGTAGACCTATAACGTTACGCACGGAGACAGAGGAGGTGGACGCAGTAGGAACATATTAGAAGCCAGCCGCGCAGGCATGTTTTCCAACGCTGCTCACTATGCACAAACGGCGTGCGGTGCAGAATGTCAGCGACACTTTTTTGAGACATGCGCACTGAAAGCCAAAGATCGTATTGCGTGCGTATGTATTTTCGCCCCCAGTTCATAGCGTTATACGGGGCGAGCAGGCGATTCGACGTCGCTTGTTTCTAACGTTACTCACGCAAACAATCTCTAAGGGCAAGGGGTACCCCCTCCCCTTAGATAACTCCCCAGGACACAGATCACTAATTGGGGCTCATGTCCCCCCCACTTTTCATAAGCTGTTGACGCCCATGTGTATCAGCTTCGAGCAAGTAAAATCCCCATTGCCAAACACAAAGACAAAAACGGCTTCCTTTATTTATGCCCCAGATAGTACGTCACACTTACGCTGGTTTACGTGGCCGCTGGTATTTCACCGTTCATTTCGTATTGTATTTCTATGGGCCTTTGCTGGGAACCATGAAAGCGCGCAGCCAACGGCGAGAAAACCACTCGCTCAGAAATCTAAGAAGGGGCTATTTTTACAATCAAAATTAAACAAAATAACGGGGAATAAAACCATCGTACTGATAATGAAATAATAACTAAACACAACATAAACAAGACTCAGGAGACGATTTAGTGTACGAGCTCTCGTTGAAGTCCATCTTTAACGGCTGTGGAAGATTTAGTTTTAGGAAAAATAAAATCAAACATTCATGTTTAGAAAACAAATGCATTTGCCCTTAATGGGCGAGTGTACAGTGTGTTCTGGCCCTGCAAACACAACAAATTAACCCCAAAAAACAAAACAATTCTGGCCTTCAGTGAAGAAGAACAAAATATGACTAGCGCCTAATGATTTCATGATCGGGCCAGCTGGCTGTTTCAATTAAGCCTATACGTGTTCAATGTTGCAGATCGTTAAGTTATAGCTATAATGACAAGAAGCTTAGGGTCTGAAGGCCCATAAAAGTAACATGGTGGGGATGAATTATAAACGCATGGGATCGGATTTAGACAGAGGTCTGAATTGGCCCCACAGATTTCATAGAGCTGCTAGGCAGAGACTTTTTGCTAAGCAATATACAACAGACTACCAGCGAAAATGCATACATTTGTATGAAAGTTTGGCTGGTAACCAAAGAAATCTGCTAAGCAAATTTTTCTGGTACTAGCAATTTTATCTGAAATTAGCCCCTGGTGTATGCTCCAGAAATACTACACATTATCATAGCCGGAAGATCTGACGTCACACTCCGATCAAGGCTCGTGAATTACGCCACTGATAATGGCCTCTCAGTTTGGGGGAGATTCAACTTTGACCTTGGCCGGTAGCTAGCGCGTGAGTCTCGAAGCGTGACGTCAGGGGTGCGTTCCGCTTGCGTGCACGAACGTTGCAAACGTTGCAAACGTTCGCCAACGTTTGCAAACATTCGAGTAGAACCAATTGTGCGCCGCCAACGTTGGCGAACGTTAGCAACATAACAGACAGCGAACGTAGTTTTGAGGTGTTCGCGGTTGTTCGAACGTTGCGCTCACACTCGGTTCCACTTTGACCCGTCCGTCCAAATGTTATTTTGTTGTCGCCGATTTTTAAGGTAACACCCATATTCTGCATATATTTAAATATGCATGATATAATGTAGTCGCACGTGGTGCGCCAGCCAGTCACAGACCACCATGGATAGACAGTGACACGTAAACATTGTCTATACACATTGTTAGATCAAAATACCCCCATTCAAATTCCGAACGCTTAATCCGTCTGATAGATTGCTTTGAGTGGCCAATTGTAGTGCGCCGCCAACGTTGGCGAACGTAGTTTTGAGGTGTTCGCACTTAAGTGTTCGAACGTTGCGCTTACAATCGGTTCAACTTTGACCCGTCCGTCACAAACGTTCGCGCAACTTAACATTTTGCGATACATTTGAGCAAGCGGAACGCCGGCACAACGCGCGTATCCAATGAAATCCATTGAATGGTACAGTCGGAGCATGTCTAT
Organism: Zoroaster sp. YZ-2022; assembly: GCA_029582265.1. Lineage (NCBI taxonomy): Eukaryota > Metazoa > Echinodermata > Asteroidea > Forcipulatida > Zoroasteridae > Zoroaster > Zoroaster sp. YZ-2022. The sequence continues at coordinate 35,521,874 of CM055823.1, forward strand.
ATCCTTGGATAATGAGACACGGGATCGAGCATCATAACACTATAACCTGTGAAAGTTTTATTTATTTATTTATTTATTTATTTATTTATTTATTTATTTATTTATTTATTTATTTTATTTATTTATTTATTTATTTATTTATTTATTTATTTATTTATTTATTTATTTATTGACCAAATCCAACAGCGACAGAATCACCAATTACAGGATGGCTGATAAAAATATAAATTTAGATAAAACAAAGAATTTCACATATATAAATAAGTTACATAATCCATCAAAATAAATAACAATTAAAGACTACAAAATAAAAATATTGAGTACAGATTGACAGAAAAAAGAGCGAAATATATAACAAGGAGATGAGACAATAATTACGTACAATGAAAATATCATACTGAAATAGCTGCAAATGCTCGATACACTTGGTTACGAAAACTTCCATGAGGCTTACAGCACCAAGCACATCACACCTCCCATGGAGTCCATTGTAGGTGGTTGAGATTCTGGAAACAAAGCCACGCTTTGCGGTGACCTCAATGCGACTCCTTGGGACATGTAAGATGTGCTCGGCAGCAAGCCTTGTCCGTCCGCCGTGAGGGAACATGTAAACTAAAAGGATTGGCATCAATAATATTGAAATGATTGTGGAAGTGTTTGAAAAGGAATAAACAATCATTAACAGACCGTCTTAGTGGAGAAAGTTTGTATAGGTCACACATTGGCGGATCCAGGGGGGGCTAAGAGGGCTATAGCCCCCCCCCCCCTAAAATCGTTAAAAAAATATTAAAAAAATAAAATTAAAAAAAATAATAATAAAAAAAGAGAGAAAAAGAGAGGGGAGGGGAGGGGAGAACGCACTCCCATTCCCACAGTGTGCGGGATAAACATAGGGAGGTGACCTACTTAGTGCTGTACTGAAAAATAATTGTTTTTGATTCTCAGCCCCCCCTAAAAAATGTTCTGGATCCGCCCATGTCGCATAATTCAAAATATTCAAGGTTAGGGGTCTACATATACCACTATTAAGATTTTTATACATGAAATTAAGAAATCGACGTTGAATTCTTTCAATCCTGGTTGTCTGATATGATGAGATGGAATTAAACATAACTGTACAATATTCAAGATGAGTAACAAGGGTACAGTGCAGGGTCCGGAGTGTATACGTTCATTCTTAATCGATTGAAAATTACGCCATATTAAACCCGACATGCGATTAGCCTTTTTAATAATAATGATCTACATTGGGGACAAAACTAAGCCTTGAGTCAATGGAAAGAGCTACGTATACTCATCAAGATTTTTGCGAAATCGACGAAGCCTATATATAATTATGTTTGTTTTGTTTTACAAAAAGTCACTATCAGACAGAACATTAATTTGTCCGGTTGATTTGACATAAAAACAATTTCCTGAGTTCTCTTATATTCAGACGAAATAATTTCTCACTTGCTGTACACCAAGTTAAGTTAATAATCTGGCAATTACCCATTGTTGTATTTTCCCTTTCAATAATTATTAACATTATCTGTGTGTTGTTTTATTTACTTTCTCGTCATTGCCAAAACGAAATGTCGGTTGATAACAATATTGTTTGAAAAGCGGCTAATCGTGGCCCAAGGCCTAAATTGGCTGCATGAGGCCCCACACCTTCCCTTCAACATTATGCAAGACAAACGTGGGCCTAATTAAATTTACAGATATATTCGGAAACTGTAATATGATGTGATGACTCTAGTCAAATCAGTGTGAGATTTCAGATCAAATTCAGCCGTGTTTCCGGTGGGCGGGGTTTACCCCAAAAAATTATAATCAACGCACTTCGCTTTGTGTACATGTATTTCACCTTTAGCCCCAACACAGATACCGACTCACATCTCACAGTAGTTACTAATGCGCGCTAGTGTTATCAAGAAAAACATCCGCTAAAATCCACTTTTCAGCCCTAAGAATTTCATTCAAATGCTTATCACTTTCATTTAAGTACTTCTCGTGACGTTTCATTCAAAAACATAGGGTTAATTTAAGTTTTGCAAGAAAATAAAGGAACTACTTGGATTCCCATGCGCATGAATAAAAATGAGTGGTTCGACGATCCGCCATTTTATATGCCTTCCGTATTTTCAAATCAGGCGAAGGATAAACTGCAAGGAATCTTCAATAAAACAACAATTTTCTTGAAATATACAAAGCTAGGAGTTGTAAAAACCCTCCTTCTACAAGGTAAGAATGTTCGTAATTAAAATTATTCTGTGAAATTTTGCAAATTTTCGCCGTATTTGGAAACATATGTGATTTCTCTTTGGTATTTTGGCCGACGACTTAGTGATTCGATCAATGGCCGGTCACTTAACTTAACGTAAAAACCGTATGACGTTTGAATAAATTAACTGCCCAAATTAAAAATTTTTGATTGATAAACATGCCAGTTCTACATATACAAAGCAGGTGACCATGTGTCCGACATAAATACGTCATTGAATGAGTTTTGCCTTTGTGAAAGTCATAAAATTGTGTCTGTTTGTGGGAAATTTGGCGACCTTATAATTACAATTTACATTTTATTGTTGTGACTGCGGATGATCGACGCATGACGTAATGTTATGGTGACGTCATTGATGCGCCACTGGCTATCACTTCCTGGATTCAATTACTCAAAAACTCTTGATCAAGTTTCTCAAATCCTATTTTGTTTTTTATTAGGAGTGGATGTTGCCACATTGTATAACTTTAGGCCTAACAAGTTAGCCCCATAAATATAGACAGTGCCAATGACTCTGATGTAGGTTTCCTAGGCCCGTAGGGCTCGGCTATTATTTTTATCCGTATTTAGCCTAGCCATTGCCTAATTCTAGGGCCAATACACTGGACTCCCTCCGTATCCCCTAACCCCACATGTACAAAAAAGGGGCAATTTAAAAAAATTAATGAACATTAGGCTAAAAAAAAGGTATCTGGTTTCTGGTCTCCACACCGGTTTCGTGTCACCGCACTGATTTTGAAGCCGATCTATGACCAGAAACTGGAGACTTGTTTTTTGGCCTTACCAGTCTTCTAAATAAATAAATTAATAATAAAAATAAAATCCAAAACAACTGTACTTTTCTGAGTTTCTCCCCAAAGCTGTGCATTTTCGGTTATTTCGGGAACCGGATACCTGAAATTGGAAATCTTTTGATACATGGGTACCCGTCAACAATTTTTTTTAAACGTATAAATACTCCCGAATACTCTCGAAAATCAGAAACTTCCATTTCTGTGGCATAAATGTTCAGTCGGAATTTTAAGAAGTCGTTTACGGGTAATTGGAACTGAAAAATGGAACTGGGTAATGTCAGTTTTGGTCGGGTATCCTGTACCCGGATACCTGGCACAGCACTCGTATTCACTTGAACTTTACTGTTCGAATTGATGACATTTTTTATGATTTGTTTTCTCTTGTTTAAATGTGTTAATGTACCAATATTAACCCTAACCCCCTAGGTATTCTGGCTAGGAACCTTCCTGAATCCTCCAAAATCCATCAGTGCACTTTTAGAAACATGTCCTTATCTTCAAAATGCACCATACATTTTCATTAATCTTTCATATTCAGCACTTATGTCCTGTACTTCTTGCCAGGTAGTAATTTTGTCCCATTTGAAGAGGTGAAAGTACCAGTTTCCAGCAGTGCTGAATTTTTCCAAAAAAGTGCCCCTTGGAGGATTTTATAGGATTTGGGGTGGTAAGGGTTGGTGCACTGGGTCGTCGCTCTTTATTTTAACAGTTAACCCTCCTACAATCAGTGCAATTTTTGAAACAACCCATTCAGGCCACTCCAAGCCATTAGCTGTTGCCAGTGGCCTCCTATGGTTACCCTTCTGTGCACTGTCACACCACTGAGATTGCAGGGTAAAGTGGTCTTCCATTGATACATTGTAGGCCATACTAATATGTTCAAACATTTACAGTGGCCTTGGGTGACGCACAGTTGATTTTGTAAGATTACTTGGAAAGGACAGCAGGCATGTACATGTATGTACTGAAGGTTGCTTAAGAGCAAAATTTTGTGGATCGGAGTGGCCTCCATGTGTAGGAGGATTAACCCTAACCTTCCAAATTCAACCAAAATCAACCGGAGGTTTTGGTTGATTTTGGTTGATTTTGGTTGATTTTGGCAGGTTAGAAAATTTTTCTTGGTTGATTTTGGAGGAGTTTGGCAGGTTAGGAAATTTTTCTTGGTTGATTTTGGAGGAGTTTGGCAGGTTAGAAAATTTTTCTTGGTTGATTTTGGAGGAGTTCAATGGCAGGTTAGACAAATTTTCTTGGTTGATTTCACCATATACTGGCACCTTTTGTTTTAGCAGTTCTACGGTCAGAAAGTCTCTGGTTACTTCCACTTAGCTTAGCCCTAACCCTGCCAGACGCAGCACAGTGCATCAGGTGGAAAAGTCTGGTGCACTTTGATGCAAAATGCAACCACTAACTGCTGTGAACTTTGTAGCAATACTGATGGAAATTGAGGTCAAACCAGCTAAGTGCTGGGGAATTGGGCAAACCACTTTGGGTCCATGGTCTGAAGGGTATGTCTCGGGTTTCACTCTACTTTCATAGTGCAGTCTGGGATGATGCATTGTACATGTATGGCCCAATGGATTATTTCAAAGGTAAATTTGAGTTCAATAGCAGAAAACCCAGAAAAGAATGTAAACAAAAGGAAAACATAAAAAAGAACAGGCAGTGATGATATTTTGTTTCAAATATTCAAAGCCAAACAAAACCTTCCCAGCAACTAAATTCCCAGCAACTAAATTCCCAGCAACCAAGAAAACCTACTACCCTCCCAGCAACTTTTGATGCATCTACGGGTGCATACTGATGGAATTTGTATGGTACTTGTACCACCACTGATATACACCCTTGACTGCCACACGCAGCAAAATGTACCGGTTGATTTTGCAGGATTTAGGCAGTGGGCACCACACAAAATAGAACACCGGTTGATTTTTTGTAGGATTTAGGCAGTGGGCACCACACAAAATAGAACACCGGTTGATTTTGGAGGATTTAGGCAGTGGGCACCACACAAAATAGAACACCGGTTGATTTTGGAGGATTTTGGAAGGTTTCTAGAAAATGAGCCTAGGGGGTTAGGGTTTTAAAGGGACAATATCGTCATGATCAGCAGGGCATGGAATCGGAGTGCTAGTTTTAGATTAACTCAATGACTGCAAATAATACCCCACGTGATAAGGTGATATTACTGTTGCTGCGACATAAATGAGCCAGTAATTTCCAGTCAATGTGTTCATCTTAAAATAGGACACCAATTCCATGCCCTATTGAAAGTCTGATCTCATCGTGATGATACTGTCCCGATGTAACACTCACATCAGTGCAGTATGCATTTTTAAAACAAATTGTATTTAGTTTTTTATTTATTAATTTTTTTTTATACAGGGAAATCTAGTGGGGTGTAATGGCGATGGGACATAATGGGGCGATGGGGCATTTTTGTGAGAGGCACAAGGGGCGATAGGGCATAGGGCTGTGCCGGGTATCCGGATACCCGACCGAAACTGTCATTACCCGGTTCCATTTTTCGGTTCCAATTACCCGTAAACGACTTTTTAAAATTCGGACTTAACGTTTGAGCGGAGTGAAAGGAAATCTGTCACTCTTGAACAATGTAATGTTTACACTTTTACAGACTTTTAAATTCAAGAGATTAACCCTCCTACTTCTGGTACCTTTTTCATACAAGTTGATCCACCATTTGAAACCATTCGCTTTTGTGGTTTTGAATGGTGAAATAACTGTGTACAGTATTGATTCCCCCAAATGGTTTTGAATGGTAGGTCAGCTAATACAAAACCTTGTTTGGATCTTTCCAAATGGTAGTACAGCTAATACAAAACCTTGTTTGGATACCCTTAAGTGGTGAATCAATGGACCCTCTATGCATTTGAATGGATTTGAGTGGATTTGAGTGGTAGTAAAGCTTGCTACCAACACTGTTCAAATGGTATCACCATGTGTGTACAAAACCAATGGGCATTTTGGTAAGTGAAAATTTTGAATGGTTTCAAATGGTCAAACAGTAGGAGGGTTAACACTAGGGCTGTGCCGGGTATCCGGATACCCGACCGAAACGGTCATTACCCGGTTCCATTTTTCGATTCCAATTACCCGTAGACGACTTTTTAAAATTCGGACTTAACATTTGAGCGGTGCGTACAGAAATCTGTGACTCTTGAACAATGTAATGTTTACACTTTTACAGACAATTATCTTTAAATTCAAGAGATTGCACTCCAATAAAGAAAAGTTCGATTTAAATATGGTATTCTCTGTATTATAAAAGTCAATTTGTTACCATTTACAGTACATGCATTTCAACAAAAATGGAATGTTTTCAACAAAAATGAAAACGGGTATCCGGGTATCCGAAGTTTCCTGATTTCGGGTATCCGGTTCCAAAAATATCCGAAAACGCACACCCCTAGTTAACACTCCAATAAAGCCTTTGAAGTATTTCACACATTTTCCATACACTTTTCTCCAACTGTGATACATTGTATCGAATCGTTAAGATTGCAAAGGGCCTGGCAGTGCTGCTTCAAACAACTTATTGTTTGCCTAATTGCTTTAATAGAAACGACACAGTAAAGAAAAGATCGATTCAAGTATGGTATCCTCCGTATTATAAAGGTAAATTTTGTTACCATTTACAGTACATGTATTTGTGCACCACCATGAGGCATGTTATCAACAAAAATGAAAACGGGTATCCGGTTATCCGAAGGTAACTGATTTCGGGTATCCGGTTCCAAAACTATCCGAAAACGCACATCCCTAATAGGGCATTACGGCGATGGGGCGTTTAGATGAGGGGTGTTTTGATGATAGGCGTCATAGCGATGGGGCGTAATGACTGGAAAAACCAATTACTGTACTTTAAAAAGAAAAAAATTACTGTACTTTAAACTGTGCTAGTTTTGCTCACCCAATGGCATATTTACGGCAAATGTGTCAAGTTCCAACCCTGTGTATATGAGTACATATTTTAAGCAGTGCCCGGATACCCGGGTATCCGGGATACCTAACCGGAACTGTCATTACCCGGTTCCATTTTTCGGTTACAATTACCCGTAAACAACTACACTGTACCCGTAAACAACTACCCGTAAACAACTACCCGTAAACAACTACCCGTAAACAACTACCCGTAAACAATTTTGACTGATTTACAATATCGGGTGTCCGGTTCTCGAAATAACTGAAAACGCACAGCCTTACCTTAGTTCTAGGTTAGCTAGTAAGATTCTTATGTCATTATTGACCTTGTCCTTATTATAACCGACAGGATGGGTGTTGAAGGACTGGGGCATGGATGGCCACTCAAACCCAGCTCTGGCATGAACTGCAAAGAATTGGGGGAGAATGATGATTTGGCAACTAGCCTGGTTTTGGACCCCTTCCTGAACTTTACCACTCACAAGATGAACACAAAGTAAGTTCTACGAAGACCAGGCTAACTGACAATTAGGATATTTGTGTACTTTAACGCTATATTACTCAATAAATAAGAGTTCGGGATGTAAAATAAGTTAAGGCTATGCATGATGGGAACAGAAAGTTGGATTTGCGATGACACCATGTATTGAAATAATCTCTTTTGAGTAGTGAGGGTTCTGAGAAGTGCACTTTGATTAACTCAACGTTTAGATCAGTATACTCTGATTGTCTTCTAGAGAATGGAAAGTCAGCATATTGTGATTGTAGGTTCTTGTGATGGAAAGAATTGGGTTGTATTTCTTTCCTATCATTTTTCTGAAATAGCCTCAAATTTAACGGAAAATTATCTCATGCTTATACAGCATGAATTTTATGCCACAAAATAGCAATTTATCCAATATATCACAAGTTATCAGTATTTTGATATGACTGTTTTTGTGACTGACGTTACACCTGTTCAGGCAATGGGCAGCTTATGCGGAAAATTATTTTCTAGGTGCAGTGTTTGTGAAATAGTGCTGGGACAGTTAATCGACAGAAACTGCACTAACCGTTGAGAAATTCGCTAACCGGCTAACCGAAACCAATACTTAAAAACAAAAACCAACATTTTTGAGGAATTTGCCGCCCATTTTGTTGTTCTAAACATTCTTTTTTGCCGCATTTATTGATGCTTTTTGATTAACCCTAACGATCCCCATCCAGCCAAACTCCAACACCAGGGATTGTTGGAGTTTGATGGGTTGAGTACTGTGTACTTCTGATATGGCATGTGTAAAGTGTTAGAATATGGCTGGATGAGTACTGTATGTGTACAGTAACAGTGTTGGATTTTGATTGAGTGAGGACGGTGGTTCTACTAGCATGCAACATTGTTAGACTTTGAGTGGAGAGAGTGTGTGTATGCAACCTGCTGTAATAAACAACTGATAAAGGCAAATATTGTACTTAGGTATGCTTGGCATTGTGTCTAACATCATACAACTAGAACCTACCATTTATTCCATAGGGTGTTTTAGTTTTTGTATAGTTAAGTTTTTTTAGCATGAAAACAATTGTTGGATTATGATGGGTTGAGTACTGTGTGACTCCAGTGTTCAAACTTTACTTTGGGCCATGTGTCCCCACTCAATCAAAATCCAATAGCTAAGGGCCTGTTGGAGTTTGACGGGTTGAGTACTGTTATGGCAAGTGGACTGTTGGAGTTTGATGGGTTGAGTACTGTAAACCAGCAACATTCAACCATGGTTTTGGGATTTGATAGGTTGAGGAAGGTTTCCAGTAAAAATGCTTAGGGAGTTAGGGTTAAAAATGTATACACATTTGCCGTCTATCTAGTTTTTGTGTGACCGTCGGCTACCAATTTTCGGTTAACTGGTGAACCGACTGCAAAAGTTTTGGTTAAACGGTTAGCGAACTAACCGTTAACTCCCAGCACTATTATGAAATCAATTTTTATCTTGATTTGACTGCATTGTCCACTTGCCATCTCGCCGTCTTGACCATGAAATCTTCATTACAAATGTTGAGTCGTGGTTTCACTTAACCCTCCTATTATCAGTGTGGTTCTTTACAAAGTCGACCCATACTTCAAAATGTCACAACGTGATATTTTGAAAAAAACCAGTGCAGTAACTTGGGGAATATACACACTGTGTGAAGGTCAAAACACTTTGCTCTTGTCCCAGACTCATGGGTTATTTTGGGGTATGCATGTACCATTCTTGTGTACAGTATGGAATATTTTGAGGCATGCATAGAAAAAGCATTGTGTACTTGTGTACAGTTTTTTTTGGTGGCATATTGGAGTATGCATGTATACAAGAGTTAAGCTTGGGCGATAACACGATAATATTGAATATCGAGATACCTTTTTTATTCAATTCCGATATCGAGAACCTTTTTAAGTTATCGTGATATCGGAAAATCGCGATTAAAAAAAAAAATTACATAGTGAGTCAAGTCAGAAATTCCATGGAAACAAAATTAGAACAGTCTTTTCAGCTTTTGGAAAGTTGAGAAACAAAAGCGAACTACTTCAGAAGTACATACACACTATGCAAGCGAATTTGTGATTTATTGTGATGCTTGTAGAGGGGTACATACCTGTGGTTATCGGCTCTAAAGCAATCATGCATGAATGAAAAAATAATCGCGGTATTATCGAAAATTGTGATATATGTTTGCCGATATATCGTGGATGAAAAAAAATCGATATCGCCCAAGCTTAGTTTCGCTGTTCTAGTTTTTGTGGAATTACCCATGTGTTAGGGTTGGGACGTTTACACGTGTACACAAAAATAAATTCAATGAATGTTTTCAAATTCACGAAATGTGTAAACGAATGCTGTATTTAAAAAATGGAACATTCTATTTCCAGTGTGCCTGCTATTCTTATATCACGATTTCTAGGAAGTTCAACTGATAATTTGTTTTTAGCCCTCCTACTACTAAAAGGGTTATAATCAGTCAAAATTTCAAAGTTCATGCCAGTGTATATCTGCTGCACTTACAGGTCAAACACTGTCAAACCGCAATTAGTCTTACTTACTGTCAAACCTAATGTGTAGCAAGTACATCAATCAGTCAAAAAGAGTCGACTGTTTTTGACTGGTAGTGGTAAAAGTACTATCATGCAATGTTGAAGGTGGTCAAAATGAGTTAACCATTTTTGACTGGTAAAGGCACTTTGGTCAAAATGAGGTGACTGTTTTAACCCTCCTATAGGTTTAACACTCAAAGACACTCTCTCTTAACCCATTGACTTTGTGCAGTGCACTCAAATACATGCAAACACATGTGGCTGTGTGATAGGACGTCAAACCCAAAGACACTCAAAATTTGTATGTAACTCCCAACCCATTGACTTTGTGCAGTGCACTCATACACAGCTGTGTGTGACTCTGTGGTTTGACCTACCAATTGGAAATGCACCCAAAAATACTCAAGTGACTGTCTGTGAGTGCAGGGGTCGAAATTGCCGGTAGCCAGCTAGCCCGGGGCTACTGGATTTACGCCGGGCTACTATTTTTTTCCAGTTTGATATCCCGGCGGGCTAGTGGAAAAATAAAGTAAAAATGCATCATCACAAATAATAATGAACTGTCTGACAATAAGGTTCGGCTCTTTACTTTGTAATAGTGCCGTGCTGACTGGGCCAAATTTCAGCCTGGGCATACATGTAGGAGGGTTAATTGGTACATGTAAAAGTATCTTGTAATGTGGATGGTGGTCAAAATGAGTTGCGTTTTGGACTGATATATAAGCACTATGGTCAAAATAAATAAATTTATCAGTTAAAACAAGTCATTGACTCCTAGCCTAAGTGGCCCTGCATTGATTTATCAGTCAAAAACTGGCAGCCTTCAGCACCCCTATCATTGTTTGTTCAGTCAAAACAAGTCAGTGATCCCCTGAAGCTGATAATGATCTTATCAGTCACCAGCAGTCATAGCACAGTGTGTGGCAGTTACCCAAATGGTCAAAACAAGTCACCAGTGCCCATGTGTGCACAGTTGATTCAACAGTCAAAAACAGTCAATTGACTGATTTTGACCACTATAGCAACTTCCCACTAAAGTGCACCTGGAGTAGGAGGGTTTTAATTTAATACTTAACCAGAAATTTTGGATGATGTTTTGTGCCAGGCTTGGATTTTTTTCCCTTCTGAATCCGTATTGCTGTATTTTGGATTATTTTCTGTACTAACCCTTCTGCTGTAGTTGCACTTTAGTGGGAAGTTGCTATAGAGGTCAAAACCAGTCAACTGCCCGTTTTTGACTGTTGACCCAAATGTGCACACAGGGGCATTTTTGACTAGTTGACTGAACAATACCAGACGATGCTTTTACCAGTAAAAAACGGTCAACTCATTTTGACCTGTAGATGTACTTATTACACGTTACAAGGTTTGACAGTGTTCGACTACATGTAGATATACCTTGGCAACAGGGTTGTCACCAGACCAAATTGAGTGCCGGCTAATTTTATCGATTGCGAGCGTAGTGAGCGGAGCGCAGCTCCTCACGGCCGGGGGTCCAGGGGCCCGCTTAAGGGCCCCTGGTGCGGTCCAGGGGCAATGCCCCGGTGGGGGTCGAGGGGATGAAGCCCCCCGAAGCTCCTGGGTTTTAGCTTTTAAGAATGGATTTGGAGGGCTCACCTTTCACATAATTTGTTGTATAATAGTATGATATTTTCATAGTATTATACAAGAATTTATGATGTGAAGGAGTGCCCTCCAATGCAATTGACAACAATGTTGGCTCAGAAAAACTTAAACTTCTGTATGGCCTACATTTCGCTATTAAACTTAGATGCCAGCTTCTGTTTTTTTGATGAGGTGGTAACACTTGAGCAACCGGGGCCGTCAGGCATAGCAGCTCCGAGTTTTTGGCCTAAATCCACAGTGGCCGAAGACTCGGTAGCGTGATCAGTTCCCAGGTCAGTTGTACTCGAACACGAAGATGTGGTCGCAGAAGAATGTCTCGAATTTGCCGCTTCGCTTGACCCGTCTGCCGTGTCTATCACTGCCGGCCCTTGCGTTTAGTGGCGAAGAGAAAAAGCTGGTGATACTTTTCTGCGAGTGCGACATAATTATTTTGATCAAAACACTTCCAAAAAACGCTCACAAAACTTTTCATGAATGGGCGGAGGGACGACGTGAATAATTTTCCCTTTGCTGAGCACATCGCGGGAAAGCTAGGACGCACGAAGTCACGCTTATCCAACCTGAAATTTACGTACATCGACATTACGAAGCACATCGCATCATTTGCACGCGGTAGAGACTAGTGGCATTAGCTCATCATGCAGGCGCAAACAACCAATCATAATGGGGATTCCCAGGTCTTTTCCATGACGTCATAAGTAAATGCTAATTAGTGTATTTGTTTGTATCGCTACAAACTGAGATTTCTTTTATAATATCGTACGATGTTTTAATTGATCTATAGACTAAAGTCCTCAAAATAGTGGCAAATAACTCAAAGAAATGAAGAATACATGAATTTTTTTTTACTTTTATTACTGTTTAACCCTCCTACAATCAGTGCAATTTTTGAAACAACCCATTCAGGCCACTCCAAGCCATTAGCTGTTGCCAGTGGCCTCCTATGGTTACCCTTCTGTGCACTGTCACACCACTGAGATTATAGGGTAAAGTGGTCTCCCATCAATACATTGTAGGCCATACTAATACATGTATGTTCAAACATTTACAGTGTCCTTGGGTGGCACACAGTTGATTTTGTAAGATTACTTGGAAAGGACAGCAGGCTTGTACAGTGTACATGTATGTACTGAAGGTTGCTCAAGAACAGAATTTTGTGGATCGGAGTGGCCTCCATGTGTAGGAGGGTTAATGAAATATTCACACATTTTTTGTGCCGGTCGGTAAGACATCAATTTGCGTTTGGTGCCGGTCGGCCAGAGGGAGTGCCGGTTAGACCCGACCGGCGCCGACCGGCGTAGCTACAACACTGCTTGGCAAGTATATCAACATTTTGACTGATTTTGACGCTTGTCGTAGTAGGAGGGCTTAATTACAGACAATCCGTCTGCATCATGCCATTTATTGGTGATAACAATAATCGTTTACACGTGTTACCCGGTCTGTGTCAAAACATGTACACGTTTCCCAAATTAACCATCCTATCGGTGCAAATTTATGAACAAACCATTGAGGCCACTCCAAGCCATTGCTATGGAAGGCAGTGGCTCCTAATGGCTATACTGCATAGTAACATAATACCTCATATGTTTGTTGGTTTTAGTGGTTTGTGATTCATGTATTGCAGGGGCATACTATTTTGTTCCAGTCTCAGTTGCTGGTGGTGGCTTACTCTTGAGAGTCTGTGTTTACAAAATAACTGCTGAAAATCCCAATGATAGTTTTTTTTACAGTGTTTCCAGTGGCCTCGGAGTTTTACATACAAGATTACTTAAAAGGGCTAGTGTGGCTTATATGCACAAATGATATGTGTACAACATACAGGCCTCGATCTTTACCGCGGCCACCGCGGCCAATGGCCGCATGCCCTTCCAACTTGGCCGCAATGCCCCCTCAAAAAGTACACATGTCGCGGCCAACTTGGCCAGCGTGCCCTTTTGTATTTACCTCTACATCCCATCATGACAATCATACATCACGGACATTGTGTAGATGATCCGTGCATACAAACACCATTCAACAAACGGCGGTGAAAATAATACACGTCTTTTTATCGTTATTGTCGTTTGTTCGTACATCACGCGTCGTAGCTTGCATGCTAGCTAGCTCCCATGTCGATGTCAGATCAGACTCACACCGCACTCGCTGGCCGCCCTTCTCGATCTCACAGCCGCGGCCCACACACACGGGCGCGGCGTTGCTGTGATTGTACAAGCGGCTCTAATCTCGCCCCATGCGCTGAACAGCCGGCTGTATGTGTACAAGGTACCAGTGTCGTGATTGTAAAATCACTACAAGCGGGTCGGATACCAGCGCACGTTTAGATACAGCCAGCCGTACGTGGTGTAATCTTGCATACATGAATGCACGGTAAACAGCGCAGTGATCGTATATTCAGCACAAATGAGTCGGATACCAGCGCTTATTTTTATGAATGAAAAAGTTCTGACCATTCACATGCAACGTTTTTACACGCCATCTCAAAAAACTTTGCTCAAAAGTAAGATGCCTTCACACGATCGTGTAAAAAAGCGCAAAAACAATGCTTTTTTCAAGGAAGGCTCAAAATGCCAAAAGCTTGAAATGATTGGCCTTGGTGCCCCCTTGAGTTGGCCTTGGTGCCCTGTGGAATTTTGATGAGGGCAAGGCCAAAGTGGCCTGCCCCTTTTTTGCCCAAGATCGAGGCCTGAACATATTGGACATTTAGTGGTTGGGAGTGGCCTCCATGTGTAGCAGGATTAACCAGTTCGCGTCGGAGGCCGTGTATACACGCAATTTTTGTTTGCACCACGGATCAGAGAGCGTCTATACATGCCAGAGGAAACTCCGGAATATTTGTATGCATGCTCGGTTGACGTGGCAATGAGCCGAGTGTACAGTGACATGCTCGGTAGACGTGGCCACGCGCTGTGGAAGCTTCCATTAACCTTCCTACACTTAAGCCCCTTTCACACTAGACGTATTTCCCGGGAAATTCCCGGGAAATCTGTTCACACTTCAAAAGTTAACCCCAGGAAATTCCCGGGAAGTAGGTTATTCCCGGGAAATAATTACCCCTGCTCGGGAGTAGGGGTAAGCGAGTTTTTCCCGGGAATAGTGTTTATCCCGGGACATAGCAACTAGTGTGAAACGAAAGCGGGTTTAACGTACCCCACTTTCGCGTCGCGGATGTTGAGACGTATAATGTCTTGAAAGGTCAGCGAGGTCACAAATAGCGCGCCAAATAGTTCGCGCTAATATCCAGTGTTGTATTTCAGTACTTTTGAAAGTTTCCTTCTTAAAATGTAAATGTCTACATCTGTAAATAACACTATATATTTAGTTTTATAGAATGTGACCAAATAAATGGTTTTAAATTGAATAAAAGAATTGTCGCGGACAAGGCCATGTTAAGCATCCGTATCATTTACGTGTATTTATAATGTCTGCGTGGTTAGGTACCAGATATTGGTATAATATCAAATATTGGTATAATAATAGCATGCGAAAATGATGTGATGACACGTTTGAAGGAGCCATTTTGGTCCACGACGCGATGCCTGGGAATCAGTCACAACAACCCGGCCGTCACCGTGCCGGCAGGTGCTTGAGCGTGTGGAATTCAGGGATTGGACTTCCGCCCACAACATTTTCAACTTCCATATGGTCCGATTCAGATAGCGCATTTCCCGGGATTTGATCGCGAGTGTGAAACGACCGTGCATATTCCCGGGAGCGACCAGATAGGTACAGTGTGAACGGTCGCTGGGGTTAAAAACTTCCGGGAATTTCCCGGGAATTTTTTTCCCGGGAATTGGCTCTGTAGTGTGAAAAGGGCTATAGATGCCACTGTAAACCACTAAATGTCCAATGTGTTGTACACACATTGTTTGTGCATATAAGCCACACTGCCCCTTTGAAGTAATCTCCAATGTACATACATGCATATAAAGACACATGTATACCACAGTTGACCTTATTTTCAGCAGGTTATACTGTAAACAAACTCCCAATAATAAATCACCATCAGCCACTGAGACCAATAAACCATACCAAGCCTCCATCATCCATTGGGATTTTCAGCAGTTATTTTGTAAACACAGACTCTCCATAGTAACCTCTCCATAGCCACTGAGTCTGGAACAAACTCCCAATAATAAATCACCATCAGCCACTGAGACCAATAAACCATACCAAGCCTCCATCATCCATTGGGATTTTCAGCAGTTATTTTGTAAACACAGACTCTCCATAGTATAGTAACCTCTTCATAGCCACTGAGTCTGGAACAAAGTAATATGCCCTGCAATTATGTCAATCACAAACCACTAAAACCAACAGACATATGAGGCATTATGTTACTATGCAGTATAGCTATGAGGAGCCACTGCCTACCATAGCAATGGCTTGGAGTGGCCTGAATGGGTTGTTTCAAAAATTTCACTGATTGTAGGAGGGTTAACGTGTTTGTGTGGGGAAAAGAAACCCGCACAGGGGCCCAGAAAAACTTTTTTATTCCCAACGCGAACTGGTTAAACAGAAAATGCCAAGCCTATCATGTATGGGTTGGATACTTTCCATTGACGCACATAGGTCAATTTGAAGTCATACACATCATGTAGTAATTACTTTGAAGATGTTGAATGTCTTTTCTTATCCCAGGTTTCGCCCTGCTGATGCGAGGAAAGACCACCTGAAAGACATCATCCTTCGCTTCAAGAAAAACAAGAACTATGAGAAGGCTTACAAGGGTCTTGTCTCGGGCGACTGGTCTAGAGTGTTCTTCCTCAACAAATCCAAACACCAGCGGATGATTTTCAAACAGCATGTGAGTTTATTCAAAGGCTTTTTTTCCTTGACCCTAACCACCCCAAACCATTCAAACTCCAACAGCTCGTGGTGGACTCGGTACTGTATAGCCCAGACAGGGATACTTTGCATGGGGCCAGGTGTCCCAATTCCAGCTAAGTCCAACAGTTGGGTGGTAGTGTTACTGCATGGTGTTGTATTTTGATGGACTCAGTACTGTATAGCCCAGACAGGGATACTTTACATGGGGCCGGGTGTCCCAATTCCAGCCAAGTCCAACAGTTGGGTGGTAGTGTTACTGCATGGTGTTGTATTTTGATGGACTCAGTACTGTATAACCCAGACAGGGATACTTTGCATGGGGCCAGGTGTCCCAAAGTCCAACAGTTGGGTGGTAGTGTTACTGCATGGTGTTGTATTTTGATGCACTCAGTACTGTATAGCCCAGACAGGGATACTTTACATGGGGCCGGGTGTCCCAATTTCAGCCAAGTCCAACAGTTGGGTGGTAGTGTTACTGCATAGTGTGGGATATTGGTGGATTCAGGAAGGTTCTTAGCCAAAACCATTCAGGGGTTAGGGTTAATAAGACATTTGTGAGAGTCATTTGAATAATGTCTGGTACGCCCACTCAAGTCAGTGGCAAGTGCATATTTTGGTGGATTCAGGAAGGTTCTTAGCTAAAAATAGTTAGGGGGTCAGGGTTACATCTTCCTCCATCATACACATGGGACGTGGGGCTCATGCTGCACCTCTTCCACCAATCACACGGTACCAGACAGCGGTACCGGGGGCGGTCATGTGTGGCCTCATCTAGCTCCGCTCAGAAGTAAACATCACCCGATAAATAGTTTTAAGTTTTGATCATGAATTTTGAATTTATTTCTACCAGTTTATGTATTTGTTTAAATAATATTCTAAAATGGCAAGGAATGGGCCCTTCCCATGAAATATGCTAATTGCATTCGCACATGCGCTCAAAACACCACTAGTTGGTCAAACTCAAATATGGGATCGCCACTCAACGCCATGCGTGCACTATTCAGCTAAATTCAGTCAATATAATGGAGACCAATGGCTAAGTGCAAGCTGTAACGCGCGCTAGGCGTTGTGTGGCGATCCCGCTTTTGAGATTGCCAACCAGTGGTGCTTGAGTGCATGCGTGAATGTAATTAGCATATTTCATGGGAAGGGCCTATTCAAACAACAGATAGATCCACTAAGCCCCGCCCACAATAGTAACTGCCTAGCAACGGCACACGTGGATACAACACTTGGGACTTGCCACATGATTGTTGAGCCGATGCGCTCCATGCATGCACACATGTCCCCATCATAGTGTTAGCCAGAGGGGTGTCCGGGTGTTTTTTTTGGACATCCTGTTTCAATTTTGGACACCCTATTTCATCTGTCATTTACATGTAAAAGTATTGTTTGTGAACAATTTGGACAGCCTGTACCAACACCAATAAAAAGGTGTAGCTTTGAAAACTCGAAAGCGTACAGTTTTGAGTCGGGTAGTAAAGAGGTACGATGACATTGGAATTGATCAGGACAAACTGTTCAAAGGATTTATGACGAAAAGCTATCCCCGCAGCAAGAAAACAACCTAGACAACGAGAGAACCGGCGTCTCCGAGGAGACACCCTCCAATAGCAACGATTTGTACTGCTGGAGTATATCACATCGTCATCATCATCTGTTTTGAAATTTCCAGCAAATTTGGACACCCTATTTCTAAATCCTGGCTAACACCTTGTGTCCCATACATCCATAATGGCGGCTTGTTTACGTTGGTCATTGACGCTATTTTAACATGTCAGACGTTTGTCAGACATTTGGATGTGTAATCGCGTCTGCGATTGGCCAATACGTAATGGGACTTAACCCCTAACCCCCTAATGGTTTTTGGCTGGCTGGAAACCTTCCTGAATCCACCAAAAATCCTACACCATGCATGGGCTATTACAGTACCGAGTCCCATCAAAATGCAACACGACCAGCTGTTGGAGTTTGATGGGTTTGGGGTGGTTAGGATTAATGGATCGGTCTATTATCTTGGCCAAGCCTCGAAATTCCCACTTAACCCACATATCGGAGGTAAGTGGATTTTTCAGGCGGTTGAAGTGATTTTAAAAAAGTGGGTAAGTTGCTGGGTACATGTAAGTGGATCTGTCCATGTTTTTATGTCATGTCCCATAACAACATGGCCAGATAATGGAATCGGGTAAGTGACTTTTGGAAATGGATAAAGTGAAAATACAAGGGTGGGTAAGTTCTGTGGAAAGCTGACTGTCATATCGAGGCATGAGAATCTTCCGGATTTTTCCGGACCTCCGGATTTTTCACCTCAAAATATGTGGTCTCCGAGTACAGTGTGAATTTGATATAAAATTTGGGGGGTAGGTTGTATAGGGGTTAGCTCAGAAAACATGTGATAAAAGTAAGTGAAAATTTAACGTTGTCACCCGATAAACTTAGTGTTTACAGCAGAAAATTGTATCTAGGAAAAGTGTTGTTTAATGTAGCGACCTACTAGTATTTGATTGATGCCGCAGCCGGATAAAAAAGGAAGAGTATTTGAACGTATGTGTCCGTGTTTTTCCCCTCTCTGAATGTTGACGTCACCGGAATACGCATGTACGGAGAATTTGTTTTAACAAAGAAGTACATTATACAACGATTCGCTTTACACACAACGCGGGGCACTGCGCAAAAGAGTATTAATAACAACCAAATTCTCTCTACGTTCCGTAGACTGTGATTAACAGTCCTACATGTGTGTGTGGTGCGCGTGATGTATGCGCTAGACGTAGAACCGACTTACTGTCAAGTCTATCTGCACACAGTCTTCGCGCGCGAGAGCAGGAACTTTCTATGCGATCGAGTTTGCAGACGATAGAAATGGCGCTCAAACTTACTTACGTCCAGCGTGGTTCCGCCGTGGATGTTAATGAAATCAACAAAACTATCAAAAATAAATGGAAATGGAATTGGTGTGATAAAGTTCTGTTTGCTGGTTCTCCAGACCAGCATCTAATCGGCGATTGTTTTCGTAAACTTCACGAAGCTGGCGATGCATTTTGTGAATGTTGTCGTGTCACCATCAGATATGGGTCACTCCATGAAGTTGGGGCACAAAGTGTGACATAAGGGTTGAATTTTCAAAATCAATATATTTATATAATTTTACCATTTTTAGTTTCTCCAAATATTCAATTAAGAAAAATCAAAACACATTATTGCTGATTGTTTCCTGATCATCAGTGATCCTTGTTCAATGAGAGACTGACGCTGGTGAAAATACCTATGCTACATGGACACCTTTGTCATATTTCTTGTGTTTTATTTTGTAAACAGTTCATCATATTCCAACTTTATCCAATGTTTAATAACCATTTCGGGGGAGTGTAATAATAACATAAAACTAATGTTAATAACATAAAACTAACATTACTATTATTGACCACTTAATACCCTAACAAGACATGACAATTGAGCTTTTTTGACAGTTTTTAACAAAATTTGGCAATAATTACTTGAAATTCTGTTACATGTTCCTCGTTAAAGAAAATGTGAATCATAGAATCCCATCAGTTTGTTAAAAGCATACACTATCATGTTATATAACAATAAAGACTTGCACAGACTAAAATCGGATATTATGAGTACCTCTTTTTCCAAATACCTATGCTACATGTACATGGACACCGTGTCCATGTAGCATAGGTATATAATGTAGAAATCTTTGTCTATTGTCCCCCTTCAAAGAAGTTTTAATCATAGCATCCCATCAGTTTGTTAAAATATACACTAGTCATGTTCTATGGTTATAGAAACTTACTCTGACTAAAATTACACATCTGTGCAAACCATTTTCCCAATACCTATGCTACATGGACACGGTGTCCATGTAGTGTAGGTATACATTGTTGAAATGTTGTCTAATTGTCCCTCTTTAAAGAAAAGTTTAATCATAGCATCACATCAGTTTGTTAAAACATACACTAGTCATGTATTGTTATATAATGCTAGACTTAATCAGACTAAAATTTTGACTTAACCCTTTTTTCCCAAATACCTATGCTACATGGACACCATGACCAAGTCCATGTAGAGTAGATAATTTTTAATTTTTTGTGCAATTGTTTTACAATTATTTTTTAGTTAAAACATGTTTATAATAATAATAGTGGTGTACATTTATAATGCGCCATGTCTGTCATAAATGACTATCTGGAACAATAACTAAAGTAAGATTAATTTAAACTAAAAATCGTTTAGATTATCTACGAAAAATCCGGACCCGGGAAAACAACTGTGACAAGCATGAGATGAACTTTGAAATCAGCGATACTCCAAGTCAATTTTGCACTCAAAATCACCCTTTGTTGCTGTTGAAATTACCACTTGTTTCCGTTCGATTAAGGAGGACAAATGCTACATTCTGTCAACTGTAAAAAAAAAAAAAAAAAAAACAAAACAATGTACCGTAATTTCCGGAATATAACGTCCAGCGTGGTTCCGCCGTGGATGTTAATGAAATCAACAAAACTATCAAAAATAAATGGAAATGGAATTGGTGTGATAAAGTTCTGTTTGCTGGTTCTCCAGACCAGCATCTAATCGGCGATTGTTTTCGTAAACTTCACGAAGCTGGCGATGCATTTTGTGAATGTTGTCGTGTCACCATCAGATATGGGTCACTCCATGAAGTTGGGGCACAAAGTGTGACATAAGGGTTGAATTTTCAAAATCAATATATTTATATAATTTTACCATTTTTAGTTTCTCCAAATATTCAATTAAGAAAAATCAAAACACATTATTGCTGATTGTTTCCTGATCATCAGTGATCCTTGTTCAATGAGAGACTGACGCTGGTGAAAATACCTATGCTACATGGACACCTTTGTCATATTTCTTGTGTTTTATTTTGTAAACAGTTCATCATATTCCAACTTTATCCAATGTTTAATAACCATTTCAGGGGAGTGTAATAATAACATAAAACTAACATTACTATTATTGACCACTTAATACCCTAACAAGACATGACAATTGAGCTTTTTTGACAGTTTTTAACAAAATTTGGCAATAATTACTTGAAATTCTGTTACATGTTCCTCGTTAAAGAAAATGTGAATCATAGAATCCCATCAGTTTGTTAAAAGCATACACTATCATGTTATATAACAATAAAGACTTGCACAGACTAAAATCGGATATTATGAGTACCTCTTTTTCCAAATACCTATGCTACATGTACATGGACACCGTGTCCATGTAGCATAGGTATATAATGTAGAAATCTTTGTCTATTGTCCCCCTTCAAAGAAGTTTTAATCATAGCATCCCATCAGTTTGTTAAAATATACACTAGTCATGTTCTATGGTTATAGAAACTTACTCTGACTAAAATTACACATCTGTGCAAACCATTTTCCCAATACCTATGCTACATGGACACGGTGTCCATGTAGTGTAGGTATACATTGTTGAAATGTTGTCTAATTGTCCCTCTTTAAAGAAAAGTTTAATCATAGCATCACATCAGTTTGTTAAAACATACACTAGTCATGTATTGTTATATAATGCTAGACTTAATCAGACTAAAATTTTGACTTAACCCTTTTTTCCCAAATACCTATGCTACATGGACACCATGACCAAGTCCATGTAGAGTAGATAATTTTTAATTTTTTGTGCAATTGTTTTACAATTATTTTTAGTTAAAACATGTTTATAATAATAATAGTGGTGTACATTTATAATGCGCCATGTCTGTCATAAATGACTATCTGGAACAATAACTAAAGTAAGATTAATTTAAACTAAAAATCGTTTAGATTATCTACGAAAAATCCGGACCCGGGAAAACAACTGTGACAAGCATGAGATGAACTTTGAAATCAGCGATACTCCAAGTCAATTTTGCACTCAAAATCACCCTTTGTTGCTGTTGAAATTACCACTTGTTTCCGTTCGATTAAGGAGGACAAATGCTACATTCTGTCAACTGTAAAAAAAACAAAAAAAAACAAAACAATGTACCGTAATTTCCGGAATATAAGCCGCGGCTTATACGTTGATTTTGACACGGTAAAAGTTGCCTGCGGCTTATACGCGGTGCGGCTTATACGCCGAGGTATGATCTTGAAGAACAAAACACAATGCACAACTAAGCAAAAATCGTTGGTAAACAGACAGAAACAGAAACCTAAAAACCTTTATTGTTCGTAGCGAAAATGGTCTGGTCATTGTCAGTTTTAGTGAGCGGACCTCGATACACACAGATTTATTCAAAACTTCTGAAAAAACTGTTGCAACGTTTAGCGCCAGCGACATCAGAATCCACTACGTAGATCGTAGTCTATGCCATGCGTGTACCAGAGAGCCAATGGGAAAATTCGTTATATCGTAGTCTATGGAAGGAGCCAATAGGAAAATTCGTTACGCGTGGCAGGCGATGAGTCATCGTTTCGTTGGTTGCCGTTGTAGTGATTACATGTACGTTGTGCAGAAAGCAGGCAACCAGCGGGGCTACGTTCGACATTCCCGAATGCCGTAAATAGTGATACGGGAACGGAACAATCACTCGCGGACACCCAAATAACAACCGATCGTATATTTCCCAATCGCATGGAAATTTGCAATTACACTTCAAGTTTTTACTTCTCATTGTGATTTATGGATGTTTTTAAAGCCGTGAAACAAGATTCCCCCAATGAAAGTACATGTATATCTTTCGAGTCGTGAGCAGTGGGGAATACCGATGCTACGTGTTTATTTTACGCGGACACCCCATGTAGCGTCGGTACGCGTGAATTCACCGATATGGCGTTGAAAATCTGAAAATTTTTAAACTAATATTTTATTATTTATGGTCAATTCCATAGAAAGGTTCCACATGCCCCAAATTTTTAAAACAAATTAATCCTCTAATGCTTCTGATCCCTAACAATATACATATCAGACTATCCAAAAACACTTTTTTGTCATCTGTAGGATGTCTATGCACAAAATTATCACACATTGAACACGGAATTCTGTTTTTGTGTATTTTTGTTGTCATTTTTCATGAAAACTTAAAGATTCAAATAAATAATTAGAATAACTGAAATATATTAATTTATATTGTTTTCTGAACAATTAGTAATATGTTAAACAATAAAATAATTTGTTTGTACATATATTTAACACACTGCTAATATTATGAGCATTGATGTATGACCCCCCTCACAATGTCCCGTGAGTCACGAAAAAATGGTAAAAGTGGATTCTCAAAAAGATGGGCAATGGGGTTATCATTTTTTTTTCTTGGCTATCTCCTAGAGACTTCATCTCAATCAGGCACCATACTGCTTAGATTTTTTTATTACTATTTAAGAAAGTATGAGTATCCAAAATATGTCCCGTGAGTCACGATGTCCCGTGAGTCACGAAAAAATGGTAAAAGTGGATTCTCATAAAGATGGGCAATGGGGTTATCATTTTTTTTCTTGGCTATCTCCTAGAGACTTCATCTCAATCAGGCACCATACTGCTTAGATTTTTTTATTACTATTTTACAAAGTATGAGTATCCAAAATATGTCCTGTGAGTCACGATGTCCCGTGAGTCACGATGTCCCGTGAGTCACAATGTTGCATGATTCACAATATCAGGCCAATCTCTGTTATTTGAAATGGTCACTTCAATGGAAATTTGTCTCCACATAAAACAGATATTGAAGCAACAACATGTACTCAAGCTAAATGGTCTATAACCCCCTCACCCTTCCCCTATTTAACACCATGGAAATCCTGAATAGTCCAGGAAGTTTGATGGATTTTTTTTCTCATGGATTTTCTGACAAGATATAATGATGCTTAATTTCAATCAATTACAATTTCTTTCTACTGTACTGTTTTCATTAAAGACCCATATCTCTTGTGCACAAGAGAATTCCACATCCCAGGATACCTAATTCTGTATTTGTCAATGCTCCATACATAATCCATTCAGATAACCAGTAATGCAGATTTCTGACATAATTGGCGTGGGAGAAAAGGGCCTTTGAGCTTTTAAAATCCCAAACATTAATGAGCCAGACAAGCTAACCACTGTAAACAATCAAAACATTTCATGGAATTTTCCACATGTGGTTCATGGAATTTTATAAGTGCAAAGGTCAATGAACTGCATACATGCACTGATTGGATTTGGAGATCTCATTCTGAATTGTTCTAACAACAATGTATGTGTTCTAACAACAATAGTGTGTGGAGGTATGACTGATCAGTGTGTTTGCTAATGAACTTTGTGACAGTATGGCTAAGACTAATGCCGAGAGACAACGTAATAGGAGAGAAAGACTCAAAACAGAGGGCAACATTGAACTGTATAAAAATCTTTTTAATTCTTGTTAATTTCTAGTTTTTACAACTTTAACCCTAACCCTACAATTATCAATTTCTCTAACCCTTGAATTTTATAGTTTTATGAGATATTTTATTCATCAAGGGGTTAAACCAATGTCAAGGTGCACAGGAGCACTAATTCTAAGCTCAAAAATTGCAACAAAACTCTTAACACATTATATGTGTATCTGCTCATAGATAATGTCCCGTGAGTCACGCTCCCATGTCCCGTGAGTCACGTTACTTCATTTAGCAAAACTTGGATATGGCGGAAGATTTTTTTTTTTTGGCTATTGTATATTGTAAAGGATACAGTCGTGCAAATATTTCAATATAGTAATGGATATTAAGGGTATCAGAACAGATAAATTTTTGCGAACTTTATTTAGAACATGGAAATCACTGCCCTTTTTTGTCCCGTGAGTCACGCTAACCTTTTCCTTAGTTCCACACAAAATATATGGATGAATTTCTGAATACTTTCTACTATATTAATATCATCATTAGTACTTTATAATTGAATGAAGTTTCAGTAGTTACTCTGCTTCTATATTTTTGTCACTCAGTTAAAAGATTCAAATTTGCCATCTTTTGTCCCGTGAGTCACGCTGGAATTGGCCTTATATGCTATTTGAAAAGTAAAAAAACGGATAAGCATGGTTTGTGTGGGTTCGCAGTAGATTTTCTTTGAAAATACGGAGATAAAATTGGAACACTTTGTATGTCACAATTTTTTTTTTTAAATGGCACTGGACACGGACAAATTTTCGGTATGAATATAAAAAATTTAAAAAAATAAAAAAAATCTCCCTTTTCCTCAAAAGCTACTTTTCTATACCAGCTTTCATTATAAAAAAATAATTACCTTGAAACATTTAACACCAACAACTTAAACATGGTTAAATAACTACAAGGTAGCAATGTACCCATGTGTCCCAGGTTCATGGAGTGACCCATATGGAAGCTCCGGCTGGATTGAAAATTATATTTTATTATATTGGACAGGTCATAATGTACACAAAATCTTGCCAAAATTACAGGAGATGTTAATGAAGTTAATACCCAAAATAGCTATCCTTTAAGGATTTCATTTACCAAAATCCAAAAATTTCCCGGGATTATTATTATTATTTTTTTAAAATCCAAATTACAAAAGATTTCAATGATAAAAATATCCAAAATAGCCATCCTATAAGGTTTTCATATACCAAAATCTAATATAAGCCTGGATTATTTTTTCCTTCTTTTTTGCAAAACTCCATTCTCATGCCTGCATATCACAGAGGAGCCGCTTGACAGGGCGTTGTTTAAAATCCACTGCCACTCAAAGAAAATCTATTCAGATGGATTAAGTGTTGGGGATTGAATGGGGTATTAAGTTGATCCAACAGTGTGTAGACAATGTTTATGTCTCACTGTCTATCCATGGTGGTCTGTGACTCTGGCTTGCACACTACGTGTGAATACATTATGTCATGCATATTTAAATATGTGACCCGCTCTATCGTAATGAGGAATGTCCCCCAAGGGACCGTTTCGCGTAAACAAGCTCTGAAGTTCACATAACGTAAAAAAATCGCATTGAAATCTATTTTGAGATTTTTGTGTATTAAGGTACATTAAATATTAAAGTTTGTGTGTGTTATTTTACTTTTAGAGAAAAATATAAATAAAGTAGAAAATAAAGACCTTTTGTCAACGTGTCTGTGTCCATTTTTGTTGCAAATCGTCCTTGTTAGCTCCAAAAAGATGAGTTTGGACTCCTTTTGTAAGCGCCGTATCGAGCCGCGCCATTATCATTTAACATGCATGTTTGGTACTGTTAGAAAGGTCATGATGTGACCTCTGTAACTGTAGCAATGACATCACTGTCTGAATACTGAATAATAAGATAAGCGCCCAAAAACTTAATACAGAAAGTCTCCTTGTTGCTAAGTCTAAGCCTACGTCGTAGGGTTCCAGTGAGCTGATTGGACGAATGTGCGTCAACGGGTTACTGAGCTTGCGCAGTTTGGATGTTTACCTCGAATGGACGTAGACAAGCGCCAAAGTGGGCGGTTTAAGCGCAGCCTGCCGGCCTGATTGTACTGTGTGCTTTCGCGTACCTTGCATGTCAGCGTACATGTGCACGGCACATGCACTGGGCATGGGATCGTAGCGACCGGTCATGCATTGTATAGTAGTATACGTTACGTTCTTCATGTACACGCGTGATCGTTGTTTGACGGTGTTTGTTTATCAAACATTCAGAGACCCAGAACTTCTAAAGTAATTTGAGCATTGACGTTAAACTTTCACAGAGTATTCTTAAAGACATGGTCCATACGCCTGTTAAATTTTGTGATTCTAGCCTTTCCGAAAGATTACCATTGCCACGGTAAGTTATTTCGTTCAAGTTCAGATACTATGTACAGCGCCCCATACGTAATACACGCAGCGCGTAAGTTCAAACATTTGTTTTTGTTCGCAGCGCGTACTTTTTAAAAAACCCGTTTTTCTCGTAAAACGTTTCTGTAACAATCCCACCAGTATCTCAACTTCTTTGTTTAATAACTTTGGAACGGAAAAAGGGACACATTTATGTTTGGCTTTATTGGAAAGCCCATTAAATGCTCGTTATGATGTATGCATATCTCCATTTTTCATATTTGGGGGACATTCCTCATTACGATAGAGCGAGTCACATACACAATGTATATGCAGAATATGGGCGTTACCTTAAAAATCGACAACAAAATAACATTTGCAGTAATTGCAGGTGCTCTGTGCTCACATTAGTCATGAAATAAATCAAAGCATGGATCGACAGCGGCTTGATCAAAGTTGGGGAATTAGGACACTTTTCTATTATACCATACTGGGGCTCTTGTCTAGTGACAAAACACTAACAGTCCTCTTGATAAACCACGTGACATTTATTTAAAATAGTGTGAGTACAATCCAAACTCGGTCACATTTTCCATATATGCAAATGATGTGTCACAATCACATGGTTTTTGTTTTCATGAATGTTAATATCTAAGTCCAAATTTCAAAATTGGTGATATAATAAATGAGGAAGGAAAACACTTCAGTTTTTCTTTTCATGAATGTTTATATCTAAGTCCAAAATTTCAAAATTGGTGATATAATAAATGAGGAAGGAAAACACTTCAGTTTTTCTTTTCATGAATGTTTATATCTAAGTCCAAAATTTCAAAATTGGTGATATAATAAATGAGGAAGGAAAACACTTCAGTTTTTCTTTTCATGAATGTTTATATCTAAGTCCAAAATTTCAAAATTGGTGATATAATAAATGAGGAAGGAAAACACTTCAGTTTTTCTTTTCATGAATGTTAATACCGTAAGTCCAAAATTTCAAAATTGGTGATATAATAAATGAGGAAGGAAAACACTTCAGTTTTTCTTTTCATGAATGTTAATACCGTAAGTCCAAATTTCAAAATTGGTGATATAACAAATGAGGAAGGAAAACACTTCAGTTTTTCTTTTCATGAATGTTTATATCTAAGTCCAAAATTTCAAAATTGGTGATATAATAAATGAGGAAGGAAAACACTTTTCAGTTTTTCTTTTCATGAATGTCAATATTGTAAGTCCAAAATTCCAAAATTGGTGATATAATTTTTCAATTTACATGTAACATTTCAAAATTGACTTTTAGAAATGAAACGTGCGGTGAAATTCTATTCTTTGGAGCATGAAAGCTCAACTTCATAAAAAATTTTTTTTTTTTAAATGGTTTCATTCTCAGGTTATGATTCCAACACCAAAAGTTGAAACAGGAAATACCATGTTATACAAAAACAAAATGTTATCCTGAGGGGGAAACTACACATGTATGTTCTGTATTTCCTGGTGTACCATTTCTGCAAAAAATGTATTTAAAGGGACAATATTGTCACGATCATCAGGGGCATTGAATCGGAGTGCTAGTTAAAAATAGCGCTTCGATTCAGTGCCCAGTTGACTGAAAGGAATAACCCACACGATAAGGCCATATTACCGTTGCTGTTGCGTAAACGAGCCAGTGATTTTCAGTCACTGTGTTCATCTTAAACTAGGACACTGATTCCACACTCTGTTGTAACGATGATGTTCCCTTAAAGTATGAGGAGTTAAATTGCAAATCCTTAAAGGGAAACCACATTTTTTTTGCAAGTGCTACTGCCCAGACTGAAAAGTTATTTCATGGTTTCTACCAGTCTGTCATGCTTATCACCTCGATTCAGTATTACATTTATAAAAATTTCCATTCTCCAGATACTTTATAAATGGACAAATTTATAACATGTACAATGCAAAAAAGAAAAAGAAGAAAACAAGATGTACACATAATAAACAGAAGCTTGTCAATGTCGGCTTTAAACAAATAATAGTTAATTAAATTAATATATAAATATACAGTGAACGATTTCCCCTGTATCGCATCGCAAAATGCGACGTAATTTGGACAATCTGCGATGGAATTTCAAACAATGCATCGCAGATTTTACGATAAAAATTGCGACATATTTTTCCATATTGTGGTTTAATAAACATTTTTGAAATCATATGATTCACAAACCTTTCCCGAAATAAAGTTTACATTCCGACCCAAAAAATATAATGGGTTCTGTCCTGACAGGGTTTGTTTCCGTATGTCCAGACCACGTCGGGGTACATGTATGTCCGTCCGACGTATACGTTGTCAACGATGACTTTGCGACGCGACGGTGTTGATGCAACGGTGACACGTGCACTGGTTTTACCTAGATACTGTAATGCACGCTGTACATGCAACTTTATTTTCCTGCAATCCGTGAGGATTTTACCCACAATGCCCAAAATTCTATGTGCATGCAATATCTTTCTGCTGATGAACTAACTACGGACGAAATCCCCGAAATGGAAAACGCAACAACCACCCAGTTTTTTAGCTTCACACATGTTTATTTTTTCTTGTCCTGAGTTTGGGGGGTTGGAACAATTGAGCAATTACACCATCCTCCCCCCTATACGCAATTAGTACCATGTTTAGTTCACACGTTGTATTGAAAGTAACTCTAGAAACGTTACTAACTTCGTTGTTACCCTTTGGCAACATTTGTTTATAAATACAAATACTTCATCCACACTTTTGTGTGTTGATATATGTAAGCAAAAAAAAAGTCTCCGGTTTCTTGTCATTGGTCGGCTTCAAAATCATTTTTTTTTCTTCTTTTTTTTCTCTTCGGCCATCATTTTTTTTGACAACAGGGAAATACATGCTACATTGTATACACGGGGACCAAATTTCCAAAGTGGCTAAGAGAGCCCTCAAAAATAGGGCAAATGTTCATACCACTATGTGAAAAAGTCGTTTAAAGCACAGCACGGCAGAATTCCAATCGATCCAGCAATTTTGGCTGCAATTGGACATCGTTCCATAGTAAAAAAAAAAGAAAATTTAAGATGCTAACGCGCGGGTCTGAGGCGATGCGTGGAGCCCAGAAACTGGAGACTTTTTTTTTTGGAGGGGGGTGCCTAAAATCTACTAGTTACAATTCCGTTTTTTATTTATGAGAAACTGGTGAAAACAAATCCGCTCTTTCTGATAAGAAGTTAATCAACTAGTTGTGAGCAAATGAAATAATAACACATACTATGCATGACACTTTATCCTCTTTAAGAAGGTACTTAAGAAGGTACTTAAAGAGACGGTATCGCCACGATCAGCACAGACCTTTGACTGTGACAGTGCATGGAATCGGTGTCCTAGTCCAAGATGAACACAGTGACTGAAAATTACCGGCCCATTTGTGCAGCAGCAACGGTAATATGACCGTATCATGTGAGGGTATTACTTTCAGTCACTGAGTTCATCTAAGACTAGCACTCCAATTCCATGCCCTCTTGATCGTGGCGATATTGCCCCTTTAAGACAGTAAGGCAGCATCATCCATCTACGCCAAGGAGTTTTGGTGATTCCCGTGAGGGCACAGTCTTGGGGAATTTACCCAATAGCTTACAAGGATTGAGGCCATAAATTATGTTCCGAATGTCGCAATCACTATAGTTAAGAAAAGCATACAGTAGATCCGGTATATACAACATTCAACTTGTATAAAGGGGAAAACCCATGACTACCCGAATGTAGCTATATCCACAAGATCACTCTCTCAGTGCTATTATTTACATCCTGAAGTCTTGTTTACCTACATGTATGTAGGCTATTTTAAGATGCCACGTTTTGTCGTCATAGACTATTTTAAGTTATGCGGTTTTTTTTGTTGTCCAGTGATATATAATGGCTTATATGCTTGGTTGCTACAGTTATTAGCACTTATGAGATTACTGAATTGTACATGTACATATAACTGATTGCGCTTCGTTAGGCTACGACTTAAGGTTTTATCTAATTGCATTCATATCAATATAGTATTTGTTATTTCACATGTTCTACTGCAGTCAGTTTAAAAAAAAAAAATTTGTCAGTTGGTGCCCTCCTCTTATCATCTATAATTAAGATTGCCATCTTAAAGAGTGCAAGTGAGTGTCTCATTTTACTTGTGTCAACTCCATTTCTTGTCGTCGTCTAAAAATCTGAAAAAGTCTGGTTTTACTGCATAAATCGCTGTGCGCCAGGAAGAAGGACATAACGAAAGTGTGACCGGCAAAAGGTTGTAAGCAATTAATGTGTAAAATTGTGTTTCAAGAAAACTGAGTGTGAAAGTTTGGTTGTTTTTTCTGTCATTTTCTGTCATTGTAGGAAAGTTAAATTCCACACAGGAATGGAAAAACATGTCTTGGGAGTAATTCTAGCAATAAATATATAACAGCTATGCCCTACTTTTTTCAAAGAAGCCATTTTATTGCTTACAACCTTTTTCCGGGCACACAACGAAATGTTTTGTGATTTTGATGTGGTTGTAATTGTTGGAATGACATTACTTAGTCCTAATCTTATTATTCATGGACACCAGTGAAAATAAGCGGCTGTAACAGTGTAAGGCAACAGGCCAACAAAAAAAGTCTTCGGTTTCTGGGCTCCGCGTGCGTCACCATTTTTAGTTTAAAAAAAAAAAAATTTGCTATGTCCAATTGCAGCCGAAATTCCTGGATTGATTGAAATTCTGCCACGCTGTATTTTCATTAAACGACTTTTTTCACATAGGTGTATGAATGTTTGCCCGATTTGTGAGGCCTCTCTTAGCCATTATACTTTGTGTATGGGAAATTTGGTCTGGTTTGTATGCTAACATGTGTCAAAATGTCAATGCACCGATTTTGAAGCCGTCCTATTACCAGAAACCGGAGACTTTTTTCTTTTTTTGGCCTTATGGGATATCTTGGTTGATCAACATCTTCTGGGACGCGTTTTCGCGACCTTAACCAGAAACTTGTTTCTGACGTCATATTCTTGACCAGAAACAAGACGGCGTAGCTACGCGAAAACGCGAACTTAACCAGAAAATTGTTTTCAGTTTGCTACGTGTCCAATCATTAAGGTTTCTCAAAATATACGGTGTAATTCAAAGTTTGGCAAAATAGAACTTAATCGTGAGTGCTAGTAATAAACTTGAAAGATGTACTGGTATACGAACAATCATTCCAGCACAACCGAACTCACGAAAACGCTTAACCAATGACCGCAGCCCAAACATTTTTCTGGTTACGGTCGCGAAAATGTGCACCTGTTTTAAGTAAAAGATTGTTTGCGGCGACACCATGTGAAAAAATTTTCTCTCTATTTTGTGTAATAATTAGTTGTGAAAAGAACTCTTTGTTACAACTCAATGTTTTGATCAGTATGCTCTGATCGTCGCCTTCCTCTTTCTGTCTTAATATTTTGTTTTCTATCGATTGTGCTGTAGTTCTTTGGGGGAAGGTTGAATGACTGCATAGATCAAACCAATACATTGTTGGTAAAACTGTTCTGTGTTTCACTTAGAAAAGGTTTTGGACATGTTATGGTCTCAATCTCATATGAGCTCAATTCCAATGAGAATTCCATTCATCTTTTGTGTTTTTTAGGTGTTCCGCTATCTGGCAATGTTTGACAAGACGTCGGGGTTTGAGGTGATGTCCTGCTTCAGGTACTCCTTGGAGGGAGCAGGAGGAAAGATAGTGGCCACACAGGACTGGTAAGTTGAAACCCATCATACTCCAATGGCTGGTTGAGTTGTATTTTGATGGATTAACCCTAACCTTCCCAAATCCTCCAAAATCCTCTGCTAAACTGACGGACTTTAAAGGATTGAGGTTACATGCTACATGCTCTTTGCTATTAGTGAAGGATTTTGGAGGATTGAGGTTATTAGGCGTACTTGCCTTTCCATGGTACATGAACATCCATGTTTGTTGTAGTGATTGCAAGGTCAGTGCTTGGGTCAGTGGACACTGTTTATTGCTCCATGCATGCAGGGAGGGTCCCTGGCCATGTACATGTATCACAGATTAGAAACACATGTGTGCATACATGTCATGTGCTTGCTTTACTACTTTTACTACTTTACTATTTTGGAGGATTCAGGTTACGTGTAAGCTAGGGAGTTAGGGTTAATGTAAGTACTGTATAGTACTGCCAGGGATGCTTGACATGGGGGCTGGGTGCCCCAATTCCATCTAAAGCTGTGTCGGGTATCCGGATACCCGACCGAAACTGTCATTACCCAGTTCCATTTTTTGGTTCCAATTACCCGTAAACGACTTTTTAAAATTCGGACTTTTGAGCGGTGCCAACAGAAATCTGTGACTCTTGAATAATGTAATGTTTACAATTTGATTTTGTCAAGAAGACATTCAAGAGATTACACTAGATAATGCCTTTGTAGTATTTTACGGACAGTTTCCACACACTTTCCTCCAACTGATTCAGTGTGATACAATGTTTGCCTATTGTTTGCAGTTATTGGATTAGTGAATACTTTATGTCTGCACTGGGAGTGTGTGCCATGAGCTGTTAATAGAGGGGATATTATTATAGGGAACGTCCACATTAAAGTGTTGTTGAAATTGAAAATTGAAACGGGTATCCGGGTATCCGAAGTTTATTTCGGGTATTCGGTTCCAAAAATATCCAAAAACGCACAGCCCTAATTCCATCCAAGTTCAACAGTTGGGTTGTTACTGCATGGTGTTGGATTTTGGTTGATTCGGGGAAGGTTCATAACCAAAGTAGGATAGAGGGTTAGTGTTAGCCGGCCATTATGCTTGTCAGGCGGCCATTATGCTTGTCAGGCGGCCATTATGCTTGTCAGGTGGCCATTATGCTTGTTAGGCGGCCATTATGCTTGTTAGGTGGCCATTATGCTTGTCAGGCGGCCATTATGCCATTATGCTTGTTAGGCGGCCATTATGCTTGTCAGGCGGCCATTATGCTTGTCAGGCGGCCATTATGCTTGTCAGGCGGCCATTATGCTTGTCAGGCGGCCATTATGCTTGTTAGGCGGCCATTATGCTTGTTAGGCGGCCATTATGCTTGTTAGGCGGCCATTATGCTTGTTAGGCGGCCATTATGCTTGTTAGGCGGCCATTATGCTTGTTAGGCGGCCATTATGCTTGTTAGGCAGCCATTATGCTTGTTAGGCGGCCATTATGCTTGTTAGGCGGCCATTATGCTTGTTAGGCGGCCATTATGCTTGTTAGGCGGCCATTATGCTTGTTAGGCAGCCATTATGCTTGTTAGGCGGCCATTATGCTTGTTAGGCGGCCATTATGCTTGTTAGGCGACCATTATGCTTGTTAAGGCGCCATTATGCTTGTTAGGCGGCCATTATGCTTGTTAGGCGGCCATTATGCTTGTCAGGCCATTATGCAGTGGCCATTATGCTTGTTAGGCGGCCATTATGCTTGTTAGGCGGCCATTATGCTTGTTAGGCGGCCATTATGCTTGTTAGGCGGCCATTATGCTTGTTAGGCGACCATTATGCTTGTTGGGCTTTTTGAAAGCCATTATGCCATTGTTTTTCTAAACACATTTTTCACTTTTAACCCTCCTATTACTGCAAGGGTCAAAAATCAGTCAAAAGGTTGATATACTTGCCAAGGTATATCTGGTGCACTTACATTGTCAAACACTGTCAAACCTTACGTTTGCACATTTTGGTCAACAGGCAGTTGACTGATTTTGACCTCTATAGCAACTTCCCACTAAAGTGCAGCTATAGTAGGAGGGTTAATGTGAAATATATTATTCGTTTAGCCCTCCTACTATAGCCACACTTTAGTGGCAAGTAGCTATAGAGGTCAAAAATCAGTCAACTGCCTGTTTTGACTGTTGACCCAAATGTGTGCACAGGGGCATTTTTTACTGGTTTTTACTGTCATTTTGACCACCCTGAACAATACAAGACAATGCTTTTACCAGTTAAAACGGTCAACTCATTTTAACCTGTAGATGTACTTACTACACGTAAGGTTTGACAGTGTTTGACGTTTAAATGCACTAGATATACCTTGGCAAGTATATAAAAATTTTGCCTGATTCTGACCCTTGCAGTCATAGAAGGGTTAGTGATGCTAAAATTCCCCCAAAATTAATAAAAAATGCCAAAACAATTTAGAAATTTCAATGTCTGCTGTGATGAAGATATTCCGTGATACAGCAAAAAGAAAAAATAATGATTCATAGATAATGTACATATATTTTTTTCTGATTAGCACTAATATCTGCCAAATATTAACCTTTGAGATTTGTCTGATCACTAGATTTACTCATTCATTGAAACAATATGGATTTTTCCCCGAGAAAAAAAGACGGCCTGACTAGAAGTTCCCCTGAACAAAAATTTATCTTATTTGTTTTCAAACAGGAGTAAAAACGACACGATACCTAACCTTGTGGGCTGCATTGCCGAGCTGACGGAGTGTGAGGAGAATTCGCTCAAGACGGGCGTCAATGACTTCAGTGTCATGTTCTCAACGAGGAAGAACTGTGCCCAACTTTGGCTTGGCCCCGCAGCTTTCATTAACCATGGTGAGTACCCGAGTTTTAGTACTCATACTTGACTCTTACTCAAGTACACTTGTACTCATACTCGTACTCATGAAAAAGTACTGGACTACAACTATAGAGTTGGAGTACTTGTACTCGTACTCATGAAAAAGTAATGGACTACAATTATAGAGTTGGAGTACTCGTACTCGTACTCATGACAAAGTACTGGACTACAACTATAGAGTTGGAGTACTTGTACTCGTACTCATGAAAAAGTAATGGACTACAATTATTGAGTTGGAGTACTCGTACTCGTACTCATGACAAAGTACTGGACTACAACTACAGAGTTGGAGTACTTGTACTCATACTCATGACAAAGTACTGGACCACAACTACAGAGTTGGAGAACTTGTACTCATACTCATGACAAAGTACTCAACTACAACTACAGAGTTGGAGTACTTGTACTCGTACTCATGAAAAAGTACTGGACTACAACTATAGAGTTGGAGTACTTGTACTCGTACTCATGAAAAAGTACTGGACTACAACTATAGAGTTGGAGTACTTGTACTCGTACTCATGAAAAAGTACTGGACTACAACTACAGAGTTGGAGTACTTGTACTCGTACTCATGAAAAAGTACTGGACTACAACTATAGAGTTGGAGTACTCATACTCATACTCATGAAAAAATACTCAACTACAACTACAGAGTTGGAGTATGAGTATGGTAGTCGTAGTAGTTAATGTTTTTGTATTCATACTCACACTCATGAAAAAGTACTCGACTACAAGTCTGGTTGCACAATATTTCTTACGCGATTATAAAAGACAAAGAGATTTTAATTTTATCTCCAAAAGCTATCGTCATTATGTTCACCACAACAAAAGCTTAACAAATTTTCTCAAAGCCACTGTACACTATTGGTTAATCTCAAAAGACATAAATGTTTGACATAAAACTTACTTTCTCAGGATTTTTTCCTGATTTCAGGATTTTTCACAAATCTCCCTTTGCCTCAAAATGTTCTTGAAAGAAGAGAAGTAGCCACCAAGGAAAGAAGAGAAGCAGCCTGTATTGTGTCCAAACCTTGAGTTTCTTGTTTGTGGAGATGTGGAGAGTTTCTAAATCCTCCAAAATTAAACATCCAGGAGGTTCAGGGGGCTTTGTCCTTTAGACCAAAGGGAGACCCAGGCCTGCTACCCATTTTCCAGGATTTTTGTACTTTTGTCAAATCACAGCGCAGTTATACATATATCTTGATTCTTATAAAGTATGGATACGTTTACAGACTTTCACCAAAAGTATGCACTGGATTAAATATTAATAGATTATCAAAGCCCTGAAACACTTTTTACGATTCTACCTCATTTTATTTTGATCAGAGTTCAGCTAACTTGATTTTTTTTTTCTTCCTCTGTGTCATTCCTTCACATTCTGCAGACTGTCGGCCTAACTGTAAGGTAAGTGTCTCTTTGGTTTTTGTTTTTTCCCGTATTCCATTTCTAACAAAATCCAACAATGGTGTGAAGACTGCCTATTGTAACAAACCCAACAGCTAGAACAATAGCTGTTTTGTTCAGGGCACTGTTCGACAAGATCAAACGAAGGCTGTGCATTTTCGGTTATTTCGTGAACCGGATATCTTCGGATACACAGGTACCCGTAAACAATTTTGTAAAAACACATAAATACTCCCAAATGTATAAAATAACTAATATGAACACAAGTTTCTCTTGGTTTTATTTAGAGTCATAATAAATGTGTATTTACTGTAATAATTTCCTACCTCTATATTAAAAACGACTCGTAGCATCCCCACACAAAAAATTTTTACCAAAAATCGGAGACTTCCATTTGTGTGGCTTAAATGTTCAGTCAAAGTCATTTACGGGTAATTGGAACTGAAAAATGACAGTTTCGGTCGGGTATCTGGATACCCCACCCAGCCTTAGATCCAACATAAATGTGTCCCTATTATTTCCGGCATTTAACATGTGGCAGATACAATTGCTTACCAGAAATGTTTGCTTAGTGGATTTCTTTGGTTACCAGCCAAACTGTCATTCAAAATGTATGCATTTTGGCTGGTAGTCTGCTTTATATTGCTTAGCAAAAATAATTGCTTAGCAAAATTCTCTGCTTAGCAGCTCTGTGAAAGTGGCTCCTGATAATGTTAAAAATAATTCTGCTTCAGACATACAAAAATTAAAGGTAAAAGTATGATTTTTGTTGTTGTTTTTTCTTCTCTTCTTTAACCAGTTGATGTCGGGAATATTAATTTTTTTCCGGTCCCCCGTGCGGGTTTATTTTCAGTGAAAAATCTGAAAAAATTTCTAGCCATTAATTTTTTTTTTTGTCAATGAAACTAAGTTCGGGCACCCAAATAAACACCTTTACTCATTGACATTTTGAGAATTAAATGGCTAGTTTTTTAATTACGGTTGTGTTTGTTCAGCACAATTAGACCATTGGCAAGCCCCGATGCAACGGCCTATTAGCGACCAGTGCCCGGTCGAAAAGACGGCATACCTGGAGAGAGATTGAATGCCTCGTAAACAATGGATATAAATCCCTCTTTACAAATCCCTGGCTGGTACGTCAAAGGAACAGGTCTTGGATAAAGGGATTAGGCAAAAATCAACGAAAAGAGTGAACTCGTTCAGTATTTGCAGTGCATTTTGTCCAGGGCCACCGAACCGTGACCCCATGGACTCCGAGAAATGATTGCGTGTATACAAGTCAGCCGCCACGATGGCACGCCATGTGTGGCGTGTTGACAAGTCTCCCGGTGACACACACAAAAATCGGAATGCGTGTTTAGACGCTCTCCGATCCGCTGTACAAAAAAAATTGCGTGTATACACGGCCTCCGAAGCGAACTGGTTAAATATGAATTTTCTTTTTGTATGTTTGTCTGATTTTTCTTTTTGTATAATATGATTTTAATCGGTAATCTTACCCTTTAGTTTGTGTCTACGGGTCGGGATACCGCTTGTGTCAAAGTACTACGTGATATCAAACCTGGAGAAGAAATCACATGTTTCTATGGTGATGGATTCTTTGGGGAGGGCAACTGCTACTGCGAGTGTGAAACATGTGAAAGGTACGTAAAATATAGACTCAAAATATCTGCTAGGTTCAAAACGTAAGGCCAGTAACCCTTATTTTGCATTTATACTACAGGTCCTTTAGATTGGTAAGCAGTTTTCAACGGCCAATTCTCTATTTATAAAATATAGACTGATAGATATGCCACTATCAAGAGCTGCATTACCAAATGTTTCAATTCATTCACATTTAT
Organism: Zoroaster sp. YZ-2022; assembly: GCA_029582265.1. Classification (NCBI taxonomy): domain Eukaryota; kingdom Metazoa; phylum Echinodermata; class Asteroidea; order Forcipulatida; family Zoroasteridae; genus Zoroaster; species Zoroaster sp. YZ-2022. The sequence goes on from CM055823.1 coordinate 35,560,947, forward strand.
TTCCATTTAAGAAGTAGCCACCAAGGAAAGAAAGAAGTAGCCTGTATTATGTCCAAACCTCTAGTTTTGTGTTTGTGGGGATGTGGAGAGTCTGTAAATCCTCCAAAATTAAACATCCAGGAGGTTCAGGGGGCTTTGTCCTCCAGACCAAAGGGAGACCCGGGCCTGCTACTCATTTTTCAGGATTTTTTAATTTGGTCAAATCACACCTCTGTCTGTTGGACTCCCCATGTAAAGGTAAAATGTTGACTAGTTTTCTATCTGAAATCTTATCATTAGGAGACAGGTGGGTGCATTCACCCCTAAAGTTACACCGGTCAAGATCGATGAGAACAAATACAGCCTGAGGGATACCGACCGACGTCTACGCTGGCAGAAAGCTAAGAATGAGGAAGAGGGAGGAGTCAGTCAGGAGGAGAATAACTTGATGAAGACTGTCGTGCCATCGAGGCTCCTGAGGAGAAGCGGTATGTGATACAAAAAAGACTCTTGAAGTCGGACACTTCTTGATAAAAATCTCTGATTGTAAAGCCCAAACAAGATTCTTAAATCACCTCTCCTAAGGCATAAAGTACTTTTCTAGAAGATGTGTTACACAAACTTGCCCTTGATCTTTGGGCAGGATGCAGTTTGATTAGCTTGTTTTATTTCATTTGTTTAATTCCTTTTACAGATTCTGATAGCAGCGGAAGCTGCGATGGGAACGCTTGTCCTTGGAGTCGTACTCGCTCCCTTTCTCAGCCCCTCTCTCCCTCTTTACAGGCCAACCAGACTCTCGTAGACCTCATCGCCGAGAAAAAGTGCCTTTCGAAGTATGATGCTCAATTGCTTGTTGCTGAAGGCTACAAACTCAGGGAAGCCAAGGTAGTCCTAACACCTCATAAAATCAAAGAGGACGGGACACTCGCAGTCGAGGAGGGAGGAGTGAGATATGCTTCTAGACTTCGCAGAGAGGAGAGGAGGAGATCAGGGGATGGTCGTGAGAGGCGGATGTCATTAAATGAGGAGCCTGTTCCATCACCGAAGGTCGAGGAGGCACACCTGAACGGAGGCTTATTAGATGAGGATGATACAGAGTGTGCTGTTGCCTCGAGGAAAGAATGGAGGAGGTCAAGTGAATGCTTGAAGAGGAGAATTTCTGTGAAAGAAGAAGTGCAAGAAATGCCTCAATTGTCTCAGGAAACCTGTGTGAGGGAAGAAGCCAGGGATATTCCAGGCCTTAGGTCTAGGACACGATTGGTGTCAGCAGTGGGATTGACACTTGACCAACAGCCAAATTGTAGTAGCACAGATAGCGAGGTGATTTTCAAACTCAAACAGTTGCACTCAAAGAACCATAAGAAAGTAGAAAACCATCTGACATATGAATCGGAGATCTCAGATTGCGAGACAAAACTAAAGATACGCGGGGTACCACGTGATAGAAGTGTGCATTCGGTAAAGCGTAATCTGATGGACAATGGAATTAACAGGATTAAATCCCATGGTGGAAAGAGACCCCGTAAAGTAACAGATCTAAGAAACGGCTCCACAGACTCTCAAAGAAGACACCATAAACAACACTATGGTGAGGGGCTAGAAGTGCCTCCGCTTGTATTGCCAAAACGGAAAATGACAAAATACGATGCAGAACTTATCGCAGAAGCTGTGCAAAAAATCCCGAAACTAAAAATCAGAATGAAAGACCCCAATGGATTCATTGAAGAAATGGTAACGTCATCAGAAGATGAGGTTTCCCCTAGACAGCAACACACAAGTATTTGTGAGAATGATCTCACCGCAAGTCCTGAAAATCTGATCATCGACATCCCGGACTCTCCAAATCGGTTGACCCGAACAGCGCGGGTCACCATTCCTGGTTCCAAACTCCCGCAATCACCTACCTCTACCTCAAAAATAGACTCTCAGCAGAGTTCTCCTGGACCCGGGGTGTACAAAGCTCGCGCGAATCTTAAACTTGACGGTCCCGAGTGGAAGAAGTCGAGCCACCAGTTTGCGCCGCGCAGCATGTCGCAGCTGCGCCACCTCTATGAAATCCCACCTCACCCCTTGTGCCAGAGAGCAGACAAGACCAGCCCTAAACAAATCAACCCCAGTGATGTCAAGACGTTCTATCCACATGATCATAAGAATACAGAACAGCTCTATGAGCCTGTTGGGATGAGCGACAATACTCAGTCCATTAAACTCTCGGTGAAACCACTGGATAACCGAACCACTCGCAAAGTCAGGCTGATCTTTGGTCAGGCGTCGATCGATTTCCACGTACCAAAACATGAGAAAGGTTATCTAAAGAAAAACAAACCTCTTTGAGGGGATATTTAGATAAATCTTGCTGCAGCATTAGGTGAATTATCACACCTTTGATATACATAGAGACCAAAATAGGGGTAAACAATGGAGGAAAAAACTATTTATTTATGTTCAGAATGTGAATATCCCTAAATGGGAGTTATGGTATTTTAACAAATTTTGGTAAATGTTTTTATTCACCCAGAATTGCATGGTTAATGGCCACCCAAAACATATCCCGTTTGTACAGAGGTTCACTCAGTGTCCGTGGATTTATCTTTGATCCCTCGTTTCCTGAAAAAAAAAAAGAATCACTATACTCATTAGCATTCAAAATGTTCTAATAGCGCATAGATTTAATAATTTTACGATCAAACTGGTCTTTTCCAGTGCTCTTTCCACGTCCAGTGTATGCCTTGTGCACCCGTTTCAATGAAGAAGATTAAGATTCTCTAATAATAGCCTCTAAGTGCTATCTGAAGACGATCAGAGCATACCGATCGAAACTAAGGCTGTGCATTTTTGGTCATTTCGGGAGCCGGATACCCGAAATTGGGAATCTTCGGATACCCGTAAAACAATTTTGTAAAAAAAAACCATAAATTCTCCCGAATGTATAAAATTAACAATATGAAGACAAGTTTCTCTTGTTTTCTTAGAGTCATAATAAATGTGGACTTACTGTAATAATTTCCCGCCTCTATATTAACCCCATTCCGCACACAAAAAAGTTAACTAAAAATCAGAGACTTCCATTTGTGTGGCTTAAGTGTTCAGTCGAATTTTTCAAAAGTCGTTTACGGGTAATTGGAAGCGAACATTGGAACCGGGTAATGACAGTTTTGGTCGGGTAGCCGGGTACCCGGCACAGCCTTAATCGAAACATCGAGTTGTAACCACCAGTTCTTTTCGGAACTAATTACTAATCCAAAGAGACTAGACATGATGTCACCGCAAACGTAAGTGCTGTCTTTTGAGAAATACTGAATCCCCATGAATTGATTCCGCCTGGTCAAAATATTAATTCCTTTCTGGAAAATATTACTTAATTGAAGTAGATGATTTGAAATTTAATTTCAGTTTGACACCAAACTAAGATGTTTTGCTTAAGGGGGGGGGGGGGGGGGCCTTAAATGCACACAGTAAGTAAGTGTAGTTTAACTCGAACCACCCAAAATCCTGCAAAATCCCCCAAAGGGCACTTTTTGGGGAAACATTACGCACTGTTGGAAACTGGTACTTTCACCTTTTCAAATGGGACAAAATTACTACCTGGCAAGGAAGTACAGGCCATAAGTGCTGAATATGAAAGATCAATGAAAATGCATGGTGCGTTTTGAAAATAAGGGCATGTTTCCAAAAGTGCACTGATGGATTATGGAGGATTCAGGAAGGTTCCTAGCCAGAATACCTAGTGGGTTAGGGTTAATTGATTTAAAATTTTGCCCTCACACTGAGATATATATATATATATATATATATATATATATATATATATATATATATATATATATATGAAGCACTGTATAATTAGTGTTTTCATCAATCTGTAAGTGTACTGTGTATGATACCATGTCTTTCATGTTTGTTTGTTTGTCTTTTTGTTTGTCTCACCATTGACTCATTTTCATGAGGAGAAATGAAAAACCCATGACAAGTTGTTTAAAAAGAATATATGCAAAAAAAAATGTTATTGGTGTTACATTTCAAACTTAGCAGGTTCTTTCTCAAAGGCAAAGTGAGACAGGAAAAAACAAGGTACACTGATGGATTTTGGGAGGATTCAGTAAGGTTCCTAGCCAGAATACCTAGGGGGTTAGGGTTAAGGAAGGTTCCTAGCCAGAATACCTATAGGGGGTTAGGGTTAAGGAAGGTTCCTAGCCAGAATACCTATAGGGGGTTAGGGTTAAGGAAGATTCCTAGCCAGAATACCTATAGGGGGTTAGGGTTAAGGAAGGTTCCTAGCCAGAATACCTATAGGGGGTTAGGGTTAAGGAAGGTTCCTAGCCAGAATACCTATAGGGGGTTAGGGTTAAGGAAGGTTCCTAGCCAGAATACCTATAGGGGGTTAGGGTTAATGTGTATGTTTATGTATGTACCTTGTTTTTTCCTGTCTCACTTTGCCTTTGAGAAAGAACGTGCTAGGTTCGAAACGTAAGGCCAGTAACATTTATTTTTTGGCATTTGTACTTGTCCTTTAGGTTGGTAAGCAGTTTGCAACAGCTAATTCTCCATTTAAGAATATCATACTTTAAAATAAGGAAATTTCAATGTCAGAAAATGCCTATTAAGTGTTGTTCACAGTTCATTCTCTTCCGAGGTCACTATAGACCTTGGGCAACTATGTGTCAGAGCACTGGCATGCTTGCAACATTGTAGAGATCACGTCCTCATGAACAAGCACTCAACTGCATATTGTTACTTCAGGATAGAATGGCGAACATATCCACCACTTGCACACATTGTCTAAACATGTGTTTTTTAGCAGATGGACAAAATGGCCAACAGCTCTGGATGTGCACACATTCATTGTTTGAAATCTCCCAAAATATCGTTTCCAGTCCTCATTTGACTACACTTTCCTGTCCTTAAAGTGTGTCCTCTATCATCTTTTAAAGGAAAATCTGTTGGTATTTGTCATATTTGGATAGAAAAGTGGTGGTTGTATTCTACGATCTTTCCTTACTTCAAATATATTCAGAGGAACAAATGCGTCAACGGTTCCAACTTTTGATTTCCATTAATATATATATATATATATATATATATATATATATATATACTTGTAGTAAAACTAGTGGAACGCTGGTAGTTGTAACTCCGAGTTTCACGCGTTATGCGATCATCAGACAACTGATAGTCACCAAGTGATTACTCCTATATATATATATATATATATATATAATTTTGAATATCAAGTTATTTTTGTTGAAATAAAAGATTTTAAAAATCATTGTATTTGGTTATTAAACACTGACTTATAAATGTGAAAGTCAGCGTGACGCAAAACATAAACTAAGTGCATCAGTCGGTTATGATGCAATAACTCCCTAGGCCCATTTGCTTACACATAACCTGAATCCTCAAAAATCCTTCAGTAGTAAAGCAAACACATGACATGTATGCACACATGTGTTTCTAATATGTGATACATGTACATGGCCAGGGACCCTCCCTGCATGCATGGAGCAATAAACAGTGTCCACTGACCCAAGCACTGACCATGCAATCACTACAACAAACATTGATGTACATGTACCATGGAAAGGCAAGTATGCCTAATAACCTCAATCCTCCAAAATCCTTCACTTTAGCAAAGAGCATGTAGCATGTAACCTCAATCCTTCAATATCTTTGACTTTAGCAAAGAGGAATTTTGGAGGATTTGGGAAGGTTAGGGTTAATGCACTCTGGTTCAATGCTGTGTCACAACGCTAGCTGATAGTAACAGCAGGTGTCTCGCATAATGCACTGGTCTGAAGTTTGATAATATCACCCAAACGATTGCATGTGGTCTGGTCACATCATTTGCACAGTATCTATAGGACATATGTATCAGTATGTTGATTATCAAAAAATAACCTGTGTTGTCTTGGTTGTTAAAACATCCTATTAATTTATTTGCTCATAGCATGAAAGAATATACATTTTTTGGTTTAAAACATATGACTGGCTCTGGCAAAACCCTAAACTTTGACCCAATTTTCAAAACTGACCTCCCAAATTTATCATGAAAATTAACCATGTTCCCAACAACGTTTCAGGATTTTTCTTTTTCCATCAAAATCTACAGAAAATGCTCTATACAGTGACATAAAAACTGGTCCCTGGTGTCAGTTTTTGACCTTTTCATGGCTGTTACGCATTATGGTAAATGCCAAGAAGTTTCGGGTTTTGCCAGAGCGGTTCACATATGTGGTTCAGTAGATTAATATACTGTTATGTCATATGGATTTATAAATTGATTATTATTATTATTATTGCAGCTGTTTACTATAAAAAGCTTTATAGAGTGTGTGAGGTGCAATTTGAACTATTTCTTTTGACTAATTACACTGGTCTACAGCCAAAATGCTTCCGAAACAAATGAAGTCAAACTTGACTAATTATGGGTCACTGAGAATGGAAACGATGCTTAAAATTGTTGATTGGCTCTAGTTTTCAAGATCTACATGTACATGTGTACACGTATGGGAATAGCGTATGATAATTCATGATTAAAAATCTGCTATGTACACCATATACATAGTACGTAAAATGTAAAAACTTAAATATCTTGGAAACAGTAGCCAATCGGCAATTTTAATTGTCATATTTGAATTCAGCACATCAAAATCCATAATAAATAGCACATTTTATCTCCGAAGCAGACAACTTTAAACAAATTGTTGACCAGTGTTATTGTGCTCATGATATAAGTCCCCGCTTAAACCTAGTCTTGTTTCAAGACACTGTTTGTGTATCATGCATAAATAGTTTCAGTTTCTGGTCATAGGTCGGCTTCAAAATCGGTGCGGTGACGCTTTTTTTTTCTTTTTTTTTTCCTCCCCTTTTTAATTTTTTTTTTATCAACCAGTGAAATTCATGATACATGTATACGCAGGGATCAAATTTCCATACACAAAGTATGGTGGCTGAGAGATACTGCACAAAACGTTCATACCACTATAATAATAATAATAATAATGTGTGGACTTATGTAGCGCACGTATCCACCAACTGAGTGGTGCTCAAGGCGCATTATATCATTACCCCCTGTTCATAAGGCTCATAAATCATTCCTGAAACCATCTCAGCTCCCTGGGGAGTATACAGCTCAATTGCTGCCATTACAGCGCATATAGGGCTAATCAACCAACTCTGCCCTCACAGGTACCCATTTAACCCCTGGGTGGAGAGAAGCAATTATGGTTAAGTGTCTTGCTCAAGGACACAAGTGTCACGGCCGGGATTCGAACCCACATTCTGCTGCTAACACCAGAATTTGAGTCCGGTAAGCTAGACTGCTCGGTTATGTGGAAAAGTCGTTTAAAACACATCATAGCAGAATTCCAATCGATCCAGCAATTTTGGCTGCAATTGGACATCGTTTCATAGCAAAAAATAAAGAAAACTAAAAAAATTTGACTCGCAGATCTGAGGCGACAGTCGCGGAGACCAGAAACCAGAGACTTTTTTTTTTGGCCTAAGGGCCGGAGTCCAGTGAATTAAGCATCTATGGTGGACACTGTAATTGAACCATTCAGTTCTAGTGTTTTTTCCATGCACTGATATAAAAGACATGCAGTGTTTGTCTATAAAAACAAATTGGCACATGCCTTGTGAACATTATGTCCAGTGCTGTAAAATGTTTGAATTACTAACCCTGTTGCCAAGTATACTACTCAAAACAATTTAGGGAACACCGGAATAATCTCAGTTAAAGCAAGATCATTTATTTCAGATAAACACAATGTTTCACAGAATTGATGAGAAACAACTGCACAATGAAACAGATGATAAAGGATGCATGTAGTGATTACACATTTCATGACTACTGAAAGAGAGAGGGGGTTGCAAATGAAAATCCCGGTTCATGGAACATTTCAAACCTATTTGATGTTAAAAATCCGGTGTTCCCTAAAATGTTTTGAGTAGCATATTTCTCCCCTGATATTCGAGCTCAACAGTGTGATAGCTGCAGGATGTGGATGATCGTGGCTAGAATTGTCTGGACATAGCGCCCTCTTGTAGAGGTATATCAAAAATACACTAACAGCGTCTTGACCCAAGACTACTTAACCTCTCCTCTCCCTCGTTCCCCTTCCCCGCTCCCCTTCCCCTTCCCCTTCCCCTAGCCCAGTCCCCCTCCCTTCCCCTTCCCTCCCTTCCCTTCCCTCCCCTCCTCTCCCCTCCTCTCCCCTCCCCTCCCCTCCCCAAAAGTGCACTGATGGGTTTTGTGAGGATTCAGGAAGGTTCCTAGCCAGAATACCTAGGGGGTTAGGGTTCAGGAAGGTTCCTAGCCAGAATACCTATAGGGGGTTAGGGTTCAGGAAGGTTCCTAGCCAGAATACCTATAGGGGGTTTGGGGTTAAAGCAGAAACATTTGCTAAGCTAAAACACATCGCTAAGCAGGATTTTCCTGGCTAGACTTCATAACATTTGGATTAATTGCCATTTTCCTATTCATTTAGAATCTGCTGCAAAGCAGTGTTTTCTATAGTCTGGTCCCTTCTCTTTATCCTATGACGGACGTCATGCTTCGAGGCTAGCTACCAACCAAGGTCAAAGTTGAATCTCCCTAAACGGAGAGGCCAGTATCTGGCGTAATTCACGAGCCTCGAAGCGTGACGTTTTCCGCAGCACTTTGAGATTGGCCAATCAACAGCTGTCAATCAAAATCCCTTATTGACCAATCAGACTGGTTGGGCGTAGAATGCATGCATAATTCAAGGTTATTATCTCTGACAACAATGATAAGCAAATGTCTATTCAGTTTGTGCATGTTTTATGTACACATAAGTTGACTTTATTAGTATTTTTATTTATTGAGGGCGTGGACTAATAAGTATATAGCAATAGAAGATTATCTTTCATTAAAAAAAATTATAGTTGACCCTTAGAGTTGAAAAAAATATCCCAATATGATGGCTCGGACATGTGCTCTTGTGGGACCCCACAAACAGCTGCCCATCTCATCAGCTTGGCTGATTAAACTGACAATATCGTCACAATCAACAGGGCATGGCATGCAATCAGAGTGGTAGTTTTTTTTAGAATAAATCGGTGACTGAAAATAATACCCCACATGATAATGTCATAATGTTGCCGCTGCTGCATAAAATGAGCCAGTAATTTCCGGTCACTGTGTTCATCTTAAAACTAGGACACCGATTCCAGGCTCTGTTGAAAGTCTGCTCTGATCGTGACGATTGTCCATTTAAGCTGGTACCCTCATATATAACTTAGTATACACACGTACTTTGCTGATAATATGTGGCTCAGCATGGAGGAAGGAAGCTCCTCCATGGCTCAGTAACCTTCCATCATGCTAAGACAGAGAGAAATGCTTGTTTTCATGGATGTAGTGTCACATGTATTTTCTGAAAATATTTAGGTTTCTATTATGTCTGTATAAAGGGATTCATTTCTGTAGCTCTTTTAACCCTCCTACTACTACAAGGGTCAAAATCAGTCAAAATTTTGATATACTTCCCAAGGTATATCTAGTGCACTTAAAAGTCAAACACTGTCAAACCTTACGTGTAGTAAGTACATTTACAGGTCAAAATGAGTCAACTGTTTTTGACTGACAAAAGCATTTTCTAGTATTGTTCAGGGTGGTCAAAATGACAGCAAAAACCAGTCAAAAATGCCCCTGTGTACACATTTGGGTCAATAGTCAAAACAGGCAGTTGACTGGTTTTGACCTCTACAGCAACTTCCCACTAAAGTGCAGAAATAGTAGGAGGGATGCAAAAGAGTGAAAACCACTATTTCAAAGTCTTTTTGGAGCGGATAAAGAATAAAGAGTGTGTTGGTAGCCTTTTACTGTATTTTTCAATCGAATCAGAGTGGGTTTCACTCCAAAAAAGATATAGCTCTTTAAAAGAGTGGTTTTCACTCTTACATTAAGAGAGTAAATCACATTTCAAATCCTTAAAAAGTATTTTAAGACACTATCAATTGAACAGACATTTATCGTACTGCAGACATCTTTGTCGGATCCCCTGAATGCAAGACATAAGATCATAACCCCGTTTCTTAATACATACAGAGGGGCCAGACTAATTTCCTTCTAGCTTCGTTCTTGGTCACATGGATATTGGTCTGGAAGAAATACAAGATGGCGGCAGCTTGATCTGGGTCTATTGACCTGTACTTACAGTCAGTACGTAATTGTCTAAGTAATGGTCCCATACAGGGACATTAAAACTGTATTTGGATAGGATGTACAGTGTACTTGTATAATAAATGAGCTTCAGTATATATTGAACACATCTATTTGCATTGTACACATCTTACCACTGACTCATCTGGTATTGATCGCCATTAGCCAAATTTGCTAAAAAATAAATCGCTAATTTCGGACAAAATTTGCGCAGGTTGGAACGGCAGCTGCGTGAAGATGCAGTGTTTGATGTCATTAACGATCCATGCTGATTATGAATTAGCTAGATGGTAAAAAAAACCTATTTTGTATTCGAGTACGGAAACGATATCGAAGTCATCTGATTGTGTTACAATCAAACCTCGTTATTTGTAATAGGTTGATGCAATATTCTTGCGTCGGGTGATAAACAATTATTGATTTGAGGTTTGCCCTACATCAACATAATTAATAATGTATGAAGCGCTGCATTTGTGCTTTTTTAAGTGTCTGTGGGGAAAATCCACAGGACTTTGGCGGTAGTCGAACCCACGATTTCCTCGGTGCTTTCTAGTGCAGACGTCTTACTCCAGTCAATCGCTGTACCCGCTGCTGTAAAGGATTCTAGCCAGCCTCGGTGGTCGATCGAGATGCCAGACGTCTGCCCTAAAGCAGTAGGTCGTGAAAGACACTCGAGAGTCGAGAAACCACCGTGTACATAAGTACATCTTGCATAAATCGGTGCAGGGCAAAACAATTTTAATCAATTTATTTATTAAAAGTGGTGGAAGACGTGTGTACAGTGTATACAATAATTTAGAAGACAGTGACTCTTCAAATCGTACATTTTTTGTGAATAATAAACTTATTTATTTTGAGTGGTGATGAACTGAATCAGAAAATGATTGTGAAGTTTTAGATTTATTTTAATAATAATAATAATGTGTGGACTTATATAGCGCACGTATCCACAAACTGAGTGGTGCTCAAGGCACATTATATTATTACCCCTGCTCATAAGGCTTATAAATCATTCCTGAAACCATCTCAGCTCTCTGGGGAGTATACAGCTCAATTGCTGCCATTACAGCGCATATAGGGCTAATCAACCAACTCTGCCCTCACAGGTACCCATTTAACCCCTGGGTGGAGAGAAGCAATTATGGTTAAGTGTCTTGCTCAAGGACACAAGTGTCACGTCCGGGATTCGAACCCACATTCTGCTGCTAACACCAGAACTTGAGTCCGGTAAGCTAGACCGCTTGGCCACGACACTCCATTTTGTACCCATTGTGTTTGAAACCCTTTTCCGGTCCTGATCAATCCACCAGTTTCGTCTCGATCTCATCGCCGCATCAACATGAATATCAATTCCTGAAGTATCTTTTTTGAAGACGCATATATATAACCACACATAATTACTCCCATTTGCTCTATGAATGCACTCACGGTGAAAATCGCGTCTTTTTCAAATAATTATACTGCCATTGTTCAAAAATGGAACAAGACCTTAACTCCTCAATCGACATTTATAAAGTAAACATAGTACACTTTCAAGCCATGTAAAAATTATTATGAAACATGATGATTAAATGCCGTCATTTTAATTTATAAAGTCCACATTCTTAAAAAAATTCACACAAATTTGTGTGTGAATCGCTGCTTCCTTAGTCACGCGTCGCGACATAACCATTGTTAACTCCCCAGAAATTCAGCTAGCGCACTCTTTCGTCCCCCTCAATCGCTGAACTGATCCTTGCATTTCTTATCTAACTGGTTATATAAACATCATTGTGATTGGCCAATATTAACCGCCGTCTTTTGTAAAATGAAGAAATTGGTCCATCAAGTCTTCCAATGAAACATGCCGTACAGCTCGCATTACGCCATTGATATGTGCCTGCCTTGCCAACGGCTAGGCTGTGACAGTCAACAACACATTCAACCCACAGAGCACTGTGTGCATGAAGCACGCGCTCCCGCTGTGGGTGCATGCAGTCTGTGTTGGAGGAGCGTTTTTAGCAGCCAAGGAATTTGTGCGCGTATATCCCAGGGGTGGAGTATTGGGCTGTCCGATCCCGGTCCCTACACTCGTCCCCACACCACCTTCCCCCTCCTCCATTGGCCCCGGTCTTTTCATTGATTCAAAAAATTGGCCCAACAGCGAAATATTGACACCATTTTCGATCTTGAAATGAGGGGGTCGCAAACTACAAATCTGACTACATAATTATGGTGTCACCCCGCAAACAGTCTTTACTTATCCTTTTCACCGTGCAAAGCTACAAATCTGACTACATGGTGTCACCGCAAACAGTCTTTACTTATCCTTTTCACCATGCAAAGCTACAAGTATTATGGGCCTACTTATATAATAACTCAATGGGTGTTCCTTACTCCTCACTGGTGAAAGAAAGAGAAATAACATAAATTGCAGTTTGCAGTTAGATGAGTTTCGCACACATATTTCGACCGTTATTGTTTTCCTGGAAGAAGGGGGGGGGGGTCGGAGTGACGTCATCGTTAACTCCCACTGCAGTCGGACCACTGATCTCTATTATTATACTGAAGAGAGATCAGTACATATATATAGGACCGGCCTCCTCCACGAAAACATGGTCTGTTTACAGACTCAATCCATGTAACCTCTATTCAAACCACATACACCGGAACCAGTCCATAATCTATTCATTGTTAACGTTCATCCAAAGTTCGGATGTCGCGGATGGAAACACCTTTAAATATGACGTCATTGTACCCCAGTCTCGCTTGTGTCCAAGTACTTTTCCTGTGCATTTTTTACTTCAAAATATAACTATTTAATTTTGATATATTTTCATGAAATGTACAATTTTAATTTTCATTCTCGGAAAAATATAAAAATATTATTCATATGTTGCAAAATACGATAATTACTGGGGGATGGATTGAATTTGGTATGATGCATTGTGTGAATTTCTTTACCAGCGAGGAACAGGGTAAGCACTATGCGAAACACGTGAAATAAAACTGGAATCAGACATTGAAAAAAATCTCCGTTGCGTTGGAACCAAATCGTGGTCAGTCATGCCCGCTGCTTCGTCTAAACAAAGCCCTCAAAATGCCCCGCAAGGGGCAACAGATTTCCCAAACCAACTTGTGGCGATCTTGGAGAAGAAAATTCGAAATTTGGAGAAGAGAAAGGTAGGTTTTCTAAGGCATTTTTTTAAAAGACAAAACGGGCGTCCCAAAAGTGACGTTCAAAAGACCGGAAGAAACTACACGACACTCACTAGTCCAAGTGCGTGATGACAAAGGTGACCATTCGATGGCGATAGGCAATTCAATCGATTTTTTTTATGAACAGAAGCAAAAAACCTTCAATTTTAAATCCCAAAATATATATTTTTTAAATTTTAAAACCTATCATTCATGTCTTTCCCTGTAGAATGGTAGATAAATTGGACTTTTATTAATTAAATTACATTGCATTGCCATTTTAAAAATTTCAAAAAGTTTAACAATTTTAAATATTTCATATTATTAATGTAACTTAACATTAAAGGTTATTCATCTTCCCATGTTATTTGATAAACAAACACTGGCCAGCCGAATAGATATAATGGACAGGATGCATGCGTCACAATAATTCGCTGGAGTGACACGTGACATGTCATTGGAGGGCTATTCCAACTGCCTCTGACTCAACTTTCATAGTCTGTTTGTCATTGTGAAAGTCGGAGCATTACACATTACCCACTTACCCAAATATGTTTAATAATTAATAATACAGAAGATTTCCACCAAGAAGTGCTCAAGGCGCTTTGCAGTAAACAAGATAATCATACAATAGCATAACAATACAATAGCAAATGCAATATAATACTAAACAAAAGATTTAAAAAAATGCATAAATGAATGTTTGTAGTCCTTATAGACAATACACAAGATGAGCTTTTAAGTTTTTCTTGAAGGAGTAAACAGTTTGAGATTCACGAATGTACAGAGGCAAATCATTCCAAAGGCATGGAGCCACAACTTCAAAAGATCTGTCACCCCAAGAATGTTTAGACTTTTGTTCAGCCAGCAGAAATTTTGCACTGGAACGTAACTTGCTAGAGGGGGCATAACATTTCAACAAGTCAGATATATATATACACTGAGCAAAAATATAAACGCCCCATGTTTCAACCTGACCCCCACCGTGTCCACATGCATGTCCATGATTGCCAGACGCCACTATCGTGTTCTAACGGACAGTAATCTGTAGCATATTGAACAACAAAATGAATTTTGTATGATTTTGCAACCTCTAAGGCTAATAAAAGTTTCAAAGTGCCACATGGGGCATTTATAATTTTGTTCAGTATATATATATATATATATATATATAATGGTGCACAATCATTCAAAGATTTGAAAATGATAAGCAATATTTTATAAATAATATGATATGATATTGGCAGCCAATGCAGATCTTTCAGGATGGGGGTGATATGACATGATTTTTTTTAGAGTCACAATACGTGCAGCAGTGTTTTGAATCTTTTGAAGTCGTCGTAGTTGATCCTGAGGAAGTCCATAAAGCAGCGAATTTGCCATATCAAGACGAGATGTTATGAAGGAATAAACAATTTGTTCTGTTGCATCATAATTAAGATATTGCGTAACTTTCCAATGTTCCTAAGGTGAAATGCTGTGGTGCGAGTAACATTTGAAATATGAGGTTTAAGTGTCATGTTTGCATCAAAAATAACTCCAAGGTTCCTTGCTTGAGAAGATTGCACGTGAGTCACTAATAATAATATTTGGAATAGAAATCTTAGATAGTTGTTGACGAGAACCAAATAGCACAAATTCAGTTTTATCATCGAGTTTTAGCAAAAACTTGTTAAAGGTTAACCCTGATAGGACCCTATATACAGTGCAAAGTACACTTCCGATAGGGTCCTGACCAAGCGTTCTTCCCGTTCGTATCCCTGTAAAGTTTGCACTGGATTTTCTCCTTTTTTTTTACCTGTCTTTGTTGGCTGAACCGAGGAAATGCAGGCACTGTAACTTCTTAACTGCCTCTTGGAGAAACGATTTTTGCTGAAAGATGTCTACAATAAGAGGATTTCCCCGACATTTCTCAGAGCATCGGCCAATCTGTGTAAAAACTTTTCATGCCGTTCAACGAGCGGTGACCTTGTAACCCTTGTCACCTTAGGTCAGAACATCAATTGTGCGGCAGAACATCAATTGCACAAGGGCGACAGGACTTTACTTACAGTGCGGGCTATTTAAAGAGACGTGTTCTGCCGTGCAATCGCTCATATCGCTCATATGCATTATTCAGCATAAACGGCATGAAAGTTTATACACGACGATATCACGATAATATTGTAATGATACGATATTCAAAAAATTATTGGGTAAATTGGTTATGGATTTGAAGATATCAATATATCGCCATATTAACCCTCCTATAGGTTTAACACTCAAAGACACTCAAAATGTTTATGTCTCACTTAACCCATTGACTTTGTGCAGTGCACTCAAATACACTCAAAATTTGTACATGTATGTAACTCCCAACCCATTGACTTTGTGCAGTGCACTCAAATACACTCAAAATTTGTATGTAACTCCCAACCCATTGACTTTGTGCAGTGCACTCAAATAAATGCAAGGACATGTGGCTAGGAGGTCAAACCAAAACCACTCAACAGTACATACACAGCTCTGTGTGACTCTGTGGTTTGACCTACTAATTGGCAATGCACCCAAAAATACTCAAGTGACTGTCTGTGAGTGCCGTGCTGACTGGGCCAAATTTCAGCCTGGGCATAGGAGGGTTAATACTCAAGTGACTGTCTGTGAGTGCCGTGCTGACTGGGCCAAATTTCAGCCTGGGCATAGGAGGGTTAATACTCAAGTGACTGTCTGTGAGTGCCGTGCTGACTGGGCCAAATTTCAGCCTGGGCATAGGAGGGTTAATACTCAAGTGACTGTCTGTGAGTGCCGTGCTGACTGGGCCAAATTTCAGCCTGGGCATAGGAGGGTTAATACTCAAGTGACTGTCTGTGAGTGCCGTGCTGACTGGGCCAAATTTCAGCCTGGGCATAGGAGGGTTAATACTCAAGTGACTGTCTGTGAGTGCCGTGCTGACTGGGCCAAATTTCAGCCTGGGCATAGGAGGGTTAATACTCAAGTGACTGTCTGTGAGTGCCGTGCTGACTGGGCCAAATTTCAGCCTGGGCATAGGAGGGTTAATGATATTCCAAAAATATCGCCGATATCAAATTTATATCTTTAGTTAAAATATCACCGGAGTGATAAATTGTCTCCAAATTTCATGTCACTATACGGTAATATCAACGAAGTTACGGTACCATGAAAACGAACTAAAAAACAGTTTGACATCACAACGCAGCGCCGTTGCTCATGTTGCCACTACTTTCATGCATGGTCCTTCTGGTTGCTGTGTGGGCTTTAACTAAAGGCTACTCCCAGGATCACGTGGTACACTCTCCTGGAATAAACGCACTGGTGTATATTGTGAGATTGTTCACATTCAGCAGATGTTGGATACCAGGATAAAAGTGTGGATGATGACCGCTGAACTGTGCATGTGTTTATAAAACATTTATGGACGTCACGTTGAGTTCTTTTTATGAAATGCTTGTCGCAGCGAGTGGCAAAAATCTATGAACTCGGCTCGTTTTGGAGCGACTGTTTGGAGTAACTGTTTATTACCTATGCAACTTCCCTGTAGAACTTTCATGTAAAAGTAGTTACTTCGGTGTCCAATGTCGTTAATGTACGTTAATGTACATGCATTTTTCACATATTTAAAAAATCCGCGTATTGAGATGATAACATCGTGTATCGCCGATATCATGCCTGTCACCCCTAACATGTATTGAAATCATTCTTAGGCTATGCTGGATATCCGGATATCCAGATACCCGGCCGAAACTGTCAATACCAGAAGCAGAATGTGGGTGCGAAACCAGGCCGTGACACTTATGTCCTTGAGCAAGACACTTAACCATAATTGCTTCTCTCCACCCAGGGGTTAAATGGGTACCTGTGAGGGCAGAGTTGGTTGATTAGCCCTATATGCGCTGTAATGGCAGCAATTGAGCTGTATACTCCCCAGGGAGCTGAGATGGTTTCAGGAATGATTTATGAGCCTTAAAAAAATGAGCAGGGGTAATAATATAATGCGCCTTGAGCACCACTCAGTTGGTGGATACGTGCGCTATATAAGTCCACACATTATTATTATTATTATTAATATTAATACCCGGTTCCATTTTTCGCTTCCAATTAACCGTAAACGACTTTATAAAATTCAGGCTTAACATTTGAGCGGTGCCAACAGAAATCTGTGACTGTTGAATAATGTAATATTTACACTTTTAAAATGTTATATTTTTATCAAGAAGAAATTATACTCCGATTTTACGGACAGTTTCCACACACCTTTCCTCCAACTGATTCAGTGTGATACATTGTATCGAATCGTTAAGACTGCCAAGGGCCTGGTGGGAGGGAATGTTTGCCTGTTGTTTGCAGTTATTGGATTAGTGCATGCTTTATGTCTGCACTGGGAGTGTGTGCCATGAGCTGTTAATAGAGGGGATATTATTATAGGGAACGTCCACATTAATTGTTGCGCTATTAATAAAAGTGTTGTTGAAATTGAAAATGAAAACAAGTATCCGGGTATCCAATGTTTCTTGATTTCCAGTGTCCAGTTCCAAAAAAAATATCCGAAAATGCACAACCCTACAGTAAATCATTCTGAAAAATGAAGTGCTTTCATCAAAGAGAAAATAGGATTTACTGTGTCAAATCTGCAAAGAGTTACCATCCGGTAGGGGTGACGATATTGAATATTTTTGGTGGTCAAAATGACAGTAAAGACCAGTCAAAAAAATGTGAGCACATTTGGGTCAACCGTCAAAACGGGCAAAAATGACCCTGTGTGCTAGGGGTGACGATATTGAATATTTTTGGTGGTCAAAATTACAGTAAAAACCAGTCAAAAAAATGTGAGCACATTTGGGTCAACCGTCAAAACGGGCAAAAATGACCCTGTGTGCTAGAGGTGACGATATTGAATTTGTTGGATAGTCGATTATTAAAGGCATGTTAATCGGCGATATATGATATCGTTTCAATACGTGGATTTTTTTCAATAAATGAAAAAAATCCATGTATCGAACATTAGCGACATTGACACGATACATGAACTACTTTTACAGTTATACAAGGAAGTTGTGAAGGTAATGAATTAAAGACCACGATCGCAAGTAGTGGGAACATGACCGGCGCCAATTCGTGATTTCAAACTGTTTTTTTTTTAACTCTTCATAGTACCTTAACTTCTGTTTCTATGCTGGAACTCATTGAAAGCCTGTTCAGCAACTTATAATCACTCCGTAATCACTCCGACGATATTTTAACTAAAAGGAGTGATATAAATTTGATATCGGATGCATTTTTGGAATATCGTCTATCGTCTGTGTGCTAGGAGTGACGATATTGAATATTTTTGGTGGTCAAAATGATAGTAAAAACCAGTCCAAAAAATGTGAGCACATTTGGGTCAACTGTCAAAACGGGCAAAAATGACCCTGTGTGCTAGGGGTGACGATATTGAACTTCTGTTTCTATGCTGGAACTCATTGAAAGCCTGTTCAGCAACTTATAATCACTCCGTATAATCACTCCGGCGATATTTTAACTAAAAGGAGCGATATAAATTTGATATTGGATGCATTTTTGGAATATCGTCTACATGTATATGGCGATATTTCGATATCTTCAAAACTGATATTTAAAAAAAAATATCGTAGCGTTACGATATTATCGTGATATCGTCCACCCCTACTGTGTACACATTTGGGTCAACAGGCAAAACAGGCAGTTGACTAGTTTTGACCTCTATAGCAACTTCCCACTAAAGTGCAGCAATAGTAGGAGGGTTAATACAAGCTCGGTAATAACGAGATTCTGGTTTATACAAGGTTTTTTTCTTGGTCTCGAACAACCTGTGCATGTTTTTATGGGTCAAAATTTTGGTTTGGACGAGGTCGGAAATTGCGAGATTCCTGATTAGACGAGGTCTTTTGCCAGCCGCCTTACGAGAAAATGCATCGTTTGTTGCCCATTTTTAAGTGACCAGCAACTTACCACCAGCAAGTCAGTGTTTGAAAGGCTCTTTTCATTATCTCTTGTTTCATCTTGCTGAAGTTATTAGGTCATTTTGAGATGCTAATCCGGTGCTGTAATCCAGCATTGTCAGTTCCCATTGGCAGCCAGCGTGAGCCGTTAGACGCAGACAATAGCGAGCACCACTAGGGGGTCTCCAGCGATAAGTTGCAGTCGCTTTTATTTTAAGTAATTAAGCAAGCACATTGTTGCGCAAATACAGGGAGTCCATGATTTTAGCAAATGTAATTGTTTGTGACAACAGCTACCGAATACAAGCGGCAATTACTAGTTTGCAGGGTTGTAGCTATGCCGGTCGGCGCCGGTCGGGTCTAACCGGCACTCCCGCTGGCCGACCGGCACCAAACGCAAATTGATGTCTTACCGACCGGCACAAAAATTGTGTGAATATTTCACAGTAATAAAAGTTTTAAAAAAGTTCATGTATTCTTCATTTCTTTGAGTTATTTGCCACTATTTTGAGGACTTTAGTCTATATAGATCAATTAAAACATCGTACGATATTATAAATTAATCTCAGTTTGTAGCGGTACAAACAAATACATTAGCATTTATTTATGACGTCAGGGAAAAGACCTGGGAATCCCCATTATGATTGGTTGTTTGTGCCTGCACGATGAGCTAATGCCACTCGTCTCTACCGCATGCAAATGATGCGACGTGCTTCGTAATATCGATGTTCGTAAATTTCAGGTGGGATAAGCGTGACTTCGTAAACGTCTAGCTTTCCCCTCGATGTGCTCAGCAAAGGGAAAATTATTAACGTGCGTCCCTCCGCCCATTCATGAAAAGTTTTGTGAACATTTTTTGGAAGTGTTTTGATCAAAATAATTATGTCGCACTCGCAGAAAAGTATCACCAGCTTTTTCTCTTCGGCCACTAAACGCAAGGGGCCGGCAGTGATAGACGCGGCAGCCGGATCAAGCGAGAAGCCGGCAAATTCGAGACATTCTTCTGCGACCACATCTTCGTGTTCGAGTACAACCATGGAGGAAGGAACCTTCCTCCATGGTACAACTGACCCGGGAACTGATCACGCTACCGAGTCTCCGGCCACTGTGGATTTAGGCCAAAAACTTGGAGCTGCTATGCCTGACGGCCCCGGTTGCTCAAGTGTTACCACCTCATCAAAAAACAGAAGCTGGCATCTAAGCTTAATAGCGAAAAGTGGACACCTGGTAGGCCATGGCTCAAATATGTTGAAAATGAGGGCATGTACTGTTTATTTTGCCAAAATAATACTATGAAAATATCATACTATTATACAACAAATTATGTGAAAGGTGAGCCCTCCAAATCCATTCTTAAAAGCTAAAACCCAGGAGCTTGGGGCTTACCGACCCCACCGGGGCGTTGCCCCTTGTCCCTGACCTCGGGCCGTGAGGAGCTGTGCTCCGTTCGCTCCGCTCACTACGCTCGCAATCGATAAAATTAGCCGGCACTCAATTTGGTCTGGTGACAACCCTGCTAGTTTGTGAGGTTTTTTGTCCGTTTACAAAAATTATCTTCTGCCAAAGTGCCGAATTCCACAGCTCGTATTTAAGACCATAAATTACCCTCGTCCATCCTTGGGAAAATAATAAATTGTCCTGGGGGTAACCAGCCTCAACCGTCTGCAAACTTTCATTCAAATAGCGAAATGCACCCCCCAAAATACATGTTGGCCTACACTAGATCGGTAATTATTTAAATTTAAAACAAAATTAAACAAAAAAACATTGTTTCTTTCCAGACAACCAACATCATTTCTAGAGCGAATCGATGAAAGACTAACTGGTTCCCTGTTTTGTAAACGACATTGTTGCATTGTGAATGCGGACACCAACAATGACGCACTACACAATTTGTGCAGCGTTAATGCTATACTTATGTGGATCATCGGCAGCTTTGACAGATTCGTCTTCAGTAGTCATTTATTTATCTCCCATTTTATCAATTGTTTTTCATTTATTTTATTCAATCAACTTATTTTAACCCTAACCCTCCCAAATCCTCTTTGCCAAAGTGAAGGATTTTGAAGGATTGAGGTTATTAGGCATACTTGCCTTTCCATGGTACATGTACATCCATGTTTGTTGTAGTGATTGCAAGGTCAGTGCTTGGGTCAGTGGACACTGTTCATTGCTCCATGCATGCAGGGAGGGTCCCTGGCCATGTACATGTATCACAGATTAGAAACACATGTGTGCATACATGTCATGTGTTTGCTTTACTACTGAAGGATTTTGGAGGATTCAGGTTATGTGTAAGCAAATGGGCCTAGGGAGTTAGGAAGGATTCAGGTTATGTGTAAGCAAATGGGCCTAGGGAGTTAGGAAGGATTCAGGTTATGTGTAAGCAAATGGGCCTAGGGAGTTAGGAAGGATTCAGGTTATGTGTAAGCAAATGGGCCTAGTGAGTTAGGAAGGATTCAGGTTATGTGTAAGCAAATGGGCCTAGGGAGTTAGGAAGGATTCAGGTTATGTGTAAGCAAATGGGCCTAGGGAGTTAGGAAGGATTCAGGTTATGTGTAAGCAAATGGGCCTAGGGAGTTAGGAAGGATTCAGGTTATGTGTAAGCAAATGGGCCTAGGGAGTTAGGAAGGATTCAGGTTATGTGTAAGCAAATGGGCCTAGGGAGTTAGGAAGGATTCAGGTTATGCGTAAGCAAATGGGCCTAGGGAGTTAGGAAGGATTCAGGTTATGCGTAAGCAAATGGGCCTAGGGAGTTAGGAAGGACTCAGGTTATGCGTAAGCAAATGGGCCTAGGGAGTTAGGAAGGACTCAGGTTATGTGTAAGCAAATGGGCCTAGGGAGTTAGGAAGGATTCAGGTTATGCGTAAGCAAATGGGCCTAGGGAGTTAGGAAGGATTCAGGTTATGTGTAAGCAAATGGGCCTAGGGAGTTAGGAAGGATTCAGGTTATGCGTAAGCAAATGGGCCTAGGGAGTTAGGAAGGATTCAGGTTATGTGTAAGCAAATGGGCCTAGGGAGTTAGGAAGGATTCAGGTTATGTAAGCAAATGGGCCTAGGGAGTTAGGAAGGATTCAGGTTATGTGTAAGCAAATGGGCCTAGGGAGTTAGGAAGGATTCAGGTTATGTGTAAGCAAATGGCCTAGGGAGTTAGGAAGGATTCAGGTTATGTGTAAGCAAATGGGCCTAGGGAGTTAGGAAGGATTCAGGTTATGTGTAAGCAAATGGGCCTAGGGAGTTAGGAAGGATTCAGGTTATGTGTAAGCAGATGGGCCTAGGGAGTTAGGAAGGATTCAGGTTATGTGTACAAGCAAATGTGACTAGGGAGTTAGGGTTAATGAAGTAAAATACGTCTAAACATCTTCAATAAAGTGTCAATCTTTATAGTGTACATTTGAGCCTATACGTTTATCACATATTTCCCTTCACATGTACTGCACGATACACGGTACACGTGCTTGCGTTTGTATAGTTCTGTAAGAAAATATTGCCCGGCGATTACAACGAAGTTTCGGCTAATACGAGATAATTGTGTCAGTCCGGCGGACCTCGTATTAATGAGAGTTGACTGTAGTACCTTCCTGTAATCGGTAATTTCTCCTTTCCAGATATTCTCTGGTCCGATTGTTTATTGACTTTAACCAAGTGTGACTTCCTGGTGAAATTTGACCTCAAAATGTGGGCCACTACTTCCTCCTTGGCACTTATTTCCAGGGAGCACCATGGTACATTTGCTGGTGCGCATGTGCCTGATGAGTGATGTTTTGCATGTATGTTTTGTCGCTGGATTTATTAAAGGGACGGTATCGTGACGATCAACAGGGCATGGAGTTGGAGGGCTAGTTTTACATGTAGATTAACTCGGTGACTGCCATCATACCCCACGTGATAAGGTCATATTACCATTGCTGCTGCGTAAATGAGCCAGTAAATTTCAGTCGATGTGTTCATCTTAAACTAGGATATTGATTCTATGCCCTGTCGAAAGTCTGCTCGGATCGTGACGGTACTGCCCATTTAATCCGTTTGTGTTCACTTCCTGGAGTAAAATAGCAATGTTCCGATGAAAGAGCATTTTTTTCAGGAAATAGCCAGAAACATGGTCGATACATGCAAGGGGTTAGCCAGGATTTAGAACTAGGGTGTCCAAATTTGCTGGAAATTTCAAAATAGCGTGTCCACATTGTTTACTTACAATACTTTAACATATAAATGGCAGAAAGAAAAAAAGGTGTCCAAAATTGAAACAGGGTGTCCTTGAAAAGACCCAGACCGCCCCTCATGTTAAACAGGTTTATGTACATACATGTATGTCATAAACTGGCATCTGTAAATGTTTTGTCGTGTTTTGTTTTTTTACCACAGGTGAAATTACAGCAGTATCGTGACATGGTTCAGAATGGTGAAGAATTAACCAGAGACCAGGTGCAGGCTGCGTCTCATTTTGACGAGGTCGTCAGCAACCTGGAATTTGCCAAGGAACTCCTGAAGACGTTTACGACGACGATTGCCGAGGTACCTTCAGCCTTTTCCCAAAACCCTGACCTGTCAACAAGCTATTCACCCCCCCCCCCAAAAAAAACCCATTTATTTTCTAAGGCCTTGATAGATCCGACTCACCAGGAGTAATCTGAATGACTAAAATTTTTGTGGCCAAGTTACCCCCCTCCCCCGTACAATTAATATGTTGAATAAAAATACCTGAAAATGGTGATATTTTCCACTTGTTTATGCTTCTGTGGCTAATGTTCATGGACACATATAGCCCCATTTTAGGGCCAATACACTGGATTCCCTCTGTATCCTTGGCCCTAGCCCGACATGTACAATTTTTTTTTTTCCCCCAACTTTTTATCCGCTAATTATTACAACCTAAATCTTAGTGATTAGGTAAACTTGCCCAAGCTGAACACTTTTATCATAAAATCCATTATTCTGGGATAGCTCACTTTCATGAAATTTCCGAAACATTTTTGAAATTAAATTTAAAAAAATTGAATTAAATTAAAATTTTACAAAAAATTATCAATCTCACAATAGTGAACTTCATGCCAAAAGTGTCTGCTTGGGCAAGTTCACCTCATCACCAAATTTTAGATCGTAATAATTAGCAGATCAAAAGATGAAAAAAAAAAATTGCTCCTTTTTTCGTACATGTCGGGCTAGGGCCAAGGATACGGAGGGAGTCCAGTGTATTGGCCCTAGAATGCGGCTAGTACAAATACAGGCAGCTGTCAGACACGTAGAAAGTTTGCGCGCATGCGTATTTCCATCTGTAGCTACAGTATTAGTATTTCGCACACATGCTTCATGTCTTTCTTTCAAAGGAAATTGTAGAAAAGGAAAATTGTCTGCAAACTGATTTAAAAAAAAAAAAAATTTGTTTAACTCAACGCTTTAAAACCCTAACTAGGGCTGTGTTGGGTATCCGGGTATCTGGATACCCGACTGAAACGGTCATTACCCGGTTCCATTTTTCGGTTCCAATTATCCGTAAACGACTTTTTAAAATTCGGACTTAACATTTGAGCGGTGCGAACAGAAATCTGTGACTCTTGAACAATGTAATGTTTACACTTTTACAGACAATTATATTTAAATTCAAGAGATTACACTCCAATAAAGAAAAGATCGCTTTAAGTATGGTATTCTCTGTATTATAAAAGTCAATTTGTTACCATTTACAGTATATGCATTTGTACACCACCGGAGGCATGTTTTCAACAAAAATAAAAACGGTTATCCGGGTATCCGAAGTTTCTGGTATCCGGTTCCGAAAATATCTGAAAACGCACAGCCCTAACCCTAACGATGAATGTCTTACAAATTGGACCCTTTCCAGAATTCCAAAGTGTCGAAGAAGCAGGTGAAACGAGAGACTGCCCTCAAGCATGAGCAGGAACTACGGAAGATTCAGGATGTTGTGCTTCTCAATAATGTCCTCAACAACATGGGCATGGATCACATACGGAACGACTTCTTGGCGGGCACTCGTGGTGCCGTGGTAAGTACATGTAAACTTTTTTTCTAAACCAACTTCCAATTTCCAATATGTTCTTCACCAACCTTTAGTGCATACAAACCACTGCTGTCCTTTTCAAGTAATCTTACAAAATCAACCCAGTGCCAGCCACCCACCCAAGGCCACTGTAAATATGACCATCTCTGATTACATACTCAACACACACTGAAGGCCATTACAAACCAGTCTTAAGTGGTTTTGTATGGTGTGTTTGCAGTCAAAAATACATGGTCAGGTTTACAGCTGGTTGTAGCTGGTTGTTTGAACATATTATCATGGTTAGGGTTAATGTAAAGCATATTTCACGGATTTGCAAGGAATTTCTGCTTGTGATCACGCGTAACTAAGGATTGGTCGCTAACATGGCCAGCATTATAAACATTCTGTACATAAAATGATGATTTTTTTTTAAGCGCAGAATTCCGAGTTTCGCTGCACCATGAAATAGCGCCCAGATTAGGCAAAGTTTGGTGGATCCACTTACTTGCACATTAACTCTTCTGTGACTGCAAGGGTCAAAATCGGTCAAAATGTTGATATACTTGCCAAGGTACATGTATATCTAGTGCACTTAAAAGTCAAACACTGTCAAACCTTACGTGTAGTAAGTACATTTACAGGTCAAAATGAGTTTACCGTTTTTGACTGGTAAAAGCACTGTCTGGTATTGTTCAGGGTGGTCAACATGAAAGTAAAAAAACCAGTCAGAAATGCCCCCGTGTGCACATTTGGGTCAACCCTCAAAACGGGTAGTTTGCTGGTTTTGACCACTATAGCTACTTGCCACTAAAAGTTCAGCTATAGTAGGAAGGATGATTCTGATTTTGTCCGCTCTGTTACAGACATTGACGCAAGATCAGGTGAACCACCTAGATGAGTTTTACAAGCTCGTTAACCCAGCCAGAGAGGAAGAGGAACAGAAGGAAGGAAAGGAAATGAGGTGAGTTTGATATACAAAGAAACAGCAACTACAACTTAACCCTGTTACACATGGAGGCCACTCCCAACCACAAAATCTCCAGTATGTTGTACACATCATTTGTGCATATGTGACCATCCACCACAAAGGGGCTGTAAAGTTGAAAATTTCACATTTGGAGGTTCATATATTTCTGGAAAGAGTATATCATAAGGTTTAAAATGATACCAAACACAAGTCATTCCTACATTCCTACGCAAAGTTATGGTGTATCAGTCATTACACTGGTTACTTACACTTTCATATAAACTTCATATAAACTTACATTTTGTACAGATTGATGAACTCATTGCCCGAAAGAAAACGTGGTTTTCATGATTTTTGAAATTGAATTTAATTCTATGAAATTTTCAGAACTAAAGGAGAAAATTTCAAACTTTTCATTTCTAAAAAAAATACCAAAATGGACAACTGACTGATTTTTCATGCATTTCAAGCCGTACTGCTAAATCAACGTGTGCGACTTTACAGCCCGTTCGTGGTGTACGGTTACATATAAACCACACTAACCCTTTTAAGTAATCTTGTATGTAAAACTCCGAGGCCACTGGAGACCACTGTAAAAAAAACTATTATTGGGATTTTCAGCAGTTATTTTGTAAACACAGACTCTCAAGAGTAAGCCACCACCAGCCACTGAGACTGGAACATAATAGTATGCCCCTGCAATACATGAATCACAAACCACTAAAACCAACAGACATATGAGGTATTATGTTACTATGCAGTATAGCCATTAGGAGCCACTGCCTTCCATAGCAATGGCTTGGAGTGGCTTCAATGGTTTGTTCATAAATTTGCGCCGATAGTAGGAAGGTTAATTAATCCTATAATCCCTTGACAAGAGCTATCCTTGGACAGCTGGACGCTTAGAACTATTAGCGTTCAGAGAGGAGATAATTGGAGGTTGGGGGAAGATGGTCCTCACTTACCCTTCATGATCTAAATAATAATGATTTTTTTGTTTTTCTTCCGAAGCTTTGACAGCAAAGTAACGGCGGCCAGTGAACATCTGAACAGTTACATCAAAGACGAAGATAAGGAGGTCCTAGGAACAACCTGTATCCTTGACCAATATTTTTTTGTTTTTTGTTTGTTTGGAATCTGTTTTTTTTTTTATCTGGTATTTCTCATGCCGGAACTTACCAGTAACGGAATTGTACACCAATGCACCCATACTTGATTTGGTACTTACCAGAAGTCCATTACCTACATGAAGTGTGTACCAGCTCGTCAGAGTATAAGCCAGGTTGTGGAAATAGGGAGTCCAAATTTGTTATTCTTTGAAAAACAAGGGTGTTTAAATTGCATTAGTTTTGCATGTGCTTTACAAATAAAACAGGGTGTCCATTTTAGCAAACGGGGCGTCCAAAAGACACCCAGAGGTATTATTAGCTTAATACTCTGCAGCTCGCTGGTAATCCATGCCACGGCATTGTACTCCAAATGTGCGCATGCACAACGAGCGTGGTTACGAGTTTTGCTAACCCCCCCCCCCCCCCTGCCTGGCCTGCCGTGGGACATCACGGGATTAGGCGCTTGACGCGCGAAGCTTACTCCCAGAACTAGACGCAATCTTAAACTACATGCAAGCGAATCATGCTGTGTGTCGAATGCGGTTAATGCTAAGGTGTACGCGTGAGATACTGTTGCACGTTAGTTTGCGGAACAAAATGTCAAAAACGACCCAAAATCCATTGTTCTTGGAGTACTTTGCCGTGGACTAGGTTAGTACAAGTGTGGCACACTTCATGTAGGTAATAGACGTCTGGTACCATGTCGTCATGTTTAATGCTTGCCAAATGGTACTGTGTGGTGAATGCATCTAAACTGTACACGGTACTGTTATCTACACAGCTCATCCACCATTCATAAACAGACAGTTGTCAAATGGTACTGTGTGGTGAATGCATCTAAACTGTACACGGTACTGTTATCTACACAGCTTATCCACCATTCATAAACGGACAGTTGTCAAATGGTGCCGTGTGGTGAATGCATCTAAACTGTACATGGTACTGTTATCTACACAGCTTATCCACCATTCATAAACAGACAGTTATCAAATGGTACTGTGTGGTGAATGCATCTAAACTGTACACGGTACTGTTATCTACACAGCTTATCCACCATTCATAAACAGACAGTTGTCAAATGGTACTGTGTGGTGAATGCATCTAAACTGTACATGGTACTGTTATCTACACAGCTTATCCACCATTCATAAACAGACAGTTGTCAAATGGTACTGTGTGGTGAATGCATCTAAACTGTACATGGTACTGTTATCTACACAACTTATCCACCATTCATAAACAGACAGTTGTCAAATGGTACTGTGTGGTGAATGCATCTAAACTGTACATGGTACTGTTATCTGCACAGCTTATCCATCATTCATAAACAGACAGTTGTCAAATGGTACTGTGTGGTGAATACATCTAAACTGTACATGGTACTGTTATCTACACAGCTTATCCACCATTCATATACAGACAGTTGTCAAATGGTACTGTGTGGTGAATGCATCTAAACTGTACAAGGTACTGTTATCTACACAGCTTATCCACCATTCATAAACAGACAGTTGTCAAATGGTACTGTGTGGTGAATGCATCTAAACTGTACACGGTACTGTTATCTACACAGCTCATCCACCATTCATAAACAGACAGTTGTCAAATGGTAGTGTGGTGAATGCATCTAAATCAGCGTTCCGCAACCTTTTTGGCCCACGACCCAATCAAAATTCCAGGTATTCAGCTGCGACCCATCGCCCCCATGGCAAAACTTTATCACTACAAATGCCATGGAAATGTAATTGCTATGACGTTAATTTTAGTACACCATCTTTGTACATAGTAATTTGAGACTTAAATAATTCACGTGAAGATATTCACGTGAATATAGCAAATCAACGACAATCATATCGATAACTGTTCTTATTGCTGTTTGCGCCATCGCTCGATACTTTGCATCATCAGCCATGCAGCTTCACGTGACCACGTGAATGAGTTTCGTTCTTGGTGGCGTATTAACGATCAAAGACCCAGCCCACTTGCTATAATTATCAGCCAATCGGGCATGAAGTCATTGACTTGAAGCAGCTTCGTGATCGAAGGGAGAGGATGACTCCACCTACTTATTACTCTTCATTATTGGCCTATCAACAATCGTTGGATTGTAACCAGAAATAATTGACACAACCCAGATAAGGTACTTTGAACTTTATTTCTAGGAAACCAGACACTGAACACGGCTCTGATGAAACCGTCATTAGTCACGTGATAATGCGGTAGCTTTGTGAAACAACTTTTACGGTACTGTACTCAGGCATGAGAATTTCCCGCCGTTCCGCGGTTTCCCGCTTTTTGGAGGCCAAAATATGTCCTCTCCGAGTTCAATGTGAATCCGGTTTAAAATTTGGGGGGTAGAGGTGGTCTTGGGTGATTTTTTTT
Source organism: Zoroaster sp. YZ-2022 (assembly GCA_029582265.1). NCBI lineage: Eukaryota > Metazoa > Echinodermata > Asteroidea > Forcipulatida > Zoroasteridae > Zoroaster > Zoroaster sp. YZ-2022. The sequence continues at coordinate 35,590,701 of CM055823.1, forward strand.
TTTTAGGGAAATTGTGGAAATATCATTGCTGAAATGCCCCGAGATCGGCACTTTTAAAGTCGGCTTCGTAGCTCTGTTTTTAGACGCTCCCAGCTGTTTTATAAACCCGTTTGTCCGATCCTATTTACACGACGTACGCAGAGCGATGAAGTGCTGTTACAGAGATGAAGTTTACTAAACGAATCAACGATCGCGTTAGGTATCAAGTATTCCATAACGTCATAAAAATTGTCCAATCAACGATCCCCTATAATGAGCGTTAGGAAATGCTGTTGTTGATTGAGCGGCCATCGTGTTAACGCTTTGGCCTTTGTGTACGTGAAAGAAAAAAAGTTATAGTAAAATTATCGTGAAATATCGGAGGCATCCGACTTCAAAATGCCGAGAATTTTGGATAGAAATGAAGAACAATTCATACGGGAGTCGGATAAAGGTGTCAAAGAAAAATGGAAGTGGTCTTGGTTAGAGGAAGATGTGGAAATTAAACTGCCTGGTAAAAGTGGTATTGCCGATAAAGTAAAGTGCAATCTCGGCGAGTTCGTCAGAAAGGTAGATATACCAGGGAAGCCCCCTGAAACCCCCGGCATGCCTCGCCTTCGGCTCGGGCCAAGCCTATGGCTTTTTTGGGTCATTAATAGTGAATCGCTATTTTCCAGTTTTTTCTAACACAACCCATTCTCATGCCTGTGTACTATAAGCTTGGTACGAAACAGTTGCTTTTCTATGTTCAACACAGTACTACTGGGAATTTTATTTTAAGGGAATTATAAAATGATATCATAGAAGGAACACATCTCTGACAAAACCTATGAAACATCATTATTGTAACAATGTAAAAACAATTTGTAGTGAATTATAAACTTTAAACACGATTACTTTTCTATGTTAAAAAAAAAAAATAAATAAAACCGGACACTTTTATCATCATTATTAGTGCGATGGCTGAGTTTGTTTCTTGGCTACAAGTTCATCGAAAAAAACTGACGAGGTTTGTCAGCTGAGTTGCTGGGCTTTTTTGGAGGTGACGCTGCAGCTTTTTAGGCTTGAACGATTCGTTCGCTATAAAACTTCGCAACACAGGACACATTGTGCACGTTGAACATTCTGCTTGTCCACAGTTACCGTAAATCCATAATTCAAGAATAACAGGTTATACTTTCTTGTACCAGCCATAGCCAACACTGCACACGCTGACAGCTCAATAGATAGAATGAAAAAACTTAGAAATTCGCGTGTCTGAATTCCCACGTCTGAATTCCCACGCTTTACACCTGGCTGACTGGTCATAATATGACATCAAAAGATCCACTGCGCATATTTTGCGCGGTGGATCTTCTGATGTCTTGTTTATTTGATAACTTTGTGGATGTGCGCTGCCCGCTACTATACGACAACGCGCTTTCTTTTTGCAAACATGCCGGTCTAAAGAAGTTTGTTTTAGCAAAAGATCTTATAAGTAGGGAGAAATAAATCGTTGATAATTTTTTTTCGCGATTTCTTAAGTAATCCCGCGACCCATCAAAAATCCTCCGCGACCCAATTTTGGGTCGTGACCCATAGGTTGCGGAACGGTGATCTAAATCTTATCCACCGTTCATAAACAGACAGTTGTCAAATGGTACTGTGTGGTGAATGCATCTAAACTGTACATGGTACTGTTATCTACAAAGCTTATCCACCATTCATAAACAGACAGTTGTCAAATGGTACTGTGTGGTGAATGCATCTAAACTGTACATGGTACTGCTATCTACACAGCTTATCCACCATTCATAAACAGTTGTCTAGTTTTGAATGATCAAATTGTACCGAGAGTAGGAGGGTTAAAAAAACATTTCTACCAAATAGAATGAGAAGTTACTGACGGTCCCCCTGGATAAGGTGCAGTAGAACGCTTAAAAACGGTACATGACTAGCAGTGAAGTTACCACGGTAATGGAAAATCCTGTATGTGATAACGTTTGTAACAGTCATGACAATGGCATTGTGCAGTGCATCCCTTTTAAACACAAGATATAAGTTGTACAAAAATCCGTGATTGATTTCCTGAGCGGAGACGCCACACAGACAAGGCACTGAAGGAGCTCGTGAACCAGATAAACAAATGTGGTTACCTGGACAACGTGCCGGCCGAACCCGAAGAAGTGGTTGACTGTGAGGTTGAGGAGGAGCCCTCTGCTCCGGCACCAAGCTCAGGTCAGTCCAACGGTCTCCCTCAAGAGGAACGTACAACATTTGTTATATCCAAATTTATAAAAATAACAATTATCTAAAAAAAACTGTACTTGGCAAGCCTGTGATTTCTCGGGATTTTTCCTGATTTCAGGACTTTTTAAAAATCTCCCTTTGTCTCAAATCTTTTTTTTTTTTTTAAGAGAAGTAGCCACAAAGAAAAGAAAGAAGTAGCCTGTATTGTGTCCAAACCTCTAGTTTCTTTGTGGAGACGTGGAGAATCTGTAAATCCTCCAATATTAAACATCCAGGACTTTCAGTGGGGGGGGGGGCTTTGTCCTCTAGACCAAAGGGAGAGACCCAGGCCCGCTACCCACAGGAGGTTCAGGGAGCTTTGTCCTCTAGACCAAAGGGAGACCCAGGCTCGCTACCCACAGGAGGTTCAGGGGGCTTTGTCCTCTAGACCAAAGGGAGACCCAGGCCGCTACCCACAGGAGGTTCAGGGGGCTTTGTCCTCTAGACCAAAGGGAGACCCAGGCCAGCTACCCACAGGAGGTTCAGGGGGCTTTGTCCTCTAGACCAAAGGGAGACCCAGGCCGCTACCCACAGGAGGTTCAGGGGAGGCTTTGTCCTCTAGACCAAAGGGAGACCCAGGCCCGCTACCCACAGGAGGTTAAGGGGGGGGCTTTGTCCTCTAGACCAAAGTGAGACCCAGGCCCGCTACCCACAGGAGGTTCAGGGGGGGCTTTGTCCTCTAGACCAAAGGGAGACCCAGGCCCGCTACCCACAGGAGCTTCAGGGGAGACTTTGTCCTCTAGACCAAAGGGAGACCCAGGCCAGCTACCCACAGGAGGTTCAGGGGAGGCTTTGTCCTCTAGACCAAAGGGAGACCCAGGCCAGCTACCCACAGGAGGTTCAGGGGAGGCTTTGTCCTCGAGACCAAAGGGAGACCCAGGCCGCTACCCATTTTTCAGGATTTTTTTTTTTACTTTTGTCAAATCACACCCCTGACTTGGTTTAAAGTTGGTACATGCACTTTAACCCTAAACCCTTTATAGGCGTTTCACAGACACTAGGCTGCTCAATGAGAAAATGCATTTTTGTTTTTTTTGGATCAACAGCTCCAGTTGAAGAAATGACGGAGGATGATTACGTTGTGGTACAACAGGACCAGGCTCCTCCACCAGAAACCCCCGAGGTACGATTGAGATCAACCAATATATATTTTTTTATAAAGGGTGTCTCTTTTCCTTGTGCTAAAGGCTATAAAGCGAACTTGCGATATTTGATTTGAAGCAAATAATCCATGCGTATTGAACGAGGGTTTGTTCTGTAGACCTTCTGGAGATGATATGTTTGTGTGTTTGCATTCACGTAAAGTCAAGTAGAAGACATTGAAAAAGAATTGTATGATTCAAATTAATATAGATTATCAATTGTTTTTTTTTCGTGGCCGAGCGGTCTACTGCATCGGACTCGAGTTCTGGTGTTGTCAGAATGTGGGTTCGAATCCCGGCCTGGCTAGTCTCGACTCTTTGTGTCCCCTAAGCAAGACACTTGACCCTAATCACTTCATCAGTGACTTGGTTCAGTGACCTTCTCTAGCCTCTGATAGAGGGCGACCTTCCGTTTGCGACGTCATATGCATATTAGGTCTATTGCCATATTTTTGATTATTTTCTGTACTAAATACGGACAATCCGTCTGGATCATGTCATTTATTGGTGATAATATCTGTCAACAACGTCTGTCAATGTGTACACGTTTCGCAAACTAAACGGAAAACGGAAAATGTTTTCATGTAAGGTTGTATTTTTGGAATCGGTCTCCTCCATAGGTGACACCTTCCATTCCTCCGGTCATCCCCCCCACTCCAGAGGAGCCGGTGATGTCCAGAGTCCAGCCGGTTGACCACGCGTACCCCAAGCAGATCGAGATGCCCCCGCACAAGGCCAAGGTTCACGGGACGGACATCCTGGCATCTGTACAGCAGGGGAGTTTCAACTTCATGCAGGACTCGATGCTCGAATACGACTGTGAGTGAAACAAGACATTGGGGAAATAAGGCCTGTGATTTCTCAGGATTTATTTTACGAACCTCCATTTGCCTCTGTTTTCTTGAAAGAAGAGAAGTAGCCACCAATGAAAGTAAGAAGTAGCCACCAAGGAAAGAAAGAAGTAGCCTGTATTGTCTCCAAACCTCTAGTTTGTTGTGTTAGTGGGGATGTGCAGAGTCTGCAAATCCTCCAAAATTAAACATCCAGGTTCAGGGGGCTTTGTCCTCTACACCAAAGGGACACCCAGGCGCACATACCAATTTTTTTTCAGGATTTTCTACTTATGTCAATTCACAGCCCTGTGAATGTTCCCTTCTGGCGTGCAGACAGTCCGACGACTGAAGCATACAATTTAATCCAATCCATTTGAAATAGACCTTAAAATGATGAAGGGAGCCCTCGCTCAGGAGGCAAAGGAAGGTCCCGCATTGGTTCATGTATGCGCACTGTGCATACTCGCCTGCGCCTTTTGATTGCGCATATGCTCAGTGTGCACACTTGAACCACTAAGGGACTTTCCTTTGCCGCAGAGCGAGGGCGCTGTTCAGTTTGTGGTGTCAATGCCTAAGGTCTATACTAGTCTGAATATCTGACGTCACGCTTTGAGCTAGAGGCGTGTGAATTACGCCAGATCCTGGCTGTGGTTCCAGCGTATTCCCCCCCCCCGATGTTCAACTTTGCCCTTGGTTCGTAGCTAGCGTGACGTCATATCTTCAGCACAACGTATCCAATGAAATCTCTTGAATGTTTCCCCTGGAGCCTGTCTATATCCTTTATATGATAAACAGGGGACCAGTCTAGGTCTATACATACGTTCAAAACATTTCATTAGCACCGAACACTCCTAGAATTTTTTTTTTTTAAATATGCATATCCGCACCACTCTTTAAACTGAGCATCTACCAGAAACCACAAACCAGATTTATTTTCCTAATACATTCTTTAATTCTTTCCTTAGCACCCCACATGGACCCAGCCGTGGTCGCTGTCTCTCAGTCATACTTGCCGCCTCAGGGATATAGTTCACTCAACCACCCACAAGCTGTCAGCGGTAAATTTAAAACAATTTTCTTTAAAAAAAAAATTGCCATAGTGAAAATGCACTATTGTCCTGTCTGTTTGTGCCGGCCACTGATCAAGTTAATTTTGTTCGTTTGTACATCGGAGTTAGCTATCGCCATTTGTCGCGGCCAAGCCGTCTAGTGCATCGGGCACAAGTTCTGGTGTTGTGAGAATGTGGGTTTCGATCCCCGGCATGCCTGGGCACAGCACTTAATGTCCTTGAGCAAGACATTTAACCATAATTGTTTCATCCTTCGGATGGGACGTTAAGATGTAGGTCCCGTGTACTAGATTAGGTAATGCACGTAAAAGAACCCAGAACACTTATTGTGGAAGAGTAGGGGTTTACCCCGGTGTTTCTGGTTCGCATAGCAAGCACCCTTGTTTACAGATTTCCTCGGGCTTCAAAGCTACAGTGCTTAAGTGTGCTTTTGAGGCATCCTTGGTTTCATTACCAGAAATGTATTTATAATGTTTATTTTGTACAGATCCGTCCTTGCAGCAACATCAAAGTCTCGACCAGCTTACCCAATCACAGAGCATTGACATGCCTCTCTCGGACCCCACCCACACTTCACAGCTACCCACACACCAGGGTTACGACGCCCAGACCGGCCTGGTATCGGAACCCGGCTACGGCATGCAGTCGCCGTACGTGACCCAGCAGTCCAGCATGGCACAGCAACAGCAACAGCAACAGCAGCAGCAGCAGCAGCAGCAGCAGAGCCTCGGCCACCAGGGGCTCGGCCAACAGGGTCTGCCGCAGCAAAGTTTGGGACAGGCGTCTGGCCTGGGGCCACAGGGGGGTCTCGGCGGACAACAGCGTGGCCACTCGAGCCAACAAACGTTAGAAGGGCTGTCGCAAACGCAGACGATTATGTCAACGCAGCAGCAGCTGCAGCAACAGCAGTTAAGCGATCTTCCGGAGTTCCCAAGTCCGCCAGTCGATTCACAACTCGCCAACACAGAGGTTTGTAAAATAAAGTCTTAATAATTTTGTCTTTTCGGACACCGACTGTTGTTCAGACTAACCCAAAGAAGGGATTTGAACCCATGACCTTAAAGGGGGACCGACATGGATTTAAATCAAACAGTTAAATATGTGATCGTTTTATTCTTTTATATCAGTAAAAGATCAATAAATTTTTGTTTTGTGTTTTTATTGTTTTTGAGAGTGTTATTTTACCATTGTAAAAATGCCCCCCCACTTTTACGCCCTGCACGGAGGAGCTGTTCGTGACGTCATGTCGGGAAGAGAAATTCGGCTCAAAATTCCACTCAAAATGATCGCTGCACAAAACTATGTGAGCCGCTGGACCTGACCACTGTAGGCCTACTCTTGTCAGTCGAACTTTGCTCGTCCAAATACGGCGATATTTTGGGTCACTTGGGAACAGATGAAGGCTAACACCGTCTTTAGTGGTGTTGCTGCATCCTGCAGAAACACATCTTCCCGGCATTTTATTAGTTCCGGAAACAAGAATCACGGAAGAAATGAAATCGATGCTACGTGTGTGAAACGTTTGTATGTATATGTACATCATGTACACATCGGATCTTCCCGACCTTACGTCACATATCTTATGCAAATGAAGCTTCCACCATGGGGCGGGGTTGCCTCCCCCAAACACTTCAAACATTGTTTTAAAATACTTGTACTCAGAAATAAATGATTAAATAGACACAGGTGGGTCTCAAAAACAATATTTTATTACAAAACGCCTTAACTTAAGGCGTAGTAAAGGATGTCAGTCCCCCTTTAAGGTCCCCCCCCCAAAAAAAAGCTACTGCAAACCCAGCTCCTAAAAAATTCACACAAACTCGGACTCGGACCTTTAGGACTTTACTCATCGAGTGACCTGTTCACATTTGGAATTTTGAAAGCAGTTTGTAAAAGGATTATTTTTTTGTTTTTAAATTTTTTGTTTTGTTCAGGACCAGCAGTCCAGTTTGCAAGCATCGATGCTCGGACAACAGAGCTCCCTGTCCGGCATGGGAACAAGTAGTAACTATTCACAGTCGTTATCATCACAGACGCTATCAGGTAAAAACCTTGTTCTTCTCGTATATATATATCCTGTTCTTATCCATTGATATTCACCCTCCCATCCTTTGACCCCCACCCCCACACCCCAGCTTCCTCTTTCCATCATCTTTTGTATATTCCTTTGTTCCATCCCTCCTTTGTTTCTGTCTCTGCTCTCTCCACCCTGTCTGTCTTTCCTTACACCAACCCTTCTTGGGTGCCCCCATCTTTTGTTCCGTCCCTCGTTCGTTTCCCGTTCCTGCTTCACTCTCTGCTCTCTTTACCCTGTCCCTTTTTCTTTTCGCCAACCCTTCTCGGGCGTGTCATCTTTTGTTCCGTCCCTCCTTCATTTCCGTTCCTGCTTCACTCTCTGCTCTCTTCACCCTGTCCCTTTTTCTTTTCGCCAACCCTTCGTTTTCCGTTCCTGCTTCGCACTCTGCACTCTCCACTCTGTCTCTTCCCTTTCACTAACCCGTCTCTGGTGCCCTCTGCTCTGTCCAACCCTTTCTCTGTCCTTTAACTTCAGTGCTGAACTTATAATACAAAGGCATCAAATTGAAGTATTGAGCCGTCAACTTTTCATGCACAGAGTGGGTCAGTCAACAAGCAATTTCCAGGCATGAGATTCTTCCTACTTTTGTAAGAAATCCAACCTTTTGATTTTGAAAATCCTACCATGAAACCGGGTTCCGACTAACTTCAGACCGTGGGAACTTTCCTTGTGTATCATTTTATTGTAAATACCAAGATAAAAAAACAGTTTCCTTGCTATACATGGCTATAGAGGTAAACCGCTATAGGCTAGTATATGCCTAATGATAATGGCAAATATTTTTCCTACCTTTTCATTTTCTCACAATATCATCCCCGATTTCCAATTTCTTTGTAAGAGCTTAAAAGGATTGTGATTTAAATTAATTTGAAATGTTTAACCCCCCTCCCTTCCCTTTATAGGCCAAGGCCATATGTCAGCTGACCCAGCAAGCCAGCATTCATCCCAGCATACATCTCAGATGGTACCCCCTTCCTCGAACACAGAACACCCCTCCGCTGCGATGCAACACCACGCCGGCGACATGAGCTCGTCCACCCACCCCAATGCGCAAGGCAACAGCGCCCTCACGCAAAAGTCGACCATGAACGCGAGCGCCACGCCCTTTCAGATGACCAACTCCACGCGGTCGTCCCCGCAGATGCAGGCCATGCAGCAGTCGGTGATCGACCAATCGCAGACGGAGATGGGGACATTCCAGTCATCGGATTCAAGCCCCCAGGTGGAGAAGCCCAGTGAGAGAGACACTGGAAGTCCCCAGATGGAGACGACGACGGCGACGACACAGCTACCCCAGGGGGAGCAATCGGAAAGCACAGAACAGCATACGGACAACCACTCTAGCAATAGCACAGGTACACTTGCATTGGATGGTTGAAAACGAAGCTAGCAGTGCTTACTTGTTTCCTTGAACTATGGTTGAGTACTCGGCTTGATAAGGGAGCGTCTCAAAAGTCCGAACGGTAGGAACGTTCTAATTGGATCGGTTGAGTGTTCCACCGCGCGTACATGGAACGGTCCGTTGGACCGCCGGAACGTTCCATATGCTAACGCGTATATTCACTCGTATAGGAATGTTCCCGTAGTTCGGCACACTGTCGCGGTCCAGCAGAAAGTTCTGGCGTTCCAATGGATTGCGGGCGTATGCCCACGGGAACGTTCTTTTGCGCCTAGAACGTGTCCGACTTTTGAGACGCTCCCTAAAGACCACGCAACAAACTGTTAATTCTTTAAAACCCTAACCACCCCAAATCCTGCAAAATCCTCCAAGGGGCACCTTTTTTTGAAAAATTTTGCACTGTTGGAAACTGGTGCTTTCTCCTCGTCAAATGGGACAAAGAAGTACAGGCCGTAAGTGCCGAATATGAAAGATCAACGAAAATTGCGTGCTGCATTTTGAAGATAAGGGCATGTTTCCAAAAGTGCACTGATGGATGTTGAAGGATTCAGGAAGGATTCCTAGCCAGAATGCCTTGGGGGTTAGGGTTAATAAATAATTGGTCCACAATTCACGGCTGATTTAGTTATGGTAATCTTGAAGCGTACCACAGAGGGGAAAATGGGAACTCGGTTCCTAGCCAGAATGCCTCGGTGGTTAGGGTTTATGACTTTGTGGTATTTATTTTCGTCATTCTCATTTCCGTCAGTTCTGTTTTAGGCAGGTTCTTACTGTAACAGTTATTCGTCGTTCCATTTTATCAATGAACAGTGCCCTCATCCTATTCCTCCTACCAATCATCCTACTCAAACTCCTACCAACAACGAGGCGGCAACGGGCGTGGCAACCCCAGAGGGGGTAGAGGCAACATCAGTAACACCAATTACCGCGGCAACCGAGGCGGCATGCCCTACATGGGCAGCAGGGGAGGCGGTGGAAGGTACCCCAGCAACCCAAACCCGAGTCCAAGGGGTAAGTCATTCTACGATGTTGCTGCATTGAAACCGTTCCACTACAAAATATGAATTAACGCTACTGTTGATCAAAGTACTGTGCCAGTGTGTGTGGTACGTAGTACGGTAATATATGCGCATAAAGTGCTCCCACAACACTTTCGGATATTTTTGGAACCGGATACTCGAAATCAGGAAACTTCGGATACCTGGATACCCGTTTTCATTTTTGTTGAAAACATGCCTCCAGTGGTGTACAAATACATGTACTGTAAATGGTAACAAATTGACTTTTATAATACAGAGGATACCATACTATCGATCTTTTCTTTATTGGAGTGTAATCTCTTGAATTTAAAGATAATTGTCTAAAAGTGTAAACATTACATTGTTCAAGAGTCAAAGATTTCTGTTCACACCGCTGAAATGTTAAGTCCAAATTTTTAAAAGTCGTTTACGGGTAATTGGAACCGATAAATGGAACCGGGTAATGACTGTTTTGGTCGGGTATCCGGATACCCGGCACAGCCCTACACAACACTAACTTTGCCAAAGTGGTTATCTTATAGACATTGCAATATACACAGAGCTGATAGACCATTGAACACAGCACCCGGTAATATATCGCGATAATTTGTTTTTCATTCATGCATTGATTGCTTTAGAGCCCGATAACCACAGGTACGTACCCTTCTACAAGCGTCACAATGAATCGCAAATTCATTTGCATAGTGTCTATGTGCTTTTGAAGTAGTTCGCTTTTGTTTCTCACTTCCGGAAGCTGAAAAGACTGTCCTAATTTCATTTCCATGGAATTTCTGTCTTGACTGACAATGGCGTTTTTTTTAAATTGCGGTGTTCATAACTGCAGCCATTATAATGAGCTCTACTTGGCTGGGCTAGGCCCTCCAGAAGCCCAGGTTATGTTGATTGGCAGGTACTGTATTGTTACGGGATTAGGGCTTGCAAAAGACACGTTAGGAGGCTGGGTAGCCTGGGGCCTGGTTGACCTTTTTCAAAGGCTTGGCTTGTACCACGACTTTGGCCCTCCTCTCTTGACATGTGCCCTCGACAGCTCATGCACTGTGGAAATTGGGTAGTGCAATAACGGTTGTTCATCATTGGTTCCTCAACAGGCCCTGGAGGCTACAACGCCTACATCCCAAGAGATAACTTTCAGCAGAGGGCGCAAGACATGTCCTTCGGCAACTCCAGTCCAAATTTCAACGCCTTCAACCGGCCGCAGGATCCAAACTATGCCTACAGCAGGAGGGTTGCGCCCCCACGAGGGGCTCCAAGAGGTGAGATACAAATCATAATAATAATAATAATAATAATAATAATGTGGACTTATATTGCGCACGTATCCACCAAACTGGTGCTCGAGGTGCATTACATTATTACTCACTACTCATCAGGCTCATAAATCATTCCTGAAACCATCTCAGCTCCCTGGGGAGTATACAGCTCAATTGCTGCCATTTCGGCGCATATGGGCTAATCAAACACAACCACCAACTCTGCACTCACAGGTACCCATTTACTCCTGGGTGGAGAGGAGCAATTATGGTAAAGTACCCCGGTCGCGGTTGGGATTCGAACCATCAGACTCGGCCATCAGAACACAAATCCGATGCAACAAACTGCTTGACCATGGCACTCCAGGCTTGTGATTTCTCAGGATTTTTCCCGATTTCAGGATTTTTTTTTTTTTTAAACAAATCTCCCTTTGCCTCAAAATTTGTCTTCAAAGAAGAGAAGTAGCCACCAAGGAAAGAAAGAAGTAGTCTGTATTGTGTCCAAACCTCTCGTTTCTTGTTTGTGGGGATGTGGAGAGTCTGTAAATCCTCATCCTAAATGAAACATCCAGGAGGTTCAGGGAGGGCTTTTTCCTCAAGACCAAAGGATTTTTGTACTTTTGTCAAATCACACCCTTGACAAAGATGCTAGACCCTTCCACGGTTGCTTTAATTTCATCTTGAAACCTAACTACAACCCCAAATCCTCCAAAATCCTTCTGGTTTTGCCCGATTTGTATGGATTCAGTACTCCACAGTATAGCCCAGCGAATAGAGCATGCAGCCATGTGTACCAAATCCATCCAACTCCACCGGCTGCTTTTGATGGATTCAGTACTCCACAGTATAGCCCAGCGAATAGAGCATGCAGCCATGTGTACCAAATCCATCCAACTCCACCGGCTGCTTTTGATGGATTCAGTACTCCACAGTATAGCCCAGTGAATAGAGCGTGTAGCCATGTGTACCAAATCCATCCAACTCCACCGGCTGCTTTTGATGGATTCAGTACTCCACAGTATAGCCCAGCGAATAGAGCATGCAGCCATGTGTACCAAATCCATCAAACTCCACCGGCTGCATTTTGATGGATTCAGGACTGTGTATAGCCAAGCCATGGATGCTTTGCATTTGCCACTGTACCAAATCCATCAAACTCCACCGGCTGCTTTTGTTGGATTCAGTGACTGTGTGTAGCCAAGCCATGGATGCTTTGCATTTGCTACTGTACCAATTCCATCTAAGTCCAACAAGTGGGGTACCTTTTTACTGCATGTTGATGGATTCTGGAGGATTTGGGATGGTTTCAGATGGTTTCAAGCCAAAATGCCGAGGGGGTTGAAGTAAATTTGTTTAATTTATTGGGTAGCTGCTATCGGCTTGGATTTGTCTCTCATCTCATGTCCTGTTTTTGTTTGTCCAATAGGGAAAATACAAAAGCATTATGCTTCATTTATTTTCCTATATGTTGACAACATGTATTTCATGTGTTTCCTTTTAAACATGTAACATTTGTATTAAAGGGGCAATATCGTCAGGATCAACAGGGCATGGAATCGGAGCGCTAGTCTTTAGATTAACTCGGTGACTGAAAATAATACCCGCACATGATAAGGTCATATTATCGTTGCTGCTGCATAAATGAGCCAGTAAATTTCAGTCACTGAGTTCTTCTTATACTAGGACACCGATTCCATGCCCTGTTGGAAGTCTGCTCTGATCGTGACGATACTGCCCCTGTAAGCAATTATTATTGCTGTACAGTCTTTACTTATCCTTTTCACCGTGCAAAGCTACAAATCCTACTACATGGTGTCACCGCAAACAGTCTTTACTTATCCTTTTCACCATGCAAAGCTACAAATCCTACTACATGGTGTCACCTCAAACGGTCTTTACTTATCCTTTTCACCGTGCAAAGCTACAAATCTTACTACACGGTGTCACTGCAAACAGTCTTTACTTATCCTTTTCACCATGCAAAGCTACAAATCCTACTACATGGTGTCACCTCAAACGGTCTTTACTTATCCTTTTCACCGTGCAAAGCTACAAATCTTACTACATGGTGTCACTGCAAACAGTCTTTACTTATCCTTTTCACCGTGCAAAGCTACAAATCTTACTACATGGTGTCACCTCAAACGGTCTTTACTTATCCTTTTCACCGTGCAAAGCTACAAATCTTACTACATGGTGTCACTGCAAACAGTCTTTACTTATCCTTTTCACCATGCAAAGCTACAAGAGTTACTGTATACCCCGGTGCTTTCCAAGTGTATGTTGGGGGAAAATCCACAGGGGACTCAGGCAGGATTTGAACCCACGACCTTCCTGCTTACTCATGCAGATGATTAATCAATGATTAAAGAAATGTTCCCCCTTTTCTCGTTTTAAGGAGCACGCGGAGGACCAGGAGGGGTGAGAGGTCAGAGTAACTTCCGAGGTCGTGGTGGGAGCAACGGCTTTAAGCCGCAGTCGTCCCAGTTGACCGTGTAAAACCACACAACAGCAACAAAACGGACGGATGAACGGCAAATGTACGAAGAAGAGAAAAAAATAATAGTAAACCCGTGAGCAATTCCCTGATTTATTTGAACGTCCCATTTTTAGGAACTGAATCCATTTTGTCATGTTCCCAGAAGGTTGATTTGTAGATCCCTGTGAATGTGGTCATTTACGTCACGGGTGCCAGACTAAAAAGATACCTCACTTTGGGTTGCATTAACCCTCCTACTATAGCGGCAAGTAGCTATAGAGGTTAAAATCATTCAACTGGCTGTTTTGACTGTTGACCCAAATGTGCACACAGGGGCATTTTTGACTGGTTTTGACTGTCATTTTGACCACCCTGAACAATACCAGACAATGCTTTTACCAGTCAAAAATGGTTGACTCATTTTGACCTGTAAATGTACTTACTACACGTAAGGTTTGACAGTGTTTGACTTTTAAGTGCACTAGATATACCTTGGCAAGTATATCAACATTTTGACTGATTTTGACCCTTGTAGTAGTAGGAGGGTTAATAGACGATGTATATAAGAAAATTGAATGGCATTTGCATAGAAACGGTTTCTTCAGAATAGTTATTTATAAAAACCATGCAGGAGGGGTTAAGCAATAACGACCATATGCAAAAAAAAAAACCTCTTTAAAAACACCGTTTGTAAAACGCAACAAATATTTGATCCCTTTATGAATGAAAGAAGTTCGTCAAAGTAGCCTTTAAGTATGTATGCAAAAATACGAAATTATCCCCGAATTACGTCTAAAGATTCTGTTCGCAGCCCTTTCTTGTGTCCGAGACAAACTTGCCCAAGTCCTGGGACCAACTTCATCGAGCTGCTAAGCAGAGAATTTTGCTCAGCAAATATTTTTGCTAAGCAAATATAAAACGGATGACCAGCCAAAAACGCATACATTTTGCATGAATAGTTTGGCTGGTAACCAACGCTGTAAGCAATTTTTATCTGCTAAGCAGTTCTATGAAATTTGTCCCCCCCTGGTCCTTGTTGTGTGTGTGTGTGTGTCATATGACATAAAACACAATAAAGGGGGCCACTTTGCATCCGTCACGTTTGCAGTTTTTCCAATGGTTGTTATTTATTTTTAAGTACCCGAAACCGACCAAAAAGTGTTTCAACATGTGAATGGACATGCAGGCTTATACTACAACTAATTTGAGTTGATTTATTTAATTTTTTAATTTTTTAATTTTTTTACCCTCAAATTTCCATAAAAATTGGACGGAAAAGTTACCTCACTTTTCCGTCCATTTATTGATGGAAATTTTAGGGTAATTAAAAAAATAATAGTAATAATCAACTCAAATTATCTTTCGGATAAGCATGTATGTCTATTCAAATGTTGAAATTCTTTTTGGGTGGTTTCAGATATTAAAAAAAAAATTACAACCATAAGAAAAACTGCTAACGTGACGGTAGGAAAGTGGCCCCCCTTTATTGTGTTTTATGTCATATGCACGTAACACCATGCCGTTATCCCCAGCGAGCTATTATATGCCCATGTTGGCTCCGTCCGAGGTTTTTTTTGTTTTTTTTGTTTTGTCCAAGAAGATTGGCATTGATACAAAATCTATGCTTGGCATGTTTGATTGATTTCCCATTCCGTAAACATAATACACACATGTATAGATTTTTTTTTTACTGGGTTTAATTTGGTGTAGTGAAAATAGTTTTGACAGCAAAGTATTTCTGCCGTCTTGAATATGAAATTAATTTCACCTCTACTTTCTGCCATTGAATATAAATGAGCTTTCAAAGACGATTTACCAATTTTGGCCTTTTTTTCTTTAAAATGCCTTTAAATTTTACTCTATTTGTGTGTGCTTCGTCGGCCCAGTTCTATAAGGTTAGTCCTTCGAGTGTTTTGGTTATCTCGGGACTGTTTAGTTTCTAAGGGAGGAGGACCAAAGTCATGGTACAGCCAAGCCTTTGAGAAGCCCAGCCAGGCCCAGGCCCAGAGGCCTATATAATCCCCTATCATGCAGAGCACCCTTTACTAATGAATAGATATCAAATAGCTCTTATTGTTAACACAGACTTGACTGACACCCTCTGCTGTCTTTTTGTTCACAACTGCAGCCATTATAATGAGCTCTACTTGGCTTGGCTAGGCCCTCCAGAAGCCCAGGTTATGTTGATTGACATGTACTAAATTGTTACAGGATTAGGACTCTCTGGATTAGATACTCTCTGTATCATGACTTTGGCCGCCCCCCCCCCCCCCCCCAAGAAGCCATAGCTTAACTATAGCTCTGACAACCTTATAGTACCTAGATGGCTAAGTTGCTCTAAGAACCTTGTAGATCTGAGCCGGCGATTTGTAGTTTTTTGTTTTCTTGTAGAACAATCAACACAGCGAGTTAATCCGTAGTATTGCAACTTCGTATCAGTCGCTAACATTTCTAAATTGTCGGTGTCACAGGGACACAGTAGGGTTTATTTTTAAACATAGGGCAGATCAGATCAGATCAGATCATAGAAGGGGATTACCTCCTAGAAATATGCGCATTTGAAAAGTATATTCGTACCTTCAAAAACATTTGCAATATCATTTGCCATTTAAAAATATATACTCAAAAAAAAAATCAACGTATGATGTGAGGCAGGGGTACTGCGAGTAGGTTTTGTTGTTGTTGTAAATGATGACATCTCGGTATAAGTTCAAAGGGTGTCATGAAAACCCCTTGTTTTTAAAATAAAGAATTTGCAAGACTTACCATCCAAAATAACATTTATTATAAACACACAAATCGTAGTTTAATAGTGGCCCTATGCTTTGACTCGAGCAGGACACTCTCAAAGGTCATGTTCGGGCCGAAACGTGAGGCCCTTTTTTTTACTAAAATTGTTTCCATTTTGTTGTTGTTGAAATGACAGAGAAAATAGGAAAGATCCCATTCACTTATAGGTATAATGTCATTATTAGATGTCTGGCAGAAGACTGGAGACTCTGTAGAATGACTTTTGTTTACAGAATGACTTGCACAGCCTTGCTTATTCTGCCAATTACCATAAATTGATTTCTCCAGGGGTGGGTGGGTGGGGGGTTGGATGGGTGGGGGGTTGGATGGGTGGGTGTAAGATGGGTTAAGGTGGGGGAAGGTTAAGGAGGTGGGGTTGATTGTTACAAAGCTATTTCCTGCGTCAGAAACTAAACAAAACCTCAGCATAAAGTGAACTTAATCCCATCCCTGGTGGCGATTATAACTGTTGCACAATTTTGCCTTGAGTCAACAGACTACCTCTCCTGTTGTTTGGTCATGTTCCCTGAATACATGACGTATCGTTTAAAGGATGTGAATTGACATCATTGGTACCAGCCTACTCAATCTTCCTATAGGTGAGCCAATAGATTTTATAAGTGAGAAACCCAAAACCAAACGGCTGTCATTGTGAAGATCTGCTGGCCTAGAATTTGATTCTCCTAGGGGCAAGGCCACTTTTGCTGAGTCAAGGGCACTTCCATTAGAACATAATCAGAATATGGAATGTCTAGGGGAACATTTTTAAGGGGCAACCGAGGCCATGGCCTCTGAAATTCTAAGCCTGGATCCGGGTGGGTGGTAGGTTAAGATTTGGGAAACTATTATACATAAATTGTTACCAAAAACTGCTCTTGCAGCAGTAGATAAAATTGTCATGACCCCAAGGAATCCTTGGAGAGCTTAAGAGTCACCATGACTTTCCCCCCACACCCCTTCTTAAAACCATTATACACTATTGGTTATATGTTGGCCAAACTGCTTCTAAAGGTATCCTAATTTGACAAAATTGCTTCTCAAAGTTTCCTTACTGTCTTTGAATCAAGATATATGTTTACATTATTACGTTGTGTCATTTTCAAGGAAATTATGAAACTACTGTCAGATTCTAAATATTTATTCTAACGTCCGAATTTTCATCCTCAAAGGACGAACATTCAGCGGGGAAACTGTTTTGCTAGTTTTGCTGAAGTGATAGGACCCGAGACGAAAAGATTCCAAGGGATGTTTTATTTTACACCCAGAGTACTCTGCAGTGGTACCCAGGCAATCATAAAAGTCCACTGTATATATGTGCATAGGATTGAGATTACCTGGGTACCATTGGGAGTACCCCTATGTGACAGCCACCCTGAGATTTCCAATAGTGTGTTGTGGCTTAATTGATTTGGAAACCCTTGACGAGGGTAAGCCCTGAGAGGGCCATTTGTTTTGTGATTTTGATCAGGTGATCGATTATATGGGCAAGTCCATGGTTATTCACGTTTCATTTTTGAGCCCACTCTTAACCTCCAAGTAGCTATACAGTATGTCCCAAAAAGTGTCACTCTATTTCTGAAAATATACCAAAACCCCGAAATACATTTTGGAACTTTTTCAATTGCACAGATACTCCTAATCCTTGGCCTAAACACCTGTGAGTTTTATGTAATTACAGGTGTTTAGGCCAAGGATTAGGAGTATCTGTGCAATTGAAAAAGTTACAAAATTTATTTCATGGTTTTGGTATATTTTCAGAAATAGTTAGTGACACTTTTTTGGGACATACTGTAGAGGCCAAAATCAGTCAACTGCCTGTTTTGACTGTTGATCCAAATGTGCACACAGGGGCATTTTTGACTGTTTTTTTGTTAGTCATTTTGACCACCCTAAACAATACAAGACAATGCTTTTACCAGTCAAAAAGTGGTCGACTCATTTTGACCTGTAAATGTACTTACTACACGTAAGGTTTGACAGTGTTTGACTTTTAAGTGCACTAGATATACCTTGGCAAGTATATCAACATTTTGACTGATTTTTGACCCTTGTAGTAGTAGGATTAATGCCATAATATTTTACTCATTAGTTTTTTTTCACAGTAGTTGCATTCTACCCAGACCTTACTCGGCACAAAATAATAATTTCAGAAATGTGTTACGTGTACGCTATATAATAGAAAAAGCGATATTTTATGCATGTTCGAAAATTGTAACTTAACAAGCATTTTTCTTGTATAAAAGTGTACATATAAAAAGAAATTTCTGAATTTTTATTTATTTTTTGCCGAGCACAGTCCGTGTACAAAGAAACTTCTGTGAACAAACTGATGAGTGAAATGTATAAGGAAATTATGGCATTAAGAGTGGGACCAATACCTCAAACATGTAATGCGATTATAAACATGGAATTGCTCCAGATGGAGGCTAGTCTTTCTCTCAAGGCGTTACAATGCTCACATTGTGCAGTCCTCTGTCCTAGTCTCTTTTTAAGTCAGTGATTTGGGTTTAAGAACAGGCCTGGTGGACCTTAAGTTTTTTTTAAATAGTTTTACAAGCCTTACGCAAGTATTTGGCAAGCCGTCATGTCTATTGTCTTAAAATGTCACCAGCCAGCTTGGCTGTTACCTTCCTGATACATGTACCCACCTCAGGCGGGCAGGTGTTAAGGTTCTCCCCCTGGTTAAGTAGATGAAATATTTTCATTGTTGTATATTGTGCAGTGCATGCAGTATGGATCTCGCATGCTTATGTGGTCGAAGTTGGCCAAATTCTCTTACTTGATGCCGCCGTTATTGCAGTGGTTCTGATAGGCTGCGTCAAACGTTCCACTTCCAAGGCTTCCTAGGGAGGAGGGCCAAAGTCATGGTACAGCCAAGCCTTTTTGAAGCCCAGCCATGCCTGGTCCTGTGAGCTGATATGAGCACAAAAGACCCTTTACTAATGAATAGATCTCAAATTGTTAACACGGTATTGACCGACACCTCAGCTTTTTATTTTTGTCACAACTGCAGCCATTATAATGAGCTGGGCTAGGCCCTCCAGAAGCCCAGGTTCTGTTGATTGACAGGTACTATATTGGGACAGACGGATTAGGAGGCCAGGTAGCCTGGGCCTGGCTTCTCAAAGGCTTGGCTGTACCGCGATTTTGGCCCTCCTCCCTTAGACCAATGCTGTATATGCAATTAGATGAAACACCTGAGTTACCGGCTGGGCGCTGCGTAAGCAAAATGTGTGTACTGCGACGGTAATGGCGGTATGCAGAGGTTAGCGTATTATTGAATATATTATTCTTTTTTATACTATACAAGGACAGCACCACCGAGTGCAACTATTTGTAGTGTGAAACCTCAAGGAGGAGGTAGAGAAAGTGTGGCTTGAATTGTAACTTTAATGTGTGGAGTTAGTTCTTCTTGGTCCATTTTTTATTTATTTTTTAATTTTAAATCATTCTACCCGGCCAGAAGTTTATTATATTCCGTATATGGGTGTCTTGCACCACCGATATACAAAGGTATCTCAGCTCACCAATCACAGCCAGAACACAAAAACAATCTGTCAGTGACATTGTACTTCGTCGTGTGCCCGGCAAAACGTCAGAAGCAATTAATGTGCAAAGTTGTGTTTCAAGAAAACCGAGTGTGAAAGTTCGGTCGTTTTTCTGCCATTTATAAGTCATTGCAGGAAAGTTAAATTCCGCATAGGAATGGAGAAAACATGTCTTGGGAGTAATTCTAGTAACAAATATATAACAGTTATGCCCTACTTTTTTCTTTTTTTTTCAAAGGAGCCATTTTATTGCTTACGACCTTCTTCCGGGCACACAATGACTAATATATATATACATATCATTTAAGTCTCGGGCTGTGATTGGTTGGATGGCTGCCCAGTACATAATCACTGTCGGGTGTATCAGACTCGGTGATGTCGGTTGGGATGAATGATTTTTTTTTTCCTTTTTAAGTTGCTATGCAGAAAACCAAGGAAATGTTTAGAGTTATTTCACAATTCCCAGATGGTGTTTACTGTCAATCTACCTCGTATTTCGGATCAAAATCCTGTGAGGTGGTTATAAATAATTATCGCCCTGACGACATTGTCGGGCCTGTGATTTCGCAGGATTTTTCCAGATTTCAGGATTTTTTTTACAAATCTCCCTATGCCTCAATGTTCTTGAAAGAAGAAAGAAGTAGCCTGTATTGTGTCCAAACCTCCAGTTAGTTTCTTGTTTGTGGGGATGTGGAGAGTCTGTAAATCCTCAAAAATTAAACATCCAGGAGATTCATGGGGGGGGGGCTTTGTCCACTAGACCGAAGTGAGACCCAGGCCTGCTAGCCATTTTCAGAATTTTTTGTTTTACTTTTGTCAAATCACACCCTTGTAGATTTTTTTTGTCTGCATAGCAACTCTGAAGTACACCGATCTGGCCCAGTAAATCCAAAAGTATAGAATGACTAATAGAGGAATGCCTATTACCCATTTGCTTGTTTGCCCCTAGACAAGCTTTTCGCATGGTCAAATGCATGAACATCCATCATGGTGCAAGTGTCACACGGAGGGTTTTACGAACATTTTCAGCATTTACTAAAGGTGGGTGGGAACTCATGCCAAATTTGGATCGGTGTATTTGCACAAGTGGGATATCTATTGATGGCGCTGTACTCTTCGTTTTTTGTTGGTGTTTCTGATTATGTAGAAAAAGAAGTGCTGATATTGGTCTCCGTTATACTGACTGGATACAGGGTCGGTGCTTTACATATTGGTGAAGCCACCACGCAGCCATGTTGGTGCTCCACGGTTTGAAAGTACACCAAAAAGAATACGTATACTTGTACAAAGGAATGCATATTGCAATGTTGTGGTTTATGGGAGCAGCAACATGGCACCCTGTGGCTTCAAATACCACGCCAAGCCAGCTAGTTCCATATGTTGGCCAAGAGTTGTTTGTACAGAGTGTTGTGAAAGAGGTTCCAAAATCTGGACACAAAATGGGTGATGACACTCCATTGGCATAAGAAATTGACACAAAATGGCTGCACACATCAGCCTCCATGGAGTCATTCCAAGTTCAAATATCTGTCACAACACATTCTACATGTGATTCTATTCCTTGGCCAATGTACAGCGCCCTCTATAGATATCTTTAAATGTTTGTGATTTCAAATCATGTGTCTATATAGATAGGTATTAAGAACGTTATGCGAGTATTATAATCAGTGTAACTGTAAAATCTGTATGTGTTTAATTGTAGTATTTACTTTTCAACTCGAAAAGGTTCAAGTCCTATGGCAAGGTTATTGAACTTTATAATATACATGTAGTTGATGTCATGAGGACTGCAGTGTTTTAAAATGGCTTAATAGTTGACGCCAAGTCACGTCCTTTATTGTGTATGTTCCCTGTTTGTTTTCAATAAATGATAACACTTTTTGCTATCTTTTATTAAGAAATATTTACATAGGTTACTTATTTAGTTTGAAAAGAAATTAAATTCAAACAATTTTGCTATCAGTTTATACAAATCTTAGGATTCCCATGTAAAAAAAAATTTCTTCAAATTTTTGTTTAACATTTTGTCAAAGTGATGACAAAATCTAATCCTGTATAGTATGTGTGTCACATGGTTGTCATGTGATTAACATTTATGTGTCGCATGGATATCACATGTTTCAAGCGTGTGTCATATAATTGCAGAAACTGTAATATGCTTTTCTTTTTGAACTAGCTTGCAATTTCATGATTAAAAGAAATCAACAAAACGAGTTGATTTTGTTGATAAGTTGTCATTTTCATTAATATTTTGTGTTGAGTTCATTGCTTGTTCTTTTATTGACAATATTTAGACCTCCATTTCTAGATAATGATATAATGAAATACAAATCGGGGGTGTGAAAGTAAAAAATGCTGAAAAATGGGTCGTGGGCCTAGGTCTCCCTTTGGTCTAGAGGATAAAAACCACCCGACACATTTTCTATGTTAAGAAATTCAAAGTTTTATTTTTTTTATTTTTTTAAAACTTGAATTCAGGGACCTGATGAAAACATAAATAAAAAGATGAAGAGTGGTCCATAGCAAATAAGTTGCAATAAGACAAAAATAAAAAATGGATCAGAAGTAACAACAACGTATAAACTTGGTTATCATGTGAATGGTGGTCATGGTGTCCAGGAAACCTAAAAAAAAAAAAAAACTAAAAAAAAACTACCCTACCAGAGCCCTACCACCTGACTAGGCGTGCCGTTCACCCACACTTTATGGGCCCAGGCCCCGTAGGCTGTCAATTCACAGGTCACCATCTCCTAGTCAGGCATTAACCTGGCGATTTCAATTAAACCATGTGAAATGCTCAATTGAGTAGTAATTAGTTCTGAAAAGAACTGGATGTACAACTCGACGTTTCGATCAGTATGCTCTGATCGTCCTCGGGAGAAACTGATCAGAGCATACCGATTGAAACGTCGAGTTGTACCTCCATTTCTTTTCAGAACTAATTACTACTCAATTGAGCATTTCACATGGTGTCACCGCAATTAGTCTTACTTATCCTCCTCACCATACAAAGCTACAAGTTTTATCAATGAAACTAAATTTATTATAAACATTGGTTGTTTTTGACGTTGTCAGGAGACAAATCTCCTGACGATGACAACAATCCATCCAAAGTGATGGCTCTTCTCAGAGCCATCACTTTTTCCCAAAAAGAGATCATTACATAGTGTACCCGAAAGAACTCAAAAACATCCTAAGTTTAAGATGAACACAGTGACTGGCTTCATTTATGCAGCAGCAACGGTAATATGGCATTATCATGTGGGGTATTATTTTCAGTCGCTGATTTAATCTAAAGCTAGCACTCCGATGTTGATCATGATGATATTGTCTCTTGGTAATCTAAGAATAGTGAATTTGGGCAATTCATTGTATTCCACAGTAAAATGTTTACAAATCAAATTGGAGATGCATAAAAACACCCCCAGTCGATGTTGAGTGAAAACTTTGGTAACATTTGGCATCGAAAACTATAAATATCGCGGCACCCGCTGCTATATAGGATTCTAGCCAGCCAATCGTCATCGGGCAAGCTCGGTGGTTGAGACATCTGCACCAGTAAGCAGGAGGTCATGTGTTCGAATCCCGCCTGTGTAGTTTTTCCCACAGACACTCGGAAAGCACTGAGCATACAGTGCTTTACACACGTCGGTGTAGGGCAAAATTAAATCAATTGTTTATCTCCCGACGCAAGAATTTCACCAACCTATATATATCGCGGAACCCGCTGCTATATGGGATTCTAGCCACCAATTGTCATGGGTTAAGCTCGGTGGTTGAGAGGTTAAGACGTCTGCACCAGTAAGCAGGAGGTCGTGGGTTCAAATCCTGCCAGAGTTGCCTGTGTAGTTTTTCCCACAGACACTTGGAAAGCACTGAGTATACGGTGCTATACACACATTGGTGTAGGGCAAAAATTTTTTTTTAAATTAAATCAATTAAACATTTGGCAGTGCAATATCCAGGTCTGTGATTTCTCAGGATTCTTTTACAAATCTCCCTTTACCTCAAAATGTTCTTGAAAGAAGAGCAGTAGCCTGTATTGTTTGTGAGGATGTGGAGAGTCCTCCAAAATATGTTACTTTTGTCAAATCACACCTCCAAATATCCCAGCCAAATTCAAACAGCTCAACATTAAATGTAGGGGAGGGGGGAGGGGGGAAGGTGGCTTTCTTGGGGAGACTTGTCAGCTATGACGTGGTGTGGCATGATCTGAAAGAAAAAAAAAGAAAAAAAAAATCAGAATCAGTTCTATATTGTATAAACAAAGCCGAATCTTATTTATTTATTTATTTTTTTTATGCAAGTTCGCCCCAAACAAGGCTAAAAGCCACTCTTGGTAAGGGGCTACAAGAAGAAAACATAAAAGATGAAAATAACTCAGGGGGACTGAAGGTAGGAATTGATATTCCTCTTAAAACCGTCTAGATTGTAGGATGGAGGGAAACATGCACCAGGCAAGGAGTTCCAAAGAGATGCAGTACGTGGAAAAAAGCTGTTGGAATAGCTCTTTGTTCTACATCTCGGCAAAACTAGTGTGTATGGGTGAGAACAAGCGCGAAGAAAGCCTGGTTTCACGCTTAAACACCCTGATAGGAGGAACCAGATTGGACACACTGGTGGCACATTTGCCATGAAAATATCTGTAGAAAAGACAGAGGCTGGCTACAAACCTACGGTGAGAAAGAGGTTGATATAAGAGGTTCATATTTCATATGATAAAGGTTATTCGCTGATGCATTTTTAATTACGCAACAAAAGTTTGTTTGCAGGATCAAGGACCAAGGGGTTTGTGGCTAAGGGTGATAAAAGACTGAGCCGAAAAGACCAAATGTTCAACTTTTTATTCCCATTCATAAATGCTCATCTCCGGCAAATTTAATTTTCAGACATTTGTATTGAAAACGAGCCAGAAAGAAACGGACAAATCCACAGTATTTTTTTTTTTAGGACGGATTCAACTGCATCTTATCCAGTGTTTTGGTTCAATCCTGTCCAACTCGAATAAATTGTAAACACATGTGACATGGTCTCTATATCCGACTCAAGACAAGCCTCAATTGTTAAAAATGGCTTACCTGTGGTAACGCTAAGAGGTTCAAGAATCTTAACCTTTGACCCGCTTTAGCGCAGCAACCAATGCTTTCTTCAAGAATGTCTGATTGGCGTCTGCTAGTCGCTGAAGAGGGACAAGGCTTGTTGCAGAGAACTGTTGATGAGAGGGTATTACAAATTTTATATGGAAGTGATAATGCATTCAGAAATTTCAATTGACAAACTCGAACTTCGCATTAGGTAAAACAAAACCGTTTCCGGTTATAGGTCGTGTTTTTTTTGTTTTTTTTTAAATCCCCCCCCCATACACAAAGTATGGTGGCTAAGAGAGGCCACACAAATCTGAAAAATTATTACAAGGTATAATCTGTTGCCATGGAGTGGCCATACTTCTCAAATTCCCTGAATACAAGACAGTGATCACAGTGCATATTCTCAGTACCTAGAGTCTAGACTATTTATTTTTGCTAACAGCCTCTCTGTAGAACAAAATCAAGATGACTGATATGCGTGTGATTAAAGGGTCTGCGGTGTTCAAACCTACCTGTTTCGAGAAGCGATTGACGACAGCCAATAGGAGCTTGGCAAACTTGGCGCATGAGTTCTGGGAGGTCCCATGTAGCTCTAGTGCGGCGACAAAAATCTCGAGCGTTTGGTTATCAAGCTCCAGCTGAGTACAGCAAAACATAAAGGAATACGTCAAGAGGTTGTCAAGAGGTTGTCAAGAGGTCATCTGTGATGAGTCAATGCCAGGTAATCGCAAAAGTTATGGCAGTCAGAGGTCACATGTCATAGAGTCGGCTGACATGAAGTGAAAGGTGATAACACTATGAATAACTTCACCCTGAAATGCCCTGAAAAAGTTCACCGTAATTTCACGGCAATTTCACGATATCTCTTCCTCTCAGATATTGGCAATAATGTTCACCATGATTTCACGGCAAATTCACGGTGCTCTCAAGAATTAATAAGCTGCCCAACAACTACCACAAGAAGTTCACGGCATTTTCACGGCGAAGGAGCATTTCATGGCGTTTTCACAGTGTTGTGTTGTCATGAAATTGTAGTGAACTATTTATTTCACGGTAAAACAGATTTTTCAGGGCATTTTCAGGGTAAAGTTATTCATAGTGTAATAAGTCAAAGGTCATGAAAGTTAATAACATTTCATAATTATATAGTGCATTACACATAATGTCTCAATGCGTTTTACATATAACCCATGGTCATTGGGCCAATATTCCTGTCATCTTTCTCAGCTCCCTGGGGAGTACACAACACCAAGGTACTCTAGTGCTTCACAGGCTTAATGAAACACAATATCAACATCTACCCTCACATGTACCCATTTATATTCCTGGGTGAAGAGGAGTGACTGCAGAGGCAGATTTACTGACAGCAAACGTTACCAGTCCATTCAGGAATAGCCCGATGACACTGGTCAACAATTTTTAAAAAGTTGTCTGCTTCGGAGATAAAGTGTGCTATTTATTATGGATTTTTATGTGCTGAATTCAAATATGACAATTAAAATTGCTGATTGGCTACTGTTTCCAAGATTTTTAAGTTTTTACATTTTACGTACTATGTATATGGTGTACATAGCAGATTTTTAATCATGAATTATCATACGCTATTCCCATACGTGTACACATGTACATGCAGATCTTGAAAACTAGAGCCAATCAACAATTTTAAGCATCATTTCCATTCTCAGTGACCCATAATTAGTCAAGTTTGACTTCATTTGTTTCGGAAGCATTTTAGCTGTAGACCAGTGTGATCTGACGTCACGCTTCGAGGCTCATGGAAGATGCCAGATACCATCCTCTCAGTTTTGGGAGATATAACTTTGATCTTGTTTGGTATTTATTGGGTTTGAGCCTGGAAGCATGACATTAGATTTTTGGCACAACTTATCCAATCAAATCCCTTGACTGGTACGGCCAGAGCATGTCTTTATCCTTGATTAGATAAAGACAGGGGACCAGTCTAAGTCAGGATGGTCCAATCATAAGGGGCAGGCAAATTTACCGTAAGGAAGGTAAACTACTTCCAAAGTTGCCAGGTGGCCTCGTTTTTCTGCAATAAAATTGTGAATTTTATTGTACTGAAACTCATGAAAAAGTACTCGACTACGAGACTGGTGTTGAGTCTGATATGACTACTCACCTTACAGCCCACAATTGTCTGGATAAGTACTGTCAGTTCTTCAGACCAGTGTAATGTCTTGACTGAAAGAATCTTACTGGAATTAAAACCAATGAGACAGACATGATGTGATATATTAGGGAGGAGGGCCAAAGTCTTGGTACCGTCAAGCCTTTGAGAAGTCTGGCCAGGCCTGGGCTATCCGGCTCCTAATTTATCTTTTGTGAGTCCTAATCCTGGAACAATACAGTACCTGCCAGTCAAACATAACCTGGGCTTCTGGAGGGCCTAGCCCAGCCAAGTAGAGCTCATTATAATGGCTGCAGTTGTAAACAAAAGACAGCTGAGGTGTCAGTCAAGTCTGTGTTAACAATAAGAGCTATTTGAGATCGATTCATTAGTAAAGAGTCTTTTGTGCTCAGCTAGGGGATTATACAGGGTGTCCCAGAAAAAAGGTAATTCTGACAATAAGGGTTAATTTTGACAAAGATATGCTTTTTATGGCTATTAATCATGTTTTACCATAAAGTAGGAGCAAAATGCTTTCCAGTGGTATCTTGATTGCATTCCTCTGGTCATACATCACTGAGCACCATTGTTTGGAAAATGCTATGTGAAAACCCTTTTGGGACAGTTCATGGTCAGACATGCTGTGGAATGGCCGGCCAGGTCACCGGATTTCACAACTGACTTTTTCTTGTGGGGGTATTTGAAGAACAAAGTGTTCACCAGTCCACCACGTAACCTTCAGGATTTGCAAGCCCGCATTCAACATGAGGTCGAAATCTTACGTGATGATCCTGCAATGGTGAGATGAGCTGTGGCTGACATGCGCCGCCGTTGTGGACTTTGCATCGAAAGAGGAGGTGGGCACGTGGAAGGTGTTGGTGCATAATTCAGTACTGAATAAATATCACCAATTGATAAACATCTTGTACGTATCACATGCTTTCAAACGGTTAGATTTCCCTCGGGCCATATCTGAATGTACTGCTCATGTCTGACCATGAACTGTCCCAAAAGGGTTTTCACATAGCATTTTCTGAAACAATGGTGCTCAGTGATGCATGACCAGAGGAATGCAATCAAGATACCACTGGAAAGCATTTTGCTCCTACTTTATGGTAAAACATGATTAATTGCCATAAAAAGCATATCTTTGTCAAAATTAACCCTTATTGTCAGAATTACCTTTTTTCTGGGACACCCTGTATAGGCCTCTGAGCCTGGACAAAGCCAGGCCTGGCTGGACTTCTCAAAGGCTTGGCTGTACCATGACTTTGGCCCTCCTCCCTATGTCAAGATTGTATGTAGTGAACAACATTTAGAAATTCTCTTTTGAGTAGTAAATAGTTCTGAAAAGAACCGGTTGGTTACAACTCAACGTTTCAATCAGTATGCTCTGATCGTATTTAGGAGAATGCCAGACTCTGGGAGACACTGCTGCTTAAGTAGACTGCTGGAGGATTAGTGCATCGTTATACTAATATACTGATGTCATATGTGAGGAATTGGTATGCATGGTTAACCAGTTCGCGTCGGAGGCCGTGTATACACGCAATTTTTTTTTGCACCACGGATCGGAGAGCGTCTAAACACGCCATAGGAAACTCCAGAATATTTGTATGCATGCTCGGTTGAGCCACGCGTGTACGGTGACATGCTCGGAAGTGCCGGCCACCCGCTGTGGAAGCTTCCATTACTGTGTGTGTGGGAAAAAGAAACCCGCCACAGGGGCCCAGAAAAACTTTTATTCCCGACGCGAACTGGTTAAAGCCATTTTAATTTCACCAATTAGTCTTTGTGAGTTTCATTTCAATACTGCTGGTTTTAATAATTGACCTTTTTTTCAGCCAATCAACTCACCTCAGGAGATATACTCTGCTCTCATTGGTCAGTGCTTCCTTAACCACCTTGGCAACCAGGTCACACTGATGAGTGGCCACACCCACGTGACCTTCCTCAGTCAAGGAAGGGAGAAGGGCTCCCTCTATGGTCGGTTTGGGAAAGGTCTTAGAGATGGATACAATGGCTGTGATGAGACTTCTGGGAGCGGTCTGGGTAAGGTTCTGGACCTGAGAAAAATATATGGAGTTCAAATCTATGAAAGGAAAAAAGTCTTATATCATTTCATTATTGATTTAATTTTGCCTTGCACCGACGTGTATATAGCACTGCATATACTCAGTGCTTTCTGAGTGTCTGTGAAAAACCTACAGACGACTCAGGCGGGATTCGAACCCACGACCTCCTGCTTACTAGTGCAGACGTCTTAACCTCTCGACCACCGAGCTTGCCCGATGACAATTGGCCGGCTAGAATCCCATATAGCAGCGGGCTCCGCGATATATATAGGTTGGTGAAATTCTTGCGTCGGGAGATAAACAATTGATTTAATTTTGCCCTACACCGACGTGTGTATAGCACTGTATACTCGGTGCTTTCCGAGTGTCTGTGAAAAAATTTCACAGGCGACTTGGGCGGGATTCAAACCCACGACCTCCTGCTTACCAGTGCAGACGTCTTAACATCTTGAACTTGCCCGATGACAATCGGCCAGCTAGAACCTTATATAGCAGTGGGTTCTGCGATATTTATAGGTTGATGAAATTCTCGGAAAACACCGAGTATGCAGTGAATACACACAAGTTGGTGTAGGGCAAAATTAAACCAATTGTGTATCACCTGACGTAAGAGTTACATCAACCTATAATCATTTCATTATGTTTTATACAAAATATATATCTAAGAGTTTGCGATTGGGTGTTCAAAAAGTCTGTTGAGTTAAGAAACAATTGTGCATAATTTTTATGTAAATAAATTACCATTTCGTTCTAAAGCCCATTAGTCTCGGACCAAGTCATTTGTGGGAATCTGAACAAATTACTGCAGTATCTGATACATGTACATTGCACTGTATAAAATAAATACTTACAAACGTCTTGACTTAAGACTAGCTGAGGGGGGCGAGTGGAGATTGACCTATCACTGGTGGAGAGTTAGCCACACCCATGACTGAGACAACCCATATTGAAATTTGCACAACATTTTTTATATCTTATTGTGTTCATGGCGTTTGAGTGTTATGGGATTAGGACATTGCTTAATTTGCTGCAATTCTGCGGCGAAAGGCTAATTACGGGCTAATCCGGAATAGTGTCTTCTTGGAAAATTCTTAGACGAACATACGAAATGTCGGAAACCTACCTGCTTATAATTCTGTGCCTTTTCGGTTATTTCGGGAACCGGATACCCGAAATTGGGAATCTTCAGTTACCCGTCAACAATTTTTTAAAAACACATGTACTTCCGAGAAAGTATAAAATAACCAATATGAACACCGTGCAGTTCCTCTTGTTTCATTAGAGTCATAATAAATGTGGGCTTACTGTAATCATTTCCCGCCTCTACTTCAAAAACAACTCGTAGCATTCCCCATTCCCCACGTACATTTAGTTAACGAAAAATCGGAGGCTAATTCCATTTGTGTGGTTTACGGTCGTTTACAGGTAATTGGAACTAAAAAATGGAACCGGGTAATGACAGTTTCAGTCGGGTATCCGGTTACCCGGCACAACCTTACCTGCTTATTGAAACATCTCTTTGCTAGAATTACGGCACTCAAATGGCTCAGCTCCAACGAGAAGCCGGCAAGTTGATGAGTCAAGGTGCTCAAACCTGCAGCTGATACGGAGTCTAATTCCAAGACATCACAGTATGCTTCCATCTGCATAACATAAGCAAAGGTAGGGTTCCAGACTTTGTGTAGTCTCCAAAACAGTCTTTTGAATTATGTTCATTAGCCCTCCTACTACTACAAGGGTCAAAATCAGTCAAAATGTTGAAGTACTTCCCAAGGTATATCTAGTGCACTTAAAAGTCAAACACTGTCAAACCTTACGTGTAGTAAGTACATTTACAGGTCAAAATGAGTCGACTGTTTTTGACTGGTAAAAGCATTGTCTGGTATTGTTCAGGGTGGTCAAATTGACAGTAAAAACCAGTCAAAAATGCCCCTGTGTGCACATTTGGGTCAACAGTCAAAACAGGTAGTTGACTGGTTTTGTCCTCTTACACAGCAACTTTCCACTAAACTGCATCAATAGTAGGAGGGTTAGGTGGGTTCCAAAACAGGTAATTTTAAATGCATCTGTTCATTATCCCAATGCAAAAGTTCAATCAACATGTGTGCCCGGAAGAAGGATGTAAAACACATTAGGTTAAGTATATGTCCTTTTACCAATATGTTCATCGGTTAAATAATACCTGATGGGTTGGACAATCAATGAGAAGTCTTAGATGGTCAGTAGGTATTGATCCACCAGCTGGGCTACTTAGACTGGACTTCATGGCGGTCAAAGTATCCTGAAATATCAAGAAATTTGTTGTATTAAAAGTAAAAAATCTAAAATAAAACTCAAAAAACAAAAAAACTCAGGGAGGTCCAACGTCATGGTACAGCCAAGCCTTTGAGAAGCCTAACCAGGCCTAGGCCTATGGGTGTATATAATCCCGTAGCTGAGCACAAAAGACCCTTTACTAATGAATAGATCTCAAATAGTTTTTATTGTAAACGCAGACTTAACTGTCAGCTGTCTTTTGTTCACAACTGCAGCCATTATAATGAGCTCTACTTGGCTGGGCCTCCCGCAGAAGGCCAGGTTATGTCGATTGGCAGGTAAAGCATCCCTGTCTGGGCTATACAGTACTGAGTCCATCAATATACAACACCATGCAGTAACACTACCACCCAACTGTTGGACTTAGCTGGAATTGGGACACCTGGCCCCCATGTAAAGTATCCCTGTCTGGGCTAAACAGTACTGAGTCCATCAAAATACAACACCATGCAGTAACACTACCACCCAACTGTTGGACTTTGGGACACCTGGCCCCATGCAAAGTATCCCTGTCTGGGCTATACAGTACAGAGTCCATCAAAATACAACACCATGCTATAGCTATACCACCCAACTGTTGGACTTAGCTGGAATTGGGACACCAGGCCCCATGTAAAGTATCCCTGTCAGGGCTATACAGTACTGAGTCCATCAAAATACAACACCATGCAGTAACACTATAGCTATACCACCCAACTGTTGGACTTAGCTGGAATTGGGACACCCGGCCCCATGTAAAGTATCCCTGTCTGGGCTATACAGTACTGCGTCCATCAAAATACAACAAACCCTGCTGTTGGAGTATGAATGGTTTGGGGTGGTTAGGGTTAAAATAAAATAAAATTACCACCCATGGGCAGTGGGATGTATCTCGACTTTCAGAATATGTGTTACACCAAGTTCCTTTTCTTTTAACAGGTGCGAGCTACGCATTAAGTCTCACCATAGTAACCGCATCAATGACATCACTCCTGTTGTCTTTGAGACCATCTTCATCAGATGCTCCGTCACCTGCGACGCCCTCCTTGGCATCTTCCTGTCCTCCTGAAGCAACTTCGGTCGATGCAGTTTGACCTCCGACTGAAGCCTTTGCACCATTTCTCCCGATTTCTGAAATCCCGGCCACTTTTTCCTCGGTGACCAGGCAAACTTGCATTGGGGAGGATGGTAATGACTCGGTAATTACTATTATTTCTGAGGGACTACTGACGTCCGTTTTCTGTTTTTTACTTGGACTCTCTGGAGTTTTCTTTGTTTCTTCCACGTGGTTATTTTGCAAAGTTTCAGGACTTGACTTCCTCTGGACTGGACTAGCAATCATCTCTGATGCAAAGTACGTCCCGTGTTGGCAAGCGCGCTGATTGGTTGTGAAAGCTTCTGGCAGCCAATCAAATTGCAGCTTGTGTTCATCGCCCCCATCGCGAGTTCCGTCTTTGTCTCTGATAAGTCGACACACATTACTGAAACCGTCCCACGATGCTTTGGTCAACTTTGATCGGTGGTCGTCTGCACGAAACCCTGACCCATAATTTTGGCAGCGCTTCCTGCAGACAAAGTCCTGCATGGTCCGAAGATGATGTCTTACCCACTCATCGGGAAATGGCTGATGATTCCTCAAGGATTCGAGGAGGTTGACGAGACATTTGGTTGGAATTTCTGCCAGATGTTCTGAAAGAAAGGCTAACGTGTTCCTCTGAATGTTGACAGGAAAAAGAAGAATTCTTGGCAAGCTGGTGGGGAATAAAACGTTACAAAAAGCAATGGTACAATGTTGGCAATATAACAATAAAAGATCTAGGTTTACTTATAATACAATGCTACAGGAACAATATCGTCACGATCAGAGCAGACTTTCAATAGGGCTGTGCCGGGTATCCGACCGAAACGGTCATTACCCGATTCCATTTTTCGGTTCCAATTACCCGTAAATGACTTTTTAAAATTCGGATTTAAATATTTTTTTTTTTATACCTTTAATAACAAATCAGGAATAAAAAAATCACAAGGAAGTCACCACTTTATTTGCAGGGCTACAAATGGAATAACACATTTATCATTTACAGTAAAACAATATAAATGGTAACACACAATGTTTATAGAGAGATAAGTCGCCTCAACGTGAGATCTCCGACACTCCCTCAGACCCTATCATACCATGACAGGACGAGCTAAAAAAAATCGTAGGGTCTGAATAAAAGGGGTTAGAATCGCCAAGAACGACTGACTAAAATTCGGACTTAACATTTGAGCGGTGCAAACAGAAATCTGTGACTCTTGAACAATGTACTGTTTACACTTTTACAGACAATTACCTTTAAATTCAAGAGATTGCATTCCATTAACCCTCCTACTATTGATAATAATAATAATAATAATGTGTGGACTTATATAGCGCACGTATCCACCAACTGAGTGGTGCTCAAGGCGCATTATATTATTACCCCTGCTCATAAGGCCCATAAATCATTCCTGAAACCATCTCAGCTCCCTGGGGAGTATACAGCTCAATTGCTGCCATTACAGCGCACATAGGGCTAATCAACCAACTCTGCCCTCACAGGTACCCATTTAACCCCTGGGTGGAGAGAAGTAATTATGGTTAAGTGTCTTGCTCAAGGACACAAGTGTCACGGCCGGGATTCGAACCCACATTCTGCTTCTAACACCAGAACTTGAGTCCGGTAAGCTAGACCGCTCGGCCACGACACGTGATGCACTTGGAAAGTTGCTGTAGAGGTCAAAACCAGTCAACTGCCTGTTTTGACTGTTGACCCAAATGTGCACACAGGGGTATTTTTGACTGATATCCTCTGTATTATAAAAGTAAATTTGTTACAATTTACATGTATTTGTACACGGGTATCCGGGTATACAAAGTTTCCTGATTTCGGGTATCTGGTTTCAAAAATATCCGAAAACACACACCCCTAACTTTCAATCAGACCTTATTTAAGATGAACACAGTGACTGTAATAAGTTTCTGACTCATTTATGCAGCAGCAATGGTAATATGGTAACTGTAATATAATGTAACCCCCTTTGCTTGTTAACAACCGAGTTCAGTGAGCACACACTCCTCCCCCTCCCCCTCCCACTCCAAGAATCCCAGTTGCACCGTTTTCCCGCCTGCACGCATTCAACGCACTAAATCCTCCAGCATCCAGTCTTCGCACAATCCTCCAGCAGCCTACTTAAGCAGCAGCATCTCCCAGAGTCCGGCATTCTCCTGAAGATGATCAGAGCATACTGATCAATTGAGAATTTCACATGGTGTCACTGCAAATAGTCTAATACTTAATATGACCTTATTATGTGGGGTATTCTAAAACTGGCACTCCGATTCCATGCCCTGTTGATTGCGACGATATTGCTCCTTTAATGGCAGTCAAATCAGACCTTATTCTTCAGAATGTTCTTCCCTGTAAGAAGAAAATTTTAAAAAGTTGCCAGAGCTGAAAACTACTACAATCACTTTTACAAATTGTGAAGGGGCAGTATCATCACAATCAACAGGGCATGGAATCAGAGTGCTAGTTTTAGATTAACTCAGTGACTGGAAATAATACCCCCTCATGACAAGGTCATATTACGTTGCTGCTGCATAAAATGAGCCAGTAAGTATCAGTCACTGTGTTCGTCTTAAACTTAGACATCAATTCCATGCCCTGTTGAAAGTCTACTCTGATCATAACGATACTACCCCCTTTAAAGAAATTATTGAAGGGAGTGCTTTAAGGGCACCCACTGCATGTTTCTTTGTGCCTGCCTCAGTGAAATTCAAGTCCTGTTGACTTTCCCCGTCACACTTACAAAACAAGCCGACTTCTAATTTCCGCTGGCTCCTCCTCGCACAGACCATCGACAAATCCCATCCAGTCAATCTGGCTGCCGCGACAACTTCTAGATCTACTCATGCCAGGGCATGTCAGAGCACCCTCGCGGTTTTCAAGCAGCCAGGAATTAGCGCCCATGATGGCGTGGTGGTTTTTGGAGAGAGGGGCAAAGACGCCGCGCCAGTAAGGAGGGAATTTCATGATGCAATCTCGTAGTTCCATCCTTTCTGTTGTTCCTAGTTAGAGAGGAGAAAATGCAAGAGGGCGCTGTTCATAAGTCAGACCATAATTCTGTATGGAAACTGACTGAAATTCCCCAGGCTAATTACTGTAGGCTAATTGTAGGCTAATTGTAGGCTAATTGTAGGTTAATTGTAGGTTAATTGTAGGTTAATTGTAGGCTAATTGTAGGCTAATTGTAGGCTAATTGTAGGTTAATTGTAGGCTAATTGTAGGTTAATTGTAGGCTAATTGTAGGCTAATTATAGGCTAATTGTAGGCTAATTCAGTAATTGTAGGCTAATTGTAGGTTAATTGTAGGTTAATTGTAGACTAATTCATTGTAATTTATTGACCAGAGTAAGCCAGAACCCTTCAATTTGTTAATTCTTAATTGCTATCTGCAACGTTAGTTGTTACTTTCTAACGTTAGTGCAAAATAGCACATGAATAAGAGACATGGCATGGTACAACCTACACATTAATCTTTTATAAACGATTTTCACTTAGGCCTAGTAATATTATAATATGGTAAAGGGGCAAATTATGAGGTAGCACAAACTTCCTGAAGCCTGTCTTTTCTGAATATCTTGGCATTTTAATTTGTGCATTAGGCATTAGTACTATTAATTAATTCACCTGTAAAAGTGTAAATGTTGGATAGTACTAGCCATTTTGTCGTCTGCTTCACTTAGTTCTGACTGAAACAAAAGTGAAACTGAAAATAATGAAATCGAATAAATCATTTGTGTATCGTAGAGTTTACCTTCAATATAATACCTAGCGCATTCTTGATCCTTCAGATAAAAACATGAGTCCTTGCTCTACGGTATATTGTAATTTCAGCACTTGTATTAATTATTGCTATTTCTTCTCGACTCGGACCAGCCGGACCGGGGACAGTGCATACTATTACTACAGACAGTGCAACTACTACTGATACTGATACTAGCATGCGCATGCGCCAAGTAGTTTCCTAGTATACCGCCCTCTGTTGTAATTGACTATACTTATTCCGTTCACAATTTTATTTTGGTCATCACACCGGTACCGATAGAGCACGCGGGAAGCCAGTGCAGAGGCAATTTCATGGAGATGCTAAGCAGTGTGCTTAGCAGAATTTGTTAGTTACCAGCCACACTGTCACACAAAATGTGTGTAAATTGGCTGGTAGACTGTTTTATATTGCTTAACAAAATTCTCTGCTTAGCAGCTTATGAAATTGGGCCCTGATGAAGATCTGACGTCACGATTCAAGGCTCGTGATGAGCCTCCTTTTCTTGGCATAGTACGTCCCCTTTTTTTGCCGTGTACCCCACCTGTTTTGATTCTCTAGATCCGCCCAGTTGCTATACCCCCTTTGGCTATTTTGTATGCAACTGCGTGGTAAAACCGGCCGGTGTCTATGTTAGGTTACGTACCCTTCACCGCTGGAGGCTGCCTGAGTGTTTCATATTATCGGCGGCGTAATATCATGCAAGCCTTCGCATCTTCGGCGCCGCCGATAAGATGAAACACTCATTCTGTATATGCCCTACCATTTTACAACAGTTTTTTAAAGTAATAATCTAATAATTATTATACGAGATCATAGTGCATTCAAGCCAGGGCCGGCTTAAGCTAGTGCGGGGCCTGTAGCATATGTTATAAACGGGCCCTAAATTTAAAAAAAATATACACATAAATATTAAAACATAAATTATTTACTTGCATAGTAAAGTAAATCAATTTTTTCAATTGCTATACAACCAGATAAAACGACAAATATGTCTGACACTTCAGTGGTATTACTTACATGTAGGTATAAATTTCAAATGTCAAAAGTAACAAAACTACAATTTACAAGTTACTATAATTTTAGCATGAGCAAATTTGTTAATACACGCCTAAAGACAAGCGGCCGTATCAAAATGGCTACCCTCGCAACGACATCCCAAGTTGGAAACAACAAACAGAAACTGAATAGCGCAATCTAAATTTGAGCAACCCACACTGACGGGTGGTTACATAGACATATACTTAACTAACTCAGTAAAGTTAAATTTGAACTAAATTATTTATTCGTATCATGTTATTAATGACGACCGTAATAATTACGTATCATGCAGCATGCAGCTCCCCCTGACGTGTAAACAACAGCTAGTTGCCAGATGATCTGGCAACGCTGTTGTTTGGGCAACGATCTGGCCCAGATCGTGAGATGCCGATTTCACCAGACAGTTTGCAAGCATTTAGTGCGGGACCCTCGAAAATGCGGGGCCTGTAGCATATGCTGCTAGGTTAATCTGTCACTGATTTAAACCCATGCCACTTTTGTAAAACAAACAAAAGAAAAAGGGCAAATACTCTGTTTTGTCAATTCAACTTTTTAAAGTGCGGATGAAGTACCGGTATCGACTACAATAATCATGTAACGTCAAAGATTTTTCAGATATAAACGTTTTAAAATAAAGGGTTTTGTGGCTAGCAATGCACATATCATTGTTTCCACCACCCCTCCCCTCCTGGACTGCCCGTTTCTTGATGTGGGGATTGGTAAATTGGAAATATTCATCCCGGCCCTCGCACATGGGGCACAATGGAAGTGACAGTAGGCCCCACCCTACCCTTACACTAGGGGTGGGAAACCTGCCGCGCAGCGGCGTAGCCAGGACTTTTTCAGTGGGGGGGGCACAGGGGGGGGGCATTGCTTTTCAGTGGGGGGGCCTAGGGGTATGGGTTTTTTCCTTTTTCTTTATCTTTTCTGTTTTTTGGGGCACTATGAGGATTTTTCGTGGGGGGGCACCTGGGGGGGGGGCACTGGAAATTTGTGGGGGGGCACGTGCCCCCACAGGCCCCCCCGTGGCTACGCCGCTGCTGCCGCGGCCCGCTGAGGGATTTATTGCAGCCCGCGAAGCTTCCCCAGGAAAAAATAATAAGTACATGTATAATAATTGCCTATTAGTATTATCGCAAACAAAATTTTAATAAGAAAAAAGTGACTAGTCAATCATAACCCTTTCGCTTTTCAATTACGAAAAAAGACTTGATGTTTATGCTAAAAATTGGTTGGCTTAATTCAAAATCACCGATTTCAAAATCGGTGAAATCACCGATTTCAAAATCGGTGATTTTGTTTGTTTGTATTTTGTTTTGTTTTTATTTTTGTTTGTTTGTTTGTTTGTGAAATTTTGAACCAGACCAAATTTCTCATACACAACGTATGGTGGCTAAGAGAGGCCTCACAAATCGGGCAAACGTTCAAACTCCTATGTGAAAAAATATGTGTGTCTAGTTTAAAACACAGCACGGCAGAATTCCAATCGATCCAGAAATTTTGGCTGCCATTGGACATCGTTTCATAGCAAATAATAAATAAATAAATAAATTTAAAAAAAATAAAAATAAAAATGCCGACGCGCGGATCTGAGGCGACGCGCACGGAGACCAGAAAGAAATAAACAAATAAATAAATCCATTACTGTACATTTATATGATGTTTCGTTTTATTTATTTATTTATTAAATAACAAATGAAACTAGAATTTGTAGACCTTGTGTTTTTTTAAAGGAATATAATGAATGCATAAAATTACAGAATTAATGAATGCATAAAATTACAGAATTTACATATAAATTATACAAGTTAGCACAATATAAAATTTGTTCACAATTAATGTGTAATTTCAAACATTTGTTTGAAGTAAATTGTTAGTGTTCACTAAGATAAGAGAGCAGCCGTATAAAATGCAGAGAAGTATTACATGCCTTATTTACAAAACTAAGTAGTTTCTTTGTAAAAGTTGTTGTGAATCACAACATCATCTGAAAACATACATTTGGAAGGTCAATTATTAAAATAATTTCACATTATCCTGAATGTAGACGGTCCCCTTCGATTGTCTACAAAAAAACACATTAAGTTAACAATGATCATCAATTCACCATAAATCGAATAATGAATTTATCGCAATCACAAGTGCCTTCGGGTGACAACTTCTCATTTTCAAAATTAACTTTTATCTTACAAAACATCACACTTCATCATCACTGTACATGTAATTATCACGTGACGTCACCTTAAAGGTGCAGTTTTACAACATACATCAATAAATGCGTAATCGAGCTGAAACCTTGGAAGTATTCAAGCCGGAATGTGTTACATCCCGCAAATTTGAGGTCCTGTTATATTAATGTCATCAAGTGTCACATGACGTCACCTTAAAGATGCAGTTTTACAAGATCTAAAGATACAGAAATAAATGTGCAATCAAGCTGAAACCTTGCATGTATTCAAGTCAGGATGTGTGACATGTGCACAAACATGGCCTTAATTTGACCTTTACTTCTGGTACAAACCGGGAGTTGTAAAGAAGAAATATTCTAGAGTCAATGTGTAAGGGAATTTGAACGATGATTCTGTGCATGAAATCTTTATTGACATTATGACCTTTTCAAAATATTTGTTAATGACGTCATCACACGTTACAGCGCCTTCTAGCGATATGTTTTAACTGTTACTTATTGCGTGCAAGTACTCATTTGACGAATCTTAAGTCACATTTTAACAATGATCCCAATTGATGAGGACATCAATTACCGTCACTTCCGAACACCTTGAGTTTGTTCACAAACTCTGAACTTCTAGTCGTCGTCGTCGTCGTCGTCGTCGTCGTCGTCGTCGTCGTCGTTATT
The DNA here is from genome assembly GCA_029582265.1 of Zoroaster sp. YZ-2022. Taxonomy (NCBI): domain Eukaryota; kingdom Metazoa; phylum Echinodermata; class Asteroidea; order Forcipulatida; family Zoroasteridae; genus Zoroaster; species Zoroaster sp. YZ-2022. The sequence continues at coordinate 35,630,907 of CM055823.1, forward strand.
ATTATTATTATTATTATTATTATTATTAAGTAAGACTAATTGCGGTGACACCATGTGGAATCTCAATTGAGTAGTAATTATTATTATTATTATTATTATTATGTAACAACCCCATTTACTTGACATAGACCATGTTGCATAATAACACACAAGCGAAGTTATTAGGCCGTATTCATAAAAATAAGTAATTACTAACTAGTAAATGCTATAAGTAAAAGCAACAGCAAGGTAAGTAAAAGGTCTAGTCTAAGCAATTGCTAAAAATCTTATTCATAACCATTTGCTAAATGATTACAGTTGTTACTTGCCACGGCTAGTAAGTTCTCAAGTAGTTGCTATTGTACTACAGTACCATCCACGAGTCTCGGTATTTGGTGGTATGAAGGTGTTTGCAAGCCATTCCACATTTTCTTTCTCAAACCTAAATAAAGTTCTGTAAGTGGTAGGGTTGACTTCATCACGATTAAGCCTGATGTTATAGCCTACACCTTAGGTTGTGGTCTTGGACGTAAAAACATGGCAGAAGATGTGATATGTCTGTACTGGCTAAACAGCAAGCCAAAAATTAGGTGCTTGTACAATCACTAGTAAATGCTAGTCAAAGGTCATTTTTATGAATACAAATTGAAGTAGGTGCTAATTTCTCTAGCATTTACTTATAAGTAAAAAGCAATTACTAATGCTTAAAATTTGTAGCTTTTACTTGAAAGTCATTGCTTATTTCTATGAATACACATTTAAGTAAAAGGTTAGTAAAAGGGGGTTGTTACTTTAGTAAAAGCAATTACTTATTTTTATGAATACGGCCTATTGTTTAGGCTAAAACTGAACTTCGAATAACTAACAACATAATTGGACAAGTCGAATGGCTATTGGTATGATTGTATGATCATACGATACTGTACTCTATAATTATACGTTCATGTACATGTACATTTGCTTTACATGGACATGTTAGGGATACATTACTGCATTTTTGTGAAATTCCATACCATATTGTCTCGGATGCAAAACATTATATCAACTAAACTAGATGAAATTATATTTAACTGTAATTGAGGGCAGGATTCCTCAAGTTTATATCTGAACCCCCAAGTGCTAGGATACGTTGGAGTTTAGGCACGTCCATTTATGATAATTACCCACATTCGTCCTGAAAATAATTACGCTGGCGGCTCCACGATCAAAGGGCGAGTCTCGCGTGTTGTACCCACGTGTGCCGTTACTAGGCAGTTACTACGGTGGGCAGGACTTAATGATCTGCTGTGATTTGATAAACCAATCGGCGCTGCGGGCGCCATAGCGCCGGTGGGTGATTCACGACTGGCGCGGGAACGGTATTGCGCAAGACTATGGATCGGTACGTTATAAAAGGCGCGAGGCAGAACTGTGCGATCAAAATGGATATACCTATTACAGAAATGTTTCATTGTGAACTTCAAAACAAGTTAGTATCATTTATGTTTATTGATATACCAAGTGTGTATAACTTTAGGCGTAGAAGTAGGTTTTACGCAAATTTTTTCTCGAATGGAGAAACCATGCATGAATGTAGTGCGCATACTATCATCGAATCATTGAACATATTGACTTTCCTTCCAAATCCAAGTAGTAAGCCAGATGATCTGGACGAATCTGTGTACAAAGAAATCATAAATTTGACCATGTTAGAATGTCATTTCAAGAAAGATGATGTCAAAAAGATGACAAACTTTGCATTTTCTGACACCTACAGAAAAACCTATCACAAAATACCATTTGAATTGTGGGATAAATACAAATCCTGTTTTGTCATGATCGAACTAAAAGAAATTAACCAAAAGTATGATCAATGGATAACTCGTGAAAAAATACTAGAAAATGTTACCATGTTAGAATGTCATTTCAAGAAAGATGATGTCAAAGAGATGAACTGTGCATTTTCTGGCACCTACAGAAAAACGTCTCACAAAATACCATTTGAATTGTGGGATAAATACAAATCCCGTTTTGTCATCATCGAATTAAAAGAAATAAACCAAAAATATGATCAATGGATAATTCGTGAAAAACATATCAATTTGTTAGCGCTCCTTTTCAAGCGTCCACACAGTCACTGATTTTTCCGCTATGGGAATTGCCATCAAAAACTGCGCCTCGATGTCGTTTTTTGTACACCATTTAAAAAGAGGAGCAACGCTTTGACTTCTTAAAAGAATATAAGGAAGACAACATAATTCTACATCACACTGATATAAAATATTGAATTTTTATTAAAAAGAAAGCCCGTACTTTTAAGGATTTTTATTGTTGTTTTAGCAGAATGTATCACCATTTTGTGTGTAAAATCGCGGTTTTCAGTAAACCCAAGTCTCTTCCATGTCTTCAACTCACCGTAAATACAAACAGCGCCACCGTGTGACCTTTAAAAAAGTGTTGTTAAGGAAGGTTCTGGTGTAACTAGTTATCTAAAAAGTATTCTGATTGGACCTTGTTAAGGCTCGTACTGTTAGGATTGAAGAACATGATCGCCAATCATAATCCCGCTTACATGAGCATTCAAGCTATTGCGTTGCGCGTGCTGTGCATGATGAGCTAGTCTGCGTTCACGTACGTGCAATGTATTACATTTTGTTACAATCGTGCGACGCGCAAAATTGAGTAAATTGAGTAAAATAAATAGGAGCGGTTTTGGCCATAAACAAATTGATATGATACTAGAAAATTTTACCGTGTTAGAATTTCGCTTCAAGAAAGATGATGTCAAAGAGATGAGAAACTGTGCATTTTCTGGCATCTACAAAAGAGGAATGTTTCATTGTGAACTTCATAACAAGTTAGTATCATTTATGATTAATGATATTCCAATTGTGTATAACTTTAGGCGTAGACGTAGGTTTTACGCAAATTTGTTCTCAAACAGGGAAACCATGCAGGAATGTAGTGCGACTCCAATCATCGAATCATTCAACATATTGATTTTCCTTCCAAGTCGTTTATTAAGTATTAATGATTGTATGCCAGATGATCTGGGCGAATCTGTGTACAAAGAAATCATAAATTTGACCATGTTAGAATGTCATTTCAAGAAAGATGATGTCAAAAAGATGAGAAACTGTGCATTTTCTGACACCTACAGAAAAACCTATCACAAAATACCATTTGAATTGTGGGATAAATACAAATCCTGTTTTGTCATCATCGAATTAAAAGAAATTAACCAAAAATATGATCAATGGATAGGCCTAACTCGTGAAAAAATACCAGAATATTTTACCATGTTAGAATGTCGTTTTAAGAAAGATGATATCAAAGAGATGAGGAACTGTGCATTTTCTGGCACCTACAGAAAAACCTATCACAAAATACTATTTGAATTGTGGGAGAAATACAAATCCTGTTTTGTCATCATCGAATTAAAAGAAAAAATACTAGAAAATTTTACCATGTTAGAATGTCGTTTTAAGAAAGATGATGTCAAAGAGATGAGAAACTATGCAGTATTCAAAGAAAAAAATAAAGTTAATGTTCAAAAGTTTTCGACTCATTTCCTTAAACCAAACATGAAGGAATGTTTACCAAAAATTATTCCCCGTGCACGGAACCTAAATCGTTTATTAGGTAGTACCTGGTGGAACAACAGTCAAGGTTGTAAGCCAGATTATCTGGACCAAACGATTTATAGAGAAATAAAAATATATGCTCAATTGAAAACTGGTGAAAAAATATCAGAAAATTGGACCATGGCAAGATTCAAATGGCAATATAATGGCAAAGAGATAAGAATCTATGCATTTTCTGGCTGCAACAAGAAAGAATATCACAAATCACCATTTGAATGGTGGGAGAAAAACAAATACCGCTTTTGTCAGTAAAGATAGGGACATCGTTGTAGTTAACGCCGCTGATCCAAACATCGGGCAAAACATGATACTAATTCTCTTTGATGTTTTAAAGCGTGACATAGAGGCAGAATTATGCAAATTGGGCGAATATATTTTAGATGATAAAAACCAATCTGCAAAGTCATTAATTGATGCAAAAAACCGGAAGGATTTAGATATACTTGACTATGAACGTTTTTGTGAAATTGTCAGATATGAAAAAAAGCGTTGCATGAATGATATTAAAAACCAATTGGACAATATTAAAAACCCAAGTAAAGCTGAGGATATTAAAAGTGGCATCAAGAAAAAATGTAAAAAGAAATTGTTACAGCTTTCTAAAACATTTTATAAAAAATTAGGAAAAAGACTCAAACAGGCACATTGTGCAGAGGACAATGTTCTGACAACAGCTCTCGCAATAATGCTTAGTCAAAAAGACATGTGTTTTACTGACACAAACGTTGACATTGTAGCTCTGGACAAGAACAACATGGACGGAAAAGATTTTTGTAAAGTTTGCAATGATAAAGTGCGATTCTTTTCTGTTCTACCTTTTGTGTCTTATCACCTGATTGAAAACATTAAAAATACATAGTACATACTATATTAATTTTATAAAAGCAGTATTCAAAGATGCTGTATTAATGGGTGTCAATTGGCATCCCTTTTGAACGCCCTTCACTGCACAGAACAGCGTTGGTTTAAAATGAAGGTTTGTTGGCAGGAGTCTTGCTGATGTAAAATGGAATTGAAATTTGATCTGAATTTATTTGAGAAAAGTAACTTCCAAAAAGACAAAATGTTTCCAAATGCGATAAATACACTATACATTATACTACAAACCACAGATTGAGCGCTTTTTGGGTTATTCTGTGGGTTGAGCGAGATCTTTTTGCTCAATCTATGACAGTGCTCGAATCTGTGGATTGACCTGTGTTTATCCAAATGGTGAATACATTTTGTTTATATTGTCATAACTTTTGTTATGAACAATATTTAAAAAAATATATTGTCATAACTTTTGTTATGAACAAAATGTTATATTTTAAAAAATGTTACATTTAAAAAAAATATTTAAAAAATTATATTGTCATAACTTTTGTTATGAACAACAAAATGTTATATTTTAAAAAGTGTTACATTTTTAATTAAAAAAAAAAATTATAGTAATGTATTTTTGTAGAAGTGTGAATTAGTGTTACATACCTACACTATGTGGACCTGAGAACAAAATATGTCCACACAATGTAGTTTCTTGGGGCGTTATGTGGACTTACACACGTCCACACAAGGTTTTCACGAAATAGAAAATCTCGATTTTCTCCAAAAAGAAGCATTTTTGTATTTATACATTATCCGTCGCAGAATGGAGGAGATCATTCAGGGGAAAGACTGAGACAAAATCCGCTCTAAAAATAACTTTCAGAGTGCAAATGACAATGTGTTTGTCTTGAAAAATGTGTTTTTCTTATCTACACGAGAACCAGAATGTCCACATAGGGTACGGTATGTAACACTGTAGTAATTGGAATAAATAAGATAAATATTTCTTAGTATATTAGTTGGTTATTGTGCATTGAGCATTGTATTATTGCATGTTTAGATGACCGTTAACGATGTATCGTCTGTGATTTCGCTATTATACAAGTAATTATCAGCAATTTCCTTTTAATCAAATCATTGGTGTTAAGACTTTAAAGGGGCAGTATCGTCACGATCAACATGGCATGGAATCGGAATGCTAGTTTTAGATTAACTCAGTGACTACCCTGATACCCAAATTGATAAGGTTATATTACCATTTCTGCTGCATAAATGAGCCGAAAGAGGACAACAACAGTATAATGTCCTGAAATTAATTCTACGCGGCCCGTCATAAATTTATTTGGCCAATTATTTTGAGAATTATGTTGTTTTAGAGATCGTTTTCCTGTCCAATCAGTGTTCCGATGACAACTAAAAAACACGAAAAACATGGGCGATACATCAATAAGATCATGCTTTGAAATAACTTACAAAATTAGTGTGTTTTAGATGATTATCTTAATAAATTACCTTACGTATATTTTGCTTGAAACAAGAAACAAATCGTGTCATTTGTGTCATTTTGTTCTGTTTATAATTGAACAATTTAAATATTGCAATAGTGACTGTATAAAGTAGAAAAAACATACTGCTATTTCACAGTAATAGTGTGCGCAGGAATGTTTGCTTGGCTGCTTGATAACAATGGAAAAGGTTGAGTTGGGGGCGATGACATATAGGGCCCAACAGGCCAAAGTCTCCCACCATGTGAGTTGTTTAAATGAAAGGTATAGGCCTACAGCTTAATGCCCGTGCACTTTAACAAAAATGTTCAATCTGCTTTTCAGCTAGTAGAACATAAAAATAGAAAATTGGGTTTATCAGAAACAATCGATCTGAGCGCTCAGTTGTGGTTAATAGAAAACGGAATAAATTTTATTACCAAAAGTACAAAACGTTCGATCTGCTTAGTGCTTACTCGAAAGTAGTAGAAAGCAGAAAAGCAGATATCCACTTTTGTCCTCCACAGTTTTGCCTTTGGTTCTAGGAAACCCGAATGTAAACCAACAGCGTAGGAGAATAAGTAAAATCAGCTTTTCTGGTCTCTGGTGTGAATAATGGAAATTGTGATAAATGAGGTTTACCAAAAAACACGTCAATTATGAAAACGTTAATTCTGCTTCTCGACTGTCAATATAGCGAAAACAAAATTAGTTGCCTATTTTTGATCCTCCCTATAATTGCATCGAATGTAGGCCTAACATCCGTGTTTTCGCTAATTTTTAACGGCAATTTCAGAAAATTGTATTTTACATCGGAACATGGCTATTTTACTTGAAGAAGAGAAAACAGATGCTTTAAAATTACACATTTCTTTTAAAAAATCGTGAGAATCGTGGTTTACATTAAATATACTGAGCATCAAAAGAAATTTATCAAATCTTTGGAAAGACACTCATTAAAATCCTCCACGGACAAATGTTAAGTAGCACGGTGTATTATGGGCTGGGACTTCAAAGGGTTTTAGTTCAGTAAGAAACGAACATGAAGGCTCTTGTTTTTAAATTATACTAGCAATACATTGAATAATCAGTGTAATTCTTGCGTTATTTCAGTTTATATACCGGTAATATTAGTTCCAATGCGTGTAAGGGTACTTGACTATAACAGACAATGTGCCACTCTCCGTTTCTATTTTTACAAACATGATTGCGAAATCATTCCCGGTAATTCCCAAAAGTATGGTGCAATAAGTTGATAACACGGCTGTCTCATTACCGTGTGTTGTGCATAATTAAGTTACAACAAACGCGCGTTTGTTTTTCATTACTCCAGTGGAATACCATGACGTCATGCATAAACATGTCAGCCTCTACAGTCCATAAAGTTTACATGAATGAATCATGAATTGACCCGCTTTGAAAATGTTATGATCGTATTTGAAGTAAAATGAAACATGTTTTCTCACTCATATGATTAATGAGGTCAAACACTAGCGTTTTTGGACATGTAACGTCATGTTATCAAATATTGACCCTTGAATAAACCACCTCTACTTTGTGCATCAATCCATTCGTTAGTGTATTCAAGGAATGTTTTGCCAAATTTAACACTCGATACCTGCCAAGAGGATAAAAAGTTACAATACAATCGTGCAGTTGGATTTAATTG